>OX328131.1:43925407-44250407 GCA_946811695.1 Gonocerus acuteangulatus
CAGCTGAGAATAGCGAAGTATAACCTGCAAAGAGGACTTCCAGCAAAAATCGGCAAGAGGATCTTCACTACTACGAGCAACAGCCCCGAGCTGCTGGAGGTAGTCAAGAATGCAGCAATAGACGAATGGCAAAAACGGTGGACTGCCAGTACAAAAGGAAGGTTTACGTACGAATTTTTTCCAGACGTACGAGCACTCTTCCAGAGCACCGGATTTCTGGACAACACAGTTGATGACAGGCCACGGGAACATCAACTCTAAGCTGCATTTCTTCAAGAGAAGAGAAGATCCTCGCTGTAAGTGTGGCCAAGAGGAAGATGCAAGACACATCATTCTACACTGCCCTCTATACACAAGGCAAAGACTCAAGCTAGCAGGAGAATATTCCTTGTTAGAGTGGCCTCCATAGAAGTTAAGTGATATAGTGAAGGACGAAAACATTTTTAAGACGTTTAGCAATTTTGCAAAAGAAGTGCTATCAACGAAAGACTCTTAGGAGCAAATGTATTTTTTAGATTAGTACAGTAATAACAACTCATTAAGATTAGTTTTATATTAACTAGTAATTAATAAGTGTGTAAATATACTTGTGCAGTTGTATATATGTGTGTTTGTGGGTGCAAGTATGTATAGCTAAATATATGCCATCAAAAATATTGGAATATTATTATTAATATGTATAGATTATGATGTCTAGCAGTAATATGTACATAGTTTGTTCATAGTATAATGTATTGTAAATATTGTAAAGAATCATCTAGAATTATATTAGGATAGGTTAGGATAGATATTATTGGAGACCCTCTGAGCAGAGGCAGAGGCTTTCCAATTGGGGGCGCCCTAAATTCTGGAACTGATCTAATAAATCCCAATATTGTTGCATAAAGGCTTAGCCTTTCTTCTTGACAAAGAACGAAGGTGGAGCTGTACTGGCCTATTAAAATTTCGCGCACTCAAAATTTATAAATTGGACAGAACCGCTGGTATAAGGGCAGCCTTAAGGCACAGCGGGGGCAGAGAAGGAGAAAAAAAAAAAAAAAAAAAAGAGAGAGAGAGAGAGAGAGAGAGAGAATGAACTAATCGGCTGGGCCAAAGGGCTACAGTCAGATGGCAATATCACTAGTTATTCCATCACTCCTTCTCTCTCTCTATCTCTCTCTGCCCCCCCCCCCTCTCTATCTCTCACTATATATATATATATATATATATATATATATATATATATAACGTTTAGCATTCGTTTATTCCTTGAAGATTATGGTCGTTTAGGTGCTTCTACTCGTTAGTCCTGATCATTGTTTTTGCCGTTATATTTCTTCTTGAGAATACACAACTAGTATCAATTTGGACTTCAATGAATATCATTCATTGTTTGATGTTTCTGCCTTAAAAATTATTCATTAATTTTGCTAGAGTAAATAATATTTTTCTGTATGGTTCTACCTGTACCCTGGTTTATCCTGATGGTAGTGTTTCATTGCTTCCGGACTGGACAATGGATTCCCACAGTTAGGCAAATAAGAAATGAATAATTTTTAATTTCTTCACACAAGGTATTTGAAACTAACAAAACTACATTCCATATTTTTTTGACAAAAGTAAGCCAATCATTCAATTTATTCCACAAAAAACCTCCACTTCATTTGCATGGATTTAATCCTTATTAAATGTAGAAGATTTCGTGAAAGTATTGAATCTATAGTCTATTAGGGCGCTTTGGAAAAAAATGGTGAAGAAACTCTGATTCATTGATAAAAACAGAAGTGCGTTATTGGACTTCCAGAAAGTATCTTTTAATAATGGGTTAAGAGAATTAAACTACTGTTTATTTAAAGAAAATGTTGTCTATTTTATGATAGCATAATTAGAATTTAATTATCCTGATTAGTTTTTGAGAAATCCTTTCTTATTCATTAAAAAACATGACTTCGTTAAAAAGACAGACAGTTGCACATTGCTCTTTTTCCTTTCTGAATCGGACCATACTTCAAATAAACTTTTTTGTTGGAAATAATGTCTACAATCACCTCCTTGGGTTCGGCTACTCAGACCTGAATCACCCTGTATATATATATATATATATATGTATCTCTACTTCTCATTCTATCTGTACATTTCACTCTATGTTTCTCCTTCTTAATCTAACTCTGCCGCTATCTCTTTCTTTATCTCTATTTCTATATTTCTTTTTCTCTCTCAATTAATAAACAAAACATGTTTTCTTATACCCTCCATGTAATTCGTGTAATTCATTGTTTTACCAAATGTGAATGTATTATTCACTCTAACTTTTCTTCTAGTCTTCTCACTTGTTTGCATAAACGTTTTTTTCTGTTCCTTTGAGTCATATTCATTTTCGTTTTTCACTTTAAAAACTCATTAATCTATCGTTTTCCTTGTCTCTTTCTCATTTTCTCAAATAATATTTCAATATCTCATTTTGATTCTATTGCTAGTTAATACTCTTACCCTCCACTTTTCGTTGGTATATTAGGCTTCATACGATCCGTCCGCTTCCAACTGCAACTATTTTGAAGTTCATATTTACTTATCTCTCACTCCACTTGCCATGTTTCTGTCTCAAGATTTTCTCCTCTTAAACTTGATGATTGGTCGCTATCGTAGAAGATTGGCTATCATCGTGTGAAATTAAAGAAATTGTTCAGAATGGCTCGTTTATGCTAAATCTAATTTAAAATAATTTAAATAGACTTTTTTTCTAAAATTACGGGGTACCATTTTGAAGCTTATTAAAAAATGCAACTTTTGAGGCGGAGGCAAAACTCTAAGTCTAAAAATAGCTGATTAAGAAAATATTAAATAACTTTAAAAAACATTAATACCAAACATTCTCATCTATATGACTTTTTATATAGCTCTTAATTTACATGGTAATATTTCAAAACGGGTGTTGCTTATTTGAACTTTAATGTAGATTCTAAAAATCTGGTCGTTATTTACGATACATTGATCAGAAATCCTAAAAACACAGTTTTTCTTTAAAATGGACTGTAGTTTTTAAAATAGACAAAAGTTTGAGTAGCTCCTCTACATTTTCAGGTAGAACTCTCATTTTTGAGCCTCTGAACGATAAATGGGATGCAGAATAAACCCCTCAAGTAATGACAAATCAATTTTTCAATTATAATTTTATCCTCATGTTTTCCCCACTGTAATAATAGGATCATTAAAAATCCATGGCAAAATACCTTACTTGAATTAGTACAAAGAGGTTTTCTTCTCTTAATCCCATAATCCATCCATTTCTATTATCTCGCTTCTCTTCATTCTTCTCGAAATATCAAGTCCATTCCTCGCTCACTTTCATCTTTATAATACTTTCAATTCTTCTTTTCATATATGAGTTTTTCTCCACTTCTGAGTTTACCTTTGTATATATATTCAATTAATTTAAACACAAACGCAATATTATTTTTACACAAAACGACATTTTCTAAAGTAATGTTTTTCAAAGGGTACTATTTTTATTTACTGAGACAGAATGTGGATTTTATTTTTTATTGATATTGGTAAGAATGACGAAGATAACCATTATTAAATTAAGGAATAGTGAAAATAATTAAAATATTATTGGAATTTAGGAGCAAATAAATGAATCCTCGTTATTGACTGATTTTAACTCAAGTATATAGTTTCTTGAAATGAAAAAAAAAAAAAAATCTAGTAAAGATATACAGAAATACTGGCACAAAAAAGAGTTCACATTTTCTTAGAGAGAAATTTGGAATATAAAAGTACTCCTCACAATATATGGCCCTGGTAAAGAGGATGCAACTTGCTCAAAAACTGAGGCCGAATTCCGAATTCGAGGAATGAACTGGAGAATAGTTTTTTCAATAAAACTGTTTATTTTCTTAAATTACTCTCAGCAACTTATCCATTGTGCAATCATATATTTTAGTTCTAGATAGCTAGTGTTAAATTCAAGATAATAAGCCAAACGGCGTAGAGCCACCCAATAACGATCAGTTGTCGAAAGCTGGGGATGCAGTTCGCGACAGATGGCGATGGGGTCCCCATGCAAAATGCCATCATGGCAGAGCTGGCAAGTGTCGTATTTTGCCAAGCCAAAACGGTGTAAGTGCGCCAGGAGACAGTCGTGGCCAGCGAACAGTCTAAAAGTTTCGTCAGGGGTGTGTGTGAAGCTGGCGTCTCATTTCGTGGAAACTCAAAAATTATTGAGAGTTCTGGCTTTATTTTCAATAGTTCTAGAGTTCTTGATGAATTAAATTAATAGTTCCGGCCTTTAAAGCAAAAAAAAAAGAAATAAAAAAAAATGGCATTTCAAAATGAGACGCCAAGTTCACACAGCAAATCATTTTGTTCTTCGACATTTTCCTTATCAACAATTATCAGAATTTAAAAAAAAATCATAGTTCTGTAAGAGTTCTGAGGACAGTTCTACATTTTAGGAGTAAAAAAAATTATTAAAAAAAATAAATATCTAGATTATCCCGATATATACACGGTTAGAGATGAAAAGCCATCAATAACTAGGCGTTTTGAGTATTCTAAACTAGTTCTGATATAGTTTAAGACACGTACAATGATTTTCCGAAGAGTTCTGTTCGGAAAAATAATCAACAATTATTATACTTCCAAAATGCAAAGATGAAGTATAATAATTGTTTAAAAATACTTCTGATTATTTCTTGTATCAGAACTCTTCGGATTTTACATGTCTTACACTATATCAGAACTCTTTTATAATAATCAAAACTCGTAGTTATATCGGGATAATCTGGATATTTTTTTTTATGTATAACATGCTCAGAACTCTTACAGAACTATGATTTTTTTAAATTCTGATAATTGTTCATAAGGAAAATGTCGAAGAGCAAAATGATTTGCTGTGTGAACTTGTCGTCTCATTTTGTAATGCCATTTTTTTTGCTTTAAAGGCCGGAACTATTAATTTAATTTATCAAGAACTCTAGAACTATTGAAAATAAAGCCAGAACTCTCACAAAATTTTGAGTTTCCACGAAATGAGACGGCAGCTTCACACACACTCGCCAGGGGCCAGATGTTGTAAAGTTGGACCCATTTATTTCCATTGGAGCCTCTTTATGTGCTTGCTTGGTGTGATGTTTGACGGAAGCATTAATTAGGCGTTTGATAGAGGCATAACATGTGTCCATTTTTAATTTATGCATTTGTGTCCCCATCTTAGGAAGAACGTCTGCTTTTTTATTGCCTGTTATACCAACTTTTCTTGGGATCCACAGAAGACTTACAGCCCAGTTCGTAGGAATAATATAATAGTAATGGTCGAAGAGGCATTATAATCACAAATTTGAACAAACTTAAACTTTAACCATGTGAAGTTATCGGTGCTTTTGCAAAATATATGCACTAATGCATAGTGGCAAACATATAAAACAGAAATCAAAGGGAATTCGGCAACAGCTCAACTAGCAATTTACACAACGAAATACACACAAAGAATAATTAAATAACACAAATTAACTTAATACCAGACATTCAGTCCTATTATTTTATAAATACTAAATGTAAATGGCCACTTTGTAAAAGGTAATTGGTTGGCTTTTAAGCTATCGATCGCGCCATGACCCGAATTAGCTATTGATAGTTCATTAGGCATTTGACGGTGGCTTGTAATATTTTTTGCAGTGAAGCCAATGGTCTTTGAATAAGGATATTCTATTTGTAATTTAAAACGAGGTCTTTTCATCCAATAATGTTAAAGAAACCATTGAAAAAAAAAAAAATATTCATAAACCATTTGCTGTTGATTATTGTTGCTAGAGTAACATATATTGATGGAACGTTCCATTATCTATAACAAGTTCAAAACAAGTCCTTATGTTTGCCTCTGCCTGCAGAAATATTATCGTTAGTTTTAAAGTTACTTGATAGTTGAGCATGAAATCTTCAGATTTTTGTTGCAAGGACTAAAATAATAGCTGGTTAGGGTCAATTAGTTATTAGAATAATTAATTTTTTTCTTGTGTGCGTCTAAGTTTGTCATTCAGCCCTCCTCCACCTTGGTATTTTATATCCACAAAATTAGAATAGTTTTTATTATATAATTTAATTTTTGGGTGGTAACCTATAGATAACTCGTCCTAAAATTCTTAGTTAATAATAAATGGACGTCAAAGTTTAAATAAATAATTGTTATGAACGGCTGACTCAATTCTTATATTTTTTTGCGGAGAAAAATCCCAACTTTCAACGAAACGTTTTTGATTTTTTTTTATAACTATGTTCCTCAATGGAGGAGCAACAAAGTTTATTTTTACAGCACATGTTTCTCCGTACACACTCATGACGTATACTGAGTTTCGCTTCAATATAACTAAACATTCCGGCGAGTATGGGCAAATTAGTAACTTAAGTCCGTGGTAATCCCTCCCTCTGGATGGTCTGATTTTACAGGTTAAAGAACTTTTTATCAAGGTTTCGGATGTGCATATTAAAAATGATATTGCATTCTAATGCTTACTAAAGATAATACACAGTAATGTTTGTTGATTAAATTGAAATACTTGTTTATATTTAATTGATAAACATATATATACAAACACGTATATAAATAAATACATTTTATTGGGGGATATTTTTGGTATTTAGTAGTTAGGTTATCAATTTTAAGTCCTAGATATTATTTTTAATTAGTTTATTCCCTGTGTTATCAGTAATTATCTGACAATGCCTTGATATGGGCTTGATAACTTACCGGCACATCCTAATTACCCTAAGTACTCAGCTCGGGATTACAGACATATTAGCATGCCATCGTGTGTTAATTCACTCCCTATATACCTCCTTGCATGACGGGGCTTATCGGGAATAGGCCTTAACTCCTTCGATATAATCCAACATAATGGAGAATTCATACTCAATTAAACGAAAGAATATGGTGTGTTTGTGTTTATTTCCCTCTCACAAAGATGTCTGGCAAGAAATAATGCACAGAAAGATATCCCAGCAACGTCATCTCTAGAAGTAAGTAGTAGTGTCTTCGCATCATAAAATATTTTAGAATTGTTATTTTTAAGAGTGACATAAGTCAGACAAAGATGAACCATTAAGGACAAAACATCTGTGTGGTTTAGATAAAGAGTGTAATTATATCTACTATTTCTTTAGAATACAGGTTTTCACACAAGTTAAGTGTATTTTTAGGTTTGTACCAGTAGTGTAAGAGAAATGCCAAAAAAACGAAATTATATTAGTTTAGGGACAATAACTATATATCATGGCTTGCTTGCGGCCAATTTATCTATCCATAAAATTTTGATCCAGAAAATCATAAACTTATTTATTTAAATTTAAATTTTAACGTCCATTATTATTAACAAAGAATTTTGGGACGGGTTATCTATAGGTTATCACCCTTAAATCATAAATAAAAACGAACTTTTTATAATTTGAAAATGTTTACCATAGTCTCCATCGAAAAGACAGAATATAAGCGGGTATTGACTAAATCGAACTGACGCTTAGTGAAAAGTGCAAACTTAAAATTATATGGCTTCGTTGAAAGAGGTGAATACTATGGACACTTTTGCATTTTGGACTTGTCTGGGATTTCAAATAAATCCCGATTCCCAATTGACTGATTTTGTACATGTTCATTGTACGAGGTCTTTAGTAAATTTCGATGTGAAAGAGAGAAAAAAAAATTATGATCCCTAAGGATATATTTTATCGGTGATTATAGCAGAACCAAGGACGTATATATTCGTATAAGTTTGTGTGAAATATTCTCCATACAAGTATTGCAACCAGCATCCAAAAGACACACAGATGAGAGGACGTCCTAACAAGAAGTGCATCTGAGGGGAAAACGCGAACATGTACGACATGGAGTGAAGAAAGATTGAGAAACGAATATAGTATATATATATATATATATATATATATATATATATATATATATATATATATATATATGTGTGTGTGTGTGTGTGTGTGTGTGTGTGTGTGTATTATATATTCAAGACGATTTTGCAAATATTTCTTCAGGAATGCAATATTAAAAGCTAATTTCTTTATTTCGAGTAACACCGTTGCTTACGTCGATTCTCATGAAGTTGGTAACACCAGATCAATATTCACTCTTACTATATTAGTCTGCTATTTATTAAGGTTAACTTACCAATGATGTCGATTCGGTCTTTTAATTAATAAATACGTACTTATGATGTTCGACATACCTGAAACAGAATAACAATATGAATATGTATGATACTTTTAGTAAAACTATGAATAATTTAATAAAATTGGTAGCTATAAATTAGTTCAAGGTTCATCACAAGTAATTTTATGTATACGTGATACGTATAACGAAGAAGAGTCCATTGCTTCTACATCAGTTTATATTCTAATGCCAAATAATAAGTCATTTAAACATTAAATTATTCCATAAAATATAGGGATATGTTATGACACTTAGTTGTTATATTTGCGTGAACAGAAAAAAATGTCATTATATTTTGACATATCGTCGATACAAATGCAAAGTATCGAATGTGAAAAGTGGTTGGTACCTTATTGATGACTTTATATATATGTTATCCTATGATATATTTTAATTAGACTTAATGCACATTCTTTACTTTGATTATCTGTAATTGATAATTATTTTTCTTTAATTTTCGAGAGCTTGCCATAACGTACATCAGTCCAAAAGCAACCAGAAAAATTGAAAATGAAATATCCGTTTTTTCACATTCGATACTTTGCATTTGTAACGACGATATATTCATGTACATATTGTTGAGAACAGCTAAAAATTGTCATCCGAAAAGATATTTTATTCATTTTGGTAATCTCTGAGATCTTATGCCAAATAAAATCAAATATCATATTTAACACAGGTTATTAATCAATTTATACAAAATATTTTTGTGTTCATCTATATTAGGAATTTTTATGTTGTCTTGGCGATCACATCACATTTAAAAGAACGGTTCTGTTCATCGGATTGACGTTTATTGAAACAAACATCAACAGAAAATAATATTAGAATTGTATAAGTAAAATAACCCAAGTCTGCAAATTAGAGCTTGGATTTACGAAGGATCAAATTAGTAATTGTCTCCATATCTGGGGTAAATTGGACAATTTTTTTATATAAAAAATAACAATTATATATCTGCGAATATGTATATTCGGTTTAATAGAGAGGCGTATAATTCGCATAGGATTCAGATTTACCCGGGTTATACCTAAAAGTTAATATATTTCAAAGAAATTCAGTATAAAACATGCAAAAGTAATAATAGTTTTTTACTTTGCGAATAAGCAAAATCAGACTAGACCACCGTTAAATTTAGAAATAACGGGAAACATGTTACCGAAAGCAGAGAATTCCGTGAAAGTAACTATTTAATTAAGAATTGAGTTAGTTGATGATACAAATATAACATCACAATGTTTTATGTTTATTGTAGTCACTACTGAGAAATTATACTGTTAATGCAGCTATTGCCAGGCAAACCATTATAAAAATATATTTACAATTGTCTTTTTTCATTGAAATTGGAACTTCATTTTTTTCAGTAAATATTCTTACAGAAAAAATATGATAATATACATTTTCATATATATATTTTACTTTAATTTTAACGAACCACTTAATTTATTTCAGTGTATTCCATTTAATATTTTATTTGTTTATATAAAAGCCATTATTTTCTTTTGAATTGGTTTTTATTTTTATAATATATTTTTCCTCTTGACGGAACCATTTCATATTTTCAAGAGAAAAACAATTTTCTAAAGAAAAATATACTATGTTCTGGCTATACCTAATTTCTGAATGGAAAGAAGAGAGTTATTATTCCACAACAAATGCTACTCAGTCAAAGAAAATCCCTTGAAATCTTCGGAGCTTTAAAAAGAGAGGACTCCAGCAGGCTAATTAAAAAGGAATTAATTAAGTGAAAAGGTCTATTTTAATTAAATACCTTGCAACAAAATTGAAAAGAAAAGTAGTAAAAAAAGAACATTGTGTTTCAGTTTTCATATTTTTATTAATAAATTGAATTTTTAATAAAATTCATTTTCCTGTTTTTAAATATTGTTATTGGGTAAAAAAGATCACAGGTCATTTGAAAACATCATTCATTATTCGTGTACATTAATAATGTGACATTGATAATTCTTGTCTATATGATATAAATTTTTTTATCGTATATTATTCAAAGAGTCAATCAACTTTGAGTAATTTACCAAATAATTTACAGAATCAGAAACATGTCAAAAAGTATACTGAAATTGAGATTGACATTTTGGAGTGCGCTTAGCATTTATCAAATATTTCAAGAGATTTCATTATTCATGGAGTGCTTCAGCAGATGTGCGGGGGAGTATGTGTATGAATGAATGAATGTATATATATATATATATATATATATATATATATATATATATATATATATATATATATATAAATAGATAGATAGATAAAAAGCTGTATTTAAGTTTTAACTTTTTACAGGGAGGCCACATAATGTGCATAAAATAATGTAACTTTACATTTAAATTATAAATACAGTACTAGTTTTATAATAATGAAAAATTTATACCTAAATAAAAAGAAAAGAAGAAGAGAGAAATATATATATATATATATATATATATATTTATATATATATATAAATTAATACTTATTTTTACTGATATTAAGTGAACTTCGCGCCTGTAGATTTTAAAATTTTTTTAAGAATGGACAGTACAATCTACGATGTGTTGGTTTAAGTACGACCGTTCATTGAAAAACTCTTCTTGTGCCCCACGACCAGATCGTAAACATTGTTCAACCTTTTTCAGCTCCCTGCGATTACATGGTTTTATGTTCCCAACTCTTTTCTTCAAACTGTTAAGATTTGCATCCGGTTCAATTGTTTGGTAAATTTCCAACAGCTTCAGCCTAGCTTTCTTCTTCTTATTTCGGTCTTTAAACACTTCTGATTTAACTTCCCAAAGCTCAGGCAGTTCTTTGAAGTTTTCGAAAAATTCAGTCCAAGTAGGCGTGTTTTATATAGACATTGTACACACCTATTTTATTTACCAAACAGATTATCTACTTGTATACCATCTTTTCGCAAAAATACTTAAATACCAGAGTATTAAAAACACGAAAAGCAACCGCACATCGACAACCAAACGGCAGTTCACTATTGAGGTTGTGAACAGTGATGTCAACTTCCCCACAGAGGCTTCAACCAGGTTGCCAACATGAGGCTCCGCCTACCGAAAATATAAACGGATTTGATTTACACCAACCGTTGGACCAACCGTTTACTCCAACCGCCAACCTGCCATATCTCGTCACATTTTATCTTGTACAAGATTCCGTTAGTAAATATTCTCAGCTCCATCCTTCCGGCTAGTCTCAGCGGAGATAAAATTCGAGCTTTGTAGAAGGTAGTTCTGAGTTGGAGGTATTTATCTACACCCCAAAATGTCTTTAGCCTTTGGTAGATTGGACTGAAGGAGGATCCACACATCTTCTCTATATCCGCGTGGACGTGCCTTTCAAGATATGCTTTAACCAGATATCCTTCTTTTTCTCTCAGAGCTGCGCTGTCCTGTCTTAGGAATAATTCCTCCTCCCCTACAAGCTGGAACTGCTCTCGTGCCTTACTTACCCAGTTATATTGGCTTGAATTATGGGATGAGCTGTCAAGTTGTAATAGCCTATCATAACAATTTTTTGGTATCCTATTGCTCGGCATTTCCAGTAGTTTGATAAGCCATTTCAGCATTAGCCCAAAAACCTTAGCTTTCAAAGTTCGTCCACATTCCAATCTTAACAAGTAGCCTGGAGTATTTCGAGGGAGAAGTAGCAGACTCTTCAGGAATTGCTCATGGAATCTCTCGAGAAGTTGCAAGTATCTCAAGCCCTCCCATACCTGACTACTGTATAACACTACTGAAGCACATAGTGCATCAAACATATATATATATATATATATATATATATATATATATATATATATATATATATATTGCCCTAAATATGCGTTTTCTCAATCCCAAATGGGAAATATTCCGAAAGTAGGTGCTGATGAGAAAAGCCTAAGTTTCGTACCTTCTTGGTCACACAAGAACAGGTGTTTCACATTGTTAAGAAGTAAGTGTTACATTTGTATTTCAGAATAAATAAAATTTCCATACCGGTATATATAAAATCCAATTTATATTAAATAACTGAAACTAAATAAACGTAATAATAAAAAAAAGAAGATGTCTAATATGCCGATTAAACAGAGTAATATAAAAATAGTGAGTTTTTTTTTTTTTTTTTTTTTTTTTTTTTTTTTTTTTTTTTTTTTTTTTTTTTTTTTTTTTAAAATAATGTAATAATTTCAGTATGAAAAGGCTGATCACCTTCAGCAATGTGTGTATGTCCAGAGGGATATGTATACTGTTCCTCTTTTGTATACTGTCAGTACGTTTTTTGTAAGGTCAAGCAACATTACATAGTAATCATACTGACATTTTTTTTCTTTGCATTTAATACGAGCGTGTTATTAGATAATTGTACATTATGTCAGAAATCGATTGTATTTTAGTGTTTCTGAATTTGATGTCTGTGTATTTACCAACCTTGAAAAATCGGGTTTGTACAGTGTTGAAAAAATCCTATGTAGTACCTTAGCGAAATTTAATACATTATTAAAACCTCTCCTGCTACCATATTGAGCGAATTGTTGACAAAATATTCTTGTCTTTTTTTAAACACAATGCCACTGTTATTTCAAGTGAATATAATTTTTATTTTTGCTATTTCCGGTTGGCTATTCTCAATAATGCCTCAATATAAAATCAGGATTGTAAACCTGAGTTCTCTTATTGAATATAGGATCATTCCAAAATAATGACAGGAGTAATGAAACTTGAGGCTCCTGGAGAAATCTTAAATTCTTGCATAACACTTAACCAAATCTCCCATTAAAATATTCCTGAAATTTTTATCCTCAAATTTTAAAAACTCTGTCAAATATAGATCATTTTAGTTTCAAATATAATCTCAAGTAATAGCGAACTGTTTTCCATAAAGTTAAATATTAATAATAAAACTAATGAAATGAGTAAATTCCTTTTATTAAATTTATAATTCTTATATGAAGGATAAAGTAAAATACGTATTTTTTTTTTGAGTCAATTAATTTCAGAAACCTAATGGTCTTTCGCTTTTTCCGATTGAACAATTACTCGAAAAGAAATAAATTTCATGAGATTAGTATTACTAAGATGAACGACTCTAAAAAGAGTCTTCTTCTAAAAAAGTGAGGAAGAAGAAAATATATTACACTCATAAAAATAATTGGATTCTTTGATAATGAATTAACCATATAAAAGGATTCTAATTCTCTTGAATAATATATGATTCTGATATACTAAATTCCGTATTTTCTCTGAATTCAGTAGTTTTTCCTAACGGTCATAGGATGGGGGGGGGGGGTTGTTAACTAGCTTATACAAAACCTTTAGCCGCCTGGTCAAATCGTGATATTGGATATTCTCATCATTGGGTTCCACGGTACTACCTGGGTACTATTTTTGTTTTTTCGTTTTTAACGGCGCATCAACTATTTGGCTATTAGCGCCGGGCTATCTAATGCCAACAGCACGTGGTCGGTCACCCATTCAGGTACTGACCACGCCCGACGTTGCTTAACTTCGGTGATCTTCGGGAACCGGTGCATTCAACGTGGCTATGGCCTTTGGCATCACTATCATTATTCTTATACTGAAATGTATATTGACCTAAGAACATTTACAATGCAGTAACTGAAACTATTGATCCAACCTCTATTCTAGGATAGTCCATGTTTAATAATTAGCTAGGACAGGATCACGTAGCGACAGTGTTACTATATGACCATAAAATAGTCCATAGAATTAATATTTGGCAATAGAAATAGTGTTAGCATCGTCGTGAATTAATCAACGATTTCTAGGCTAATCTAAAATGAATATATCTGCACGACTGGTTCTAAAATTATACGGTTGATGCAAACAGACAAACTTTATGAATAATTGCCGAGAAATTAGGTCCTATATTCGTATGCGATAATAATTAACAAGATTTTAATTCAGTCCATTAATAAATAATATTGCACAGAGGGTAGAAAATACGGCTGAATGAATTTGCTCGGTTCTAAATACGTCCAGGTAGATCTCTCTGTCCCGTATGCGTCATTTTAAATTCACCAATTCCACTGGACGTAATGCGAGCTCGCTAAATACTGCTGAAGTGTAAAGCCCGTTACATATGCATGAATTTGTGAATGATTAACTACCACATTGCTAGCTATGTTTTAGCGGACTTTACGAAAGGATTCGGACTTGTCAGCGATTTGTTTTGCAAACTAGTTCCGATGATTCCTGTGTAACAAAACATAATTCTGACAGATTGCGAGAGCACTACTTATGAAAAATAAATGTTATATGTGGCAAAAACCTGTGAATGAAGCATTCATTTTCTGATGTCCCCGAACGTATGATTCTGTAGGACCATGGTACGTATGATTAAAGCTTTTTTTTGTCGTTTGATTTTCTTTGTCCCGAGTCTTGTTTAATTCGTCCTGTTTGTGATCTATCTACCATTTTTATATGGTATAGATTCGATCAGTGGTGGTATAAGGACTGCAGAGATTTGTAGAGATGGTAACTTAAAATCAGAATTTATTTTACTAATGCATAACTTCTATGGGGGTAAAGTCCAAACTCTGGAACATACTTAAAGTTATTGGGCTAGTTAATTTTGAATTGTTGAGGAAATATGGAAATGATGAGAAGCTGATGATGGTTGAGATGAGATGGTTGAACTGTTGAGAAATTATTTTACTGGATCTTCATGCTTAAGTAAATGGGCACCTGGTAGGCTTCATGGTAAGTGGGTACCTGATGCCTCGGAAGATTATGTTTTGAAGCAATATCTGCTAAATGCTACATTTTCTCCCTTGATGCTTCTCCAAATTCTTGGTGGCCTGTGGATTCTGGCCAAATCAATTTATGCTCCCTGTGCTCGGCCTGGCCGGCTTGATTCTTTACTCCTCCATGATTTTGAGGGTAAAACTTCGCCAGAAAAAACTCAGATGCTCCACACTGCGTTTCTGAACCCCCTTATAGTGAATAAAGCATAATTCATATGGAAAGTAACGAAATGAGTTATTTCCTTTCGGCAAGTTTTAATGGGATTCTTATCTGTGGTTCTTATCATTACAATCTAAATTCATGTTATACAGAGGAAGAGGGTTACGGCACAAAATTACAGATTAATAAGTACTTTTTCACAGTACTCTCAAATTTACGTTACTTTGTCATTGAGTTTCTATACACACGAAGGTTTGCGTGCTTAGATGTAAAGATTTCATAGCAATTCTACTAGAAAGATAGTCTTATAGTAATAATTGTTTATACGTTTTTCTTAGTTTGCCATTGCTCTCATAATAAAAGAGCAAAAATATTTATGTTTCTTTTTTATTTATTGGTTACTTTAGGACATTGTTAAGAATCATCCTTCAGGTTTTCCCCTTTCCAACGAATGCAGCTCCTGCGTGACAGTTTTTTCCCTTCTCAAATATAATTGGGAGTGGAGCTAAGCTTAGTGGAGGTAGGAACCCTAGTTTGGAGGTTGGAAGCTACTAGATATTTTAAAAGATGTCAGGGAGAAACCGATTTCAAACAGGGTCACTTCTTTCTCTTCTCACAGCCCTGATTTGGCCCTAACTGATGTGCCTATTAAGTTCTGTTTGTTAGATTATTATCTCAACAATGACGTACAATATTTTTTAGCATTGTTGACCAAACATGATAAGATTATAATTTTAGCGTGCTTTCTCGATCACTGAAGCTCCTATTTTTTTTTTTTTTTTTATCCTTTGGAAGATCTAATATTATTACTTGATGATAGTTCTGTTATTCTTTTGATGTATTCATTTTTTCATCTTGTGCTTATTTGTTGACTTTAATATTTTCATCTTCTAACAGATTTGATATTTTTAGTTAACCCAAGATAAGAGTTACAGTTTCTCACAAACTTTTTATTTTAAATTGTTTGTGAGAAGAACAGACTGCTAAATTTTAGCATTTTTTAGTCTGTTTTCTTATCTTCTATTTTTATTTAATTAATAAATTGAATTTAAAAGACCATTCAATCTCTATTTGATGATGCTTAATTCAAATAAATTAAATCCAAAAAGACAGAGAAGAAAAGAGGTTTCCCTTACATGAATTATAAATTCATCTAAATTAAATGTAGCTCAATTAAACATTTATAATTATTCAAAAGCGATAAATGTATTATTATTATTAAAATTAATAAATAAATTAGTTCAAAACAAAAATATTTTATTGAATAAGTATATATTAATTGAACTTTATCCCCAAATGTATCTCTCAGATAAATCGCGCGTTCCCGTGTGTGAAAAGGAGCGCGCGCTCCCGAGGGTTAACTGTTATAGGCGAACCCCGACTATTTCCAAACTGGTTAATCTCCACGGTCAAAGATCTCTTCTGAATAATAAAGGCAACTAAATGAATTCTTTTAAATTCCTTTTTTTTTTTAAATTGATTGTCCCACATTGTATTTATCATAGACTTTCGTAATTCGCTAATGTAGGGACGCATCCTGTACTGAATAAACTCCTTCTTTTAAAATAAATCATTTTGTAAATGTGGTGCTATTCTTTAGTTTTTCACTGAAATATTAAACTTCAATGCTTTAATAATGGTTAGCTATTAGCTTACGTCAGACGAAGTAATATATAGGAGATATTAGCGAATGAGGGAATGAGGGGCGTACATCTGATGCAATTGGAATGATGATTGATACGGCGGTAGAATCCAGGTAATTCATTACCAACCAATGCCTCCAGCATGCACAATTCCAATATCCGCGGTATATATGCTCCACCAGGTGTGTTTCACGAATATGTGATTAATATATTTCAATTTTATTAATTTTCAATAACGAGTAATACAATCGGAACGCTGGCCAATCAAGCCTTAACAAGGATCAATGAAATTATTTTTTGGTTTATTTAATTCGCCAAAATTCATTTAAATAATTTTAGTGCATTTTTCACCTATAGATATTTTATTAAAATTGCTTAATTAACGTTTAAATATAAGAAAATATGAGATTTGAGTACAACACTAACACTAATAAACAGAACAACATTTTATAAGCTAAAATCACGACAGATTGTTCAAGCATACATTTTAAATATACAAATATGCTAAAGAAACAACATTAAAAGGCAACATTAAATTGGAAAATCGACACAAAAGACTTAAGCAACACAGTACGGACACAAAGAAAATCGGTAAATCACTGGTTACTGACAGACAACAAACTAACAGAAACTAAATAATCAAATTCATTCATATCTAGTGGAAAGACAAGGTACATCTAGTTACTTAATGTTTAACGTTCCCCTGAGGATAATACAAATCAGACTGAAAAATACGAGACAATTTACTCATCCTAATACACTTATCCAAATTACTCACTGAAGGAAGCCTTTCCATTAATAACTTTTTACATAATTTAGAGAAGATGCTTTTATACATTAAGATCTAATTGATTTCTAAATTAGAATTACCTACCTATTCTTATTGTGTTTCTTTATTAATTGTTTATTTTAATAGCCAATATTTCTGGTATTATAATTTTTAATTATTTTCTATAATTTTTTTAAAATTATTTCTATTCAAATTACCTTTTAAATAGAAAAGTTTTCCACAATGCATAATTTGTACTCAGTATAGGTAGTATATTTTTTAAATGTGTTGGAATGATTTTTAGCCTGAGCTCTAGTGAGAGTTCTCTTCTTAAATCCCCAAAAAAACATAAATGTGAAATAGAGGCCAAGTTCCTGCCCCCACAAAGAAACACTCCCTTCCTCAAAAATATCCCCTCCTAAAACCCCCCCAAAACGCCTTACCATTCTACACTCCAAAAAAGTAGTACGAGTTGGTGTATTAATTCAACCAAAAATATTTGCCAATACAAGAGATGATGCAAGAAAGAAATGTCCAAGTTCATTACTTGGAAGACCTCATAGTTACTTACTAAGAACAGTAAAGACACTTCAACTGACCTTTAAAAACAACAATAAAAATACTTATATCCAGTTACTAAAATATCACTTTCCTCAACCAGGTATATTCTTAAACTTGGCAATGTTTTTTTTGTGCCGAAATTATCTTTAGAGAAAAACTAAACATTGCCAAGTTTAAGAATATACCTGGTTGAGGAAAGTGATATTTTAGTAACTGGATATAAGTATTTTTATTGTTGTTTTTAAAGGTCAGTTGAAGTGTAAGTACAAAACTGGCACGCCCCCGCCCCGGAAGCGGAGTCAAACACAACTTTTCGCAATTTTTCGTTTTTTTCCTTTAATAACGTCTTCATATCTATCTTCATGCAAAATTTCAAGTCTCTAGCATCATGGGAAGTGCCTAATAATTTTGATGAGTGAGTGAGTGAGTCCTATCCCAAAAAAAAACATAAATGTGAAATAGAGGCCAAGTTCCTCCCTCCACAAAGAAACACTCCCTTCCCCAAAAATATCCACTCCTAAACCCCCCCCCCCGAAACGCCTTACCATCCTACACTCCAAAAAAGAAGTATGAGTTAGTGTATTAAGTGCACCATGTTTTCAACCAAAAATATTTGCCAATACAAGAGATGATACAAGAAAGAAATGTCCAAGTTCATTACTTGGAAGACCTCATAGTTACTTACTAAGAACAGTAAAGACACTTGAACTGACCTTTAAAAACAACAATAAAAATACTTATATCCAGTTACTAGAATATCACTTTCCTCAACCAGGTATATTCTTAAACTTGGCAATGTTTAGTTTTCTCTCTAAAGATAATTTCGGCACAAAAAAAACATTGCCAAGTTTAAGAATATACCTGGTTGAGGAAAGTGATATTTTAGTAACTGGATATAAATATTTTTATTGTTGTTTTTAAAGGTCAGTTCAAGTGTCTTTACTGTAAGTAATGAACTTGGACATTTCTTTCTTGTATCATCTCTTGTATTGGCAAATATTTTTGGTTGAAAACATGGTGCACTTAATACACTAACTCATACTTCTTTTTTGGAGTGTAGGATGGTAAGGCGTTTCGGGGGGGGGGGGTTTAGGAGTGGATATTTTTGGGGAAGGGAGTGTTTCTTTGTGGAGGGAGGAACTTGGCCTCTATTTCACATTTATGTTTTTTTTTGGGATCTCATTACTTTTTTCTAAGTATTAATTAAAATTTAGTTGCCGCATACCTAGTGGCTTTTTTACTTCATATAAAACCAGGGTCTTTGGATTCTGCATAAAGTTCTCCTTACTGCTTGATATTTGATAACAATAATCAACCTACATACATCTAATCACTAGCCTAGAAAAGTTAGAAGCTCTTCCAGATGACATTACTCTAGAGGACAAATTGATTGCACTCTTAACTAAACTATTACACTGTAAATCACAGGAACCTTATCCCGAGGATAAAGATCACAATAGGGAAAGTATAGAAGGCCTTCAAGAAAAAGATAAGAACAATGACGATACATTTTGGGTTTGTGATCCTAAACTTTGGAATTTAGAGGGCTCGACTTTGAAAAACTTGGTATCTGCTTTCAAGTATATTATGCAGTTAACCCCTACGACTTTATTTACTACATTTAAGAAAGACGTCACAACTGTTTTTGTTAAGATGGGTCGAAATGATTCTTAAAACATCAAATATAGGTTCTCCTTACCAAGACGATTCATTTGATACCCCACATGATGGGTTTCAGAAGGAATGATGGCATTTCGATGGAACAAAAAGTACAAAACGTCATAGGTAATATGACACTCCCGTATCAAGACCTACCTGCGTGCCAAGTTTGGTCAAAATAGGCCAAACGGTGTGAATTTGTATAAGGAACAAACATACAGACAGTCGGCTGAAAGACCTTTTTTACCAAGCCTAGTGCATTCCCCGGACCAAGGCCTACCTGTGTGCCAAGTTTGGTCAAAATCGGTCAAATGGTGTGAATTTGTGTAAGGAATAAACTTGCAGACAGACAGCTGAAAGACGATTTTGACCTAGCCTATGACACAACCCGGATAAAGACCGACATGTGTGTCAAATTTTGTCAAAATCGGTCAAACGGTGTGTATTTGTTTAAGGAACAAACAGACAGACAGACAGCTGATAGACAATTTAACCTAGCCTATGATTATCCGTATCAAGACCCATCTGTGTCCCAAGTTTGGTCAAAATCGGTCAAACGGTACGGATTTGTAAGAGGAACAAACATACAGACAGACAGCTGGTATAAGATTTTTACCGAGCCTATATGCGTCTATTTGTTTCTTAAAACATCAAATATAGGTTCTTCATACCGAGACAATTCATTTGATACCCCACATCATGGGTTTCGGACGGAATGATGGGTTTCCGAAGGAAGTACAAAACTGGCACGCCCCCGCCCCGGAAGCGCAGTCAAACAGAACTTTTCGCGATTTTTCGATTTTTTCCTTTAATAACGTCTTCATATCTATCTTCATGCAAAATTTCAAGTCTCTAGCATCATGGAAAGTGCCTAATAATTTTGATGAGTCAGTGAGTGAGTGAGTGAGTGAGTGAGTCCTATAAATCCCGATTTTCGATCGCTTATATCTCAGAAACTATTCGATGTAGAATTATGAAAATTTCCAGTTTTACTCACATCTAGCAGTATAATACCTGTGTAAAATTTCATAACTTTATCTTTACCTGGTTGAAAGTTATGAGAGGGTAAAAATCGGCTCTAAGACCGCCTGTAATATACACACAGTATGCTTAGGCCGGAACTTGGCCTGGCGCACTACCGTGCGCCTAGATAAATCCCGATTTTCGATCGCTTATATCTCAGAAACTATTCGACGTAGAATTATGAAAATTTCCAGTTTTACTCACTATGCTATACTATCTTTCCAGTAGTATAATACTTGTGTAAAGGGTCTCACCATGTTTCCATATGAAATCTGCACTGGCGTCTTTCTTGACTTTGATGTATTTATTTTATTTCTAGTTCCTAGAAATTATTTTTCGTCAATTATCAAACCTCTAACTGTACTCGTTTAGAGGGAATAAGGGTTGAAACCCCTAACTTCAAAGTCGTTTTTCTATGAAACTATGCTAGATCTTTAAATGAAACCAACATGAATTGAAGCTATTAATTAGGTGTATCTTGCGTATTTTTTTCATAATTTTTGGACCACTTATAAGGTAAGAAAAAAAATTGTGAAGATTTGAGGGGCGGTTTTCCCTAACTACCCCTCAAAGCAAACCTACCAAAAAAATCACGTAAAATCAGTAATTTCTCGACTATTATCCGTAAAAGTTTCATAGATGTGTGAAAGGTGCATCATACATGAAATTACAAAAATCCTATATCGATAGCTAAACACTAAAACCCAGATGTATCGAAAATATCACAAGTTACTCTTAGGATGTTTTTGTTATTTAAATATGAACCCTCACATTGCTCAGTGCATAATCTGTATTATACAGGTCGAAAAACTATTGTCATATTGCAAGCCACTAAAATAATAAATACTAAAAATCTTCATTTTCTACAAAAGATAATTAATCTTAATCACAATTTTCCTCAATAGTGTTGTTATCATTTGTAACTTCGAATAAATGTGTTAATATCTCCGCGGGGTTAATTTTTTATATTAGTAACGATCAAGTGATAAGAAATAAATTATCGAGGCTACATGTCAACAGCAGCCTATGGTCCTATTTCCATTAGCGTAATCATACGTATATCTTTTTATGTCCTTGTAATTGAATTAAAAAAAAGAAATCCCATGTCTCTATTATATTTAAACAATTACAATAAAAAACAAAACAAAGGTATTGCGTCACTTGGTAAACTGTAAAGAACGAAAAATAAGTAATGAACGAATATGTAACATTACGTAATCCGATTTATAAGTAATTGGTCAACCAGATGTATACGAATAATACCATTTGATTATAGATGTATGTATGTATTATTGTAACTGATGTATATATGCAATAACTATTTGGAGTGAATCGCCTTAGTTGCGCATGGATGCTCATAAATGTCAATTCACGCTAGACCGTGTAGGGTCCGGGCCGGTTCACGGCTGGAGCCCGGACGGAACACGGCGATTTTTTTTAATTGATTTATTTATGAGCACACGCAACTAAGGTGATGTGCTCGAACAAGGTGAAAAAATCTCACCAACATTTACAATAGACTCTTTCACGCTACACCGGGCCGGGTCCGTGTTTTTTGCGTATGTGATTGCTGCACCGTGTCTCGGCCCGGACCACGGTCTAGTGTGAACGAGTCCATTGAAAATGCTGGTGTGATTGTTTCATCGTGTCCCGGCCGGGCCCCGGCCCGGACCCGAGACGGTCTAGTGTGAATCGACCTTTAATAGATATAAAAAAAATTACAAAAAATTACAAAAAAAAAAAAAAAAAAAGAAATGTATTCAATGATACATTCGATATTTCTTGCTCTTGAAGTGCCAATAACGAACTTTAATCCTTAATATGTTGCCACCGCGCTAAGATGCTGCAGTTCCTGTGAGTCGGACTTTTTATTGTCGTCTAATAGAACAGCGAGGTAACATTTGTTCCAGTTTCATCTCATGTTACAAATCTTAC
The DNA here is from genome assembly GCA_946811695.1 of Gonocerus acuteangulatus. Taxonomy (NCBI): domain Eukaryota; kingdom Metazoa; phylum Arthropoda; class Insecta; order Hemiptera; family Coreidae; genus Gonocerus; species Gonocerus acuteangulatus. Next base: position 43,948,103 of record OX328131.1, read on the forward strand.
CAAAACTATTGAGGAAAATAGTGATTAAGATTAATTATCTTTTGTAGAAAATGAAGGTTTTTAGTATTTATTATTTTAGTGGCTTGCAATACGACAATAGTTTTTCGATCTGTATAATACAGATTATGCACTGAGCAATCTGAGGGTTCATATTTGAATAACAAAAACATCCTAAGAGTAACTTTAGATATTTGCGATACATCTGGTTTTAAGTGTTTAGCAATGAATATAGGATTTTTGTAATTTCATGTATGATGCACCTTTCACACATTTATGAAACTTTTACGGATAATAGTTGAGAAATTACTGATTTTACGTGATTTTTTTGGTGTGCTTTGAGGGGTAGTTAGGGAAAACCGTCCCTCAAATCTTCACAATTTTTTTTCTTACCTTATAAGTGGTCCGAAAATTATGAAAAAAATACGCAAGGTACCTAATTAATAGCTTCAATTCATGTTGGTTTCATTTAAACATCTAGTATAGTTTCATAGAAAAACGACTTTGAAGATAGGGGTTTCAAGCCTTATTCCCTCTAAACGAGTACAGTTAGAGGTTTGCTAATTGACGAAAAATTATTTCTAGGAACTAGAAATAAAATAAATACATCAAAGTCAAGAAAGACGCCAGTGCAGATTTCATATGGAAACACGGTGAGACCCTTTTCATAACTTTATCTTTACCTGATTGAAAGTTATGAGAGGGTAAAAATCGGCTCTAAGACCTCCTGTAATATACACACAGTATGCTTAGGCCGGAACTTGGCCGGAGAACCTCGATTTTTTCAAACGAGGAAATAAATAAGATAAAATCTGACATTTTATTACGAGTATCTGATAAAATTAACTCTTCCAGACTCTAATGCTTCGCTTTAATTTGCTAACAATTCATTCCCATTATAGAATAAGAAAAAATATTCTCTTCAATTCAAAGACAAAAACTCACTGAAATGAATTATTTAAACTCTTTTTTTTTGAGTAGCTACGTAAAACAACTCAAAGTGGTCGATAAAGACAAATATAGGTAAATAGTTTAAAAGTGGCTAAAACATAAAAAAAAAAAAAAATTATATAAAACGATAAAATGTTATTAGAAAATAATATTTGTGCCTACTTTATGAACAATTTATGCTATTGAAAAGCAGAAACTTCTTGCTGAATTGAACCAAATGGACCTAGTCTGTCAGAATGATGGACTTAGTTCTGAATGGAAACAAGTCTGTTGAAGTTCAGAACTTACTGTTTTGAGAATTGGCATAACTTGAAGGAGCAACTATAACAGACAGATTGCAGCCTTCTGACGAGAATTACAAGTAGCTGTTATTCTTTGCTTTCATATATTTGCTTTAAATTATACTCCGTGATTCCTGAGCCGACTTCCAATCGGAGAAGTAATAAATTAATCATTTCGAGGTTTTCAGAAAAGTAGTGCACCTAATATACTGTGCTCTTAACATGAATTAGCAATATTTTTTTAGCGCGTTTCCTCCCTCCCTCCATAGGGAGGAAGACAGCTTGATGATACCTAGTTAAAATTACGAATTCATTCATTAGCACCTTTCAGGTTGACAATCGAATTTTCTGTTTTGGTCTATTTCCAAAGCTACGAGTTTAACCGTGATAAGTGGAGTTAGCAGCGGCCCGAAGTGTAACTGCTGCCAAAATGGCTGGCATTAGGAATGGTTCCAGCCGATTAGTCACAGGCCCTCCGAGTACCTATCTACACTCTACTGATATCCTGGCTGCAAGCACCCGTTTTCATGGTTCTGTGATTCTCTTCATAAATAGATGCTGGTTAGGGCTTTTCATATAGGTACTCTCGAAGCTACTCTCTCCGCTTTAGTAATAGTCAGTCAGGATATCCTTCCTACGCCATATTGTTGAGAAGAGATAGTTAACCGTTGAGATGCAGAAGGTGTATATTCGTCTGTGGCAGAAGGTCAATTTTATAAAAACACACTTTCTTTCTTCTGTACTCTTTTATTAGGCTCTACATGTTTCACGTCGCTGTGACACCTCTTCAGGAGCACTTAATCTAAATAAAATAAAATATGGTTACAGCCTATCCATTAGAGAACCTTCCGCAGGTAGGGCCACGTCTGGACAGTCCAGAGAGACTTATTTAGATTAAATGCTCCTGAAGAGGCGTCACAGAGACGTGAAACATGTAGAGCCTAATAAAAGAGCACAGAAGAAAGAAAGTGTGTTTTTATAAAATTGACCTTCTGCCACAGACGAATATATTGGAAAAATAGGGTCACTGTCTTATAATACAGAAGGTGTAGATACTCTTGAATCGGTCGTATGTAGAATAAAACTACATTTTATGACTAAAAAGAGTTGTATTTCTGTAAACGTGTCTGATTGACATTCAAGCGTAATTCAGGCCATTGAGGAGAGGGAGGATAGTTCTGTTTCTTGGTGGTTACATTGTTCCAATCTACAATGAATATTAAGCTGAAATATTGGCGGATGTATAACTAATGTTAGTCATAAAATCTAGTTTTATTCAACATACGACCGAACTCTGATTATCTACACCTTGTCTTCAACATAATTTTTTTGTGCCAACTCTAGGCAAGGTTAGGTGTGGTGCCAGCTGAGTAGTCATATACTCTTCCTCTTTACTAAGGTCGCAAGTGGTCATTAAGTAACCTATGAGTGTACGTCATGGGGTGCTGCGCTTCCCTTAAGATCTGGGGCCTATTAATAATTCTTTCTGCAGATTAGGCATAGATACACCAACCAAATATCTTCACCTTACCTAATATTAAGAATCCTCCTTCCTGTATCATGTCTGTTTTCCCCAGACACACTCGGGATCTTTATACTGTTCTTTATAAATATATATATATATATATATATATATATATATATATATAAAAATATATATATATATATATATAATATTTATATATTAATACATCTTATATATTTATAAGATGTATTGTTATTAATCAGTATCATAAAAAACAACAACAAAGAATATAACCTTGCGTTTTAATATAACTTAAATTAAGTCGGGTTGTAAGTTACAACCCGACAATGCAAATCATTGTGGAAAGGTTACAACTTGTAACCTTTCCACAAGCATTAGGAAGGTCTTTCGTTTCTTTGGGAGCCCCATGTCCTCCCGCGGTTGAATAAACATTCAAATTATTAAAAAAAGGAAGAAAGATTATGAGGAGCTTTTTAATGATTCGTGTAAAAATTGTTGCCAATTGAAGCATACGAAATCATTTATTACTCGAAATCATTGAATAAGCAGAGAGAATATTAAAGCTTAAAGCAGCCAATTAAGGTTTTTATAAAATACTCTTTGCTCTAAAAAAATAAAAGGACCAAAGTTACCTCATTAATCATCAATCTAGAATCGAAAGTGTGAAATGAGCGGAAAATAAGCGGAAGGAAATATTGGCTTAGGAAGGGCTGTTTTCCCCATCCCTTGAAAAGCTGCAAGTTTAAAAGCCGCAAAACAAACTGATCAGTAAAATCGAAGAGTTAGATGACTTTTATTATTGTTGTTCATGATTATGTCAGGAGCTCTGCTATCATAGTGTAACTGTAGTTAGCTGGAAATTCAACTCATCCTAACAGACATTTAAGTAAAACACCTATTAAAGTAACAAAAAATTGGGGTTTAAGAGAGATACATTGCAGTATGCTGAATTTTGGACTTATTTTTTTCATGGATCTGATATAATATATCAGATATATTTAGGATTATGTTGTTTGTCAATTTTCGAGCAGATTAATTTTTTAGGCATTTTGTTTTAATTGTGCTGCCCGGTTTTGGTTTTCCTTCTTTTTGGGTTTACTTGCTGCTTCAGAATAAAGGAAGACCTTAAGCATATTTTGGGATATATTCTGTCTTCTGAAGTTAAGAGTTCGATTTAGAAAAATAATTATCAGTTTTAAGTCTTTTGAAGAAGAGCGTTTAATAAAGTTTGGGCTGGTCTCATTGTGGTCTAGTGGGTAATGTGGTCATCTGTGGCCTGCTTAAAGATTTTCCTCCTCCACCATGGATGTTTAGGCAAGGGTGGCAATCTATTGATAGCCTGGTGGTATTGGTCTACGTGCAGATCCACCGTAAAAAATAAGTACATAAAGATTTGGTCTATATCTTGCTAAGATATTGGAAAATAGATTTAACAAAAACATAGAAAACAATAGATAGTAAAGTCCTGACATATATTTATTAATAGCATTGAAATGATAAAAAGATTTTTATTTCTATGACTAACGGCATTGTTTGCACATAAAATAAAAATTCAAGAAGATGAATGTTTTTTTGCTCATGTATTTTAATTTTCCTTTGTACATCTAGTTTTCTTTTAACAAGAACATAAACACATATCAAAATTGGAATATAATGAAATTCTCTTTAAATCGGCTGGACCAATTCAGGATTTTGGAAGAGAAGGGGGGAATCTTTTTAAGTCAAGAAAAAAATCGTCTTTTTTTATTTTATTTTTTGAGTCAGAAAGATGTAGGTAACACGACGCTTCGCCTTGTTTCTTTGGTTCGCCTTTAGTTCTCTCACAGTTTCAAGTTAACGTGAATAGCAACATCATCTATGAAAAATTCAATGTCCGATTTCAAGGGCGAATCTCAGGTCAGAAACTCCCCTCCTAGTAATTTGTTACCCATAAATCACTCGTATAAATTAAAATTAAAACATTGAATTTCAATTACATACTTTTTCAGTCAGGTTTATGAATCAGCATTCCATAGAGTAAATATTCGCCTTTGCTATCCTGAAGCACTTCTAGAACTTTGACTTTGATTTCCCAACATCCGGAATGATTCGTGATTCGCCCTTTCTCTTCCTAAGTCCTTACTTTGTCTCCTGAGTTTTGTTTCCAGCGGTTATTCTTTTGCCGGCGTTCTTGTTCAGCAAACCCGCAATACATTCCGGTAATCCAGGCCTCTTGTTATTCCGTGCCCCCCTGCCTTCTCCCCTAGAGGAACTCCATTAGAGAAGATTTTCCACACCGTTTCACCGCGTTCTCTTACCAATCTAATCCCGTATATATATTGATCAGTATTCTCTCTCTTCTTGACTCCTTTCAGGCAGGGTCAATTTCTTTTCAATCTACAAGAAGTTCTTCTACTTCAGTGACATTTAACTATTAACTAAAAACGGAGCCCATCACAGTTCTGAGGTTAGTAATGAGAGCTAAAATCAAATAACTATAAGTGTCTGTCAGACGTACTTAATGAGATAATGTATATAGAATTATTTTTTCAACTTATATTTAGCACATTTCAAAACTTCTAATCTTGAAAAACGCCACCTTAGAAAGTAAGGACCTTAAAATATCACTTTAAGATACAAATATTTAGCGGATACAAATGTTATAAGATAGTGAACTTAGTTATCAATATGTAGTTTTATTATGAAGGTCAAAGGAACATTAAAACTTGCTAGTCTCCCATAATAATTTACTTAGAATGCTCTACTTGTTTCACTACATGTTGCACTTAAAAGAGGAAATTACAGCCGAAATCTTCTTCAGCCAGAGCCACGCCTAAATTAAATATTTTTTAATTCAATGGACAATATTTGACATAAAATGTCTAATAAATAAAAAGGAAAATTTTTTTATGCAGATCAACATTTGCTTGTTATTTAATAAAATATATTATGAACAAATGATCTACAACAACCATTATTAATCTTGTCAGTACATGGCCCTCCCTGCAGATTGTGCTGTTAGGTTGAGGGCGAAAGTTCGTAATTCAACGGCCTCTGAAGTGAATGTGGGGGTGAAACATTCTGAATTAATAATTATTGGGAATAGTGTGTTGCAAATGTGTTTTGACATCCTGCTAAAATGAAATTACAAACCATTAATATCTCCTATACTAATCTTTAAGAATCACTTTGGGGTTAAAAATTATTCGAAAAGATGATAAGACTTTTAACTTTCTTCTCGTCAAAAGATTAAGGGATACAAAGTAATTTATCAAACAAGACTTTAAATTGCAGATTTCACCCACCCAATAGCGACTTATGGCCAAAACGAATAACCCTGCAGAAGCCGAACGGGCGAAGAAATAGAATCCTTTTACAAGACCTAGTTATTCAGGTGAAGATCCAATTCCCCTGAATGTTATCCGGGATAAATCTGGATAAGGGAGGGTCCGGCAGGACGTTCAGCTGCTCCAGTAACCTGTTCTATTCTAGTTTTATCACATTAGATTCAGAACCTCCAAAAAGCTATTAATAATATTAAAATCGACCTTAACAAAATAAGCCGGGGTCTCCTTTTGGTCTAGTGGATAACGCCTGGGATTCTCATACGGGTTGAAGTCCCACCTGCAGCAGGTTGAGTTTAGACATGTCAGGGCTCGTTGACCCCATCAGGTTGGGTGTTGGAAAGGGTGTCAACCTATAGATAGGCTGCTGATAATGGACTACTTGTCGATGCGTCATAAAAACAAACAGACACAATAAGCCAATTCGTCAGTTGCGCTAATATTGAAAAAAAAAATCAAATGAGGACAACAAATATATATAGTCAGCTGGTCAAAATTATTTTGAATTGCTAGGTAACTTCAATGTTGTCTTTTTTGAATATTGCGCCTACTGGAAAAGCATAACTATACCATATCATTTTAGTTCAATTCATTTTCTTGGCGATTCTCAAAAATATAGTTCCGAGAGGCTCCCTCAGTCTACGGACTCTTCCACTGTGCTGCGTTAAATGTTTTTCCGGTTTTTTTTTTTTAAGTTAAATTTATAATTTTATGTATATAGTCACCAAGAAAAAAACTGGACACGTAATATTTTTTAGTTCGCATGCCAATTGTGAAATATGTTTTCGTTATTGTGAGTAATGTTTGAACGGACTAAGTTCACTAAAGAAATCCTATTAAATCAATGTGTTAAATAAATAAGAAATAATATATAAAGTAAATTGCTAAAAGTCCCGAAACTCTTGATAAATAAATAAAGTCAAAGAGGGTAGTATTTCACTAGAAAAATGTAGTTGATTATGTAATAATTAAACCTAAAGACCTTTTTGGGTTTTGTAAAAAAATGTAATTCCTGAATATTTGTAGACATTTTTTTATAATCGCCATTTGTACAAAGAATTTTCGCTTCCTCTGCACATTTTATTGTTAGTATTAGACATAGGGTTGACAAGTATACACTAAAATGTAAAGTCAAAAATATATTAGGAATGGTTTGGCTTGATAAAACGTTTATTATTTTCTTTAGCATTTCATTCTTGTTGACCAAATGAAAAACATCGATTCAAGATAATATTCTAGTTCAGATTGGTTTCCTTTCAGAGCTTTTTATTTTTCAGGAATTTCTCTTCCCGTTTTTATATCGTTTGTTTTTCCAACCAAGCTAAACTAATAAAACAATTAGTATAAACAACTTCTTTATATATATATATATATATATATATATATATATTTCAAGATTTTAAAGTTATTTATTTATTTAGTGTTTTAGATTTTATTATTATTTATCAATTTTTTTTTTTTTAAGAAATGTATGTTTCATTATTACATTATAATAAATTAGTTTATGTGTATTCCTAGATTTAAATATTCCTAGATTCTATATTTTCCTAGATTTAAATAAACAATGACCACCCTAACAAAATTATATAAAGTTAACGAAAATGTGAATAATTGAATTAATTAACTCACCCCTATATGTGCATTATCATGGTTTCATTTTATAATATTGTGTCCTTTTAATTTTTATTACGTAGGTATTATTCGATTTTTTCTTTGTTTTTATTTTTTACGTGGTTCTATTTTATGTCTAAATAAAACTCCTATCAATTGTCGAGTTATTTTGGCAGGAAAGACACTGTTTTTGTTCCGCCCGCTGAACATGACATCTAATACCGTAGATGGAGTGGAAACTAAAAGAGAAAAAAAAAAAGAAAAAGAGAAAGATAGCAAAAATAAGAAGAGAGAAGAACTAAAGCTTAGTAGGAGTAGTTGAGCGAAGATAAAAGAAAGGAGTTTGTTCGGACCCTTTTGGAATCGTGAAAAGAATTAAACCTCACTCCGGGCTATATCTTTCTAGACAACTTTCATGGCTTATTTTCGAATTAGGAGAGAACTTGTCGCTGCTGAGCTTATTCTTCAAGCAACTTTATAAAAATAACTCTGGTTAGTTTTCGGGATTAGCTTTTATTAAGCATAAGTTTTGCGAAGATAATTGGAACAATTCATTAGGTAGATTTATAGTTAATTTCAGGTATCCACATCGATCCTATTTACTAGAAACCAGAATTACTCCCCATAAAATGTATGCATATGAGTGCCTAGTAACATGGCAGCGGCCACAATTCTTGTTGACTTTTTTATCTTCTTGAAGAAACTAGGTATATTGCATTCCCATAACTAACTATTGTAAGAGCTTGTTTGCCAGAATAGTCGGTCTATCTGGAGTGGAAGGGGTTTAGTCCTGACCCAACTTAATTAGTTTATTAATTCAATTAATTAGTTAATAAGCCCATAACCATCAAAATGTTTTTTTCTTTGGAACGAAACACAGTAGAGGTAGTGTTTATTTAAAGTGAGAGATGTGTATTTACTCCGAAAAACAAAGAAACAAATAATTGAGTCAGTTCTTCATTGCAAATACAAAATAGATAAACTATTAATATTTATTTTGTATTAATGACGGATATTTTAAGCAATATTTCAGGAATGTAGGAATGGCAACTCAACAACATGCCGAGGATTGCGTTTTGTTAAGCAGCTGATTCGAGGCAGACGTTTAACTAATAATGTGATCTACTCTTCATGAAATATATTTTTTTCTGTAACATTTAAGGTAATTGCCCCTGGCTCCCTAATTCTTTCAATCTGTACTTGGATACTAAGTCGTGCATTTTTAAAAGGAAAGCCCCTGAAGATGTGCGATATGAAAGCACCAAATATGTCAGGCAGGAAAATTTGAAATAAAATAGTTGAAAACTAAACGTGTACTACTTTATCAAAGAACTTTTTTTTTTCTTTTTTTTTTTTTTTTTTTTACGGTGCATCGACATCTGGGCCATTAGCGCCGACTTCCATGGTACGAGTACAGCGAGGAATTTTCTCAACGAGCCGTGAGTTGAGAAAATTCTTGCCGCCGTGGGACTCAAACCCACTATCTCCCGCATGAGAATCTAAGGCGTTAGCCACTAGACCACCGGGAGACAAGTGAAATACATATTGTTTCATTTTTTAGAATATATATATATATATATATATATATATATATATATATATATATATATATATATATATATATATATATGCTTATTTTCCATAAGCATTGTCCGAACCCCGTAATTATGGTCAACCATTTCGAATCGTTTCATCGAAGTGAAGGTGATAGGAAATTTTCCTTCATATAGGGAGGAAGATAATCCTTTATTTTTTTCACGAGAAATCCTTTAAAATAATAAAAAAAATTTGAATATTGAAAAAAAAGTTGTTGGATAGTAATAAAAGACAGTAATATTTTGTTAAGTAGCTCTTTGAATAGATAATAATGAATTTTCCCCACTAAGGAGGGCCGGATATAAATAAAAGGAGGAAAAGCCGTGAAAAAAATGTGGTTGAATAGCGGATGAAGGGAGGGGGGGGGGGGGCGTTGTGATGCGGCACATTTTTTGTCAGAGAGCAGCCTCAAGGCGAGGGATTATTTTTAAATTATAAAAACGTTTCGCTTTTCCAGTTTTCTCCTTTGAAAAGTGCCGCTAATGGCGGAGGTTTTTGTTTCAAGCGGCCGCCCTTTTGTACAGGTGAAACATGTAAGTTTTTCAAAAGGTCCCCACTTCCTTCCAGGCCACCATCTTTTGTGGATGACAGTAAACCTCGGAGTAATATCTTTCATATTCAGAGGAACCTCTTGAATAATATATCTTCTCTGAGTGTTATATATGCCCGGCTATTCAGAAGCTTCCTTTGGTTTTAAATCTCCACACAGACTCTTTAGAAGTTCGTTGAAAGAGGTTTATTGTATATTGTGTTCTTTTGAAATATGAAAATATGGCAGAAAATCGTTCTTAAATGTCCATTACAAAAGTAAGTCTCTTAAGAACCGTATAAATAAATCACATTTCTGAGTACTTGCTAAAACACTTAAACCAAAGATCTTTTAAATATTTATTTACTATGGCACTTGGAACGTTTTGCAATGTGGTAGGGGCTTGTCCCAGCAAAGAAATTGGCTGGTCACGTTACTTGTTCCGGGTCTTTTCCTATTTGACAGTGGTAGTAAGAAGTTGTCACAATGTTTTTACGTTTATAATGGTTTAATGTTGAATATAGAGGTATTACTTGACTTTAGTCATGGATCAAGTATAGAATGTTGCTTGGAGGAAATGCGAATTTAACAAAAAAAAACAAAAAAAAACATGAATTTTATTTGTCTAAAAAGCCGAGAAGTTTCGTTCGGTTTTGCCAGTTTGAAATGATTTTAAGTATAATGTTTATAGCGGAGGGATGATGAGCACCTTGAGTGACATTTAACTTGGGGTGCATTTGGTAAGGCGCCTTAGACCTCCTGCGTAACCGATGACATCCTATAATTCAATTTTTGTCTACAGACATAAAAACGAATGCAGTACGGCTAATACAGCCGACACGATTAATATACATATACATAACTGGCGCTTTTGATCTCAAATGCCTTAAAAAAGAAATTAAAAATTAGGATAGTTCAATATCATACAAAATTATAGCAAAATATTAATAAGAAGACAGAAGAGTTTGAAGCAAAGAAGGCAGTTAAATTATCGGCCGGAAATTATTAATCATAATTAATTATTGATATTAAGTATTTATTTAATAATTAGTACAAGCTAAAATAAATACCATAAGAATATGAAAAAAGTGTCATAGGCATTCGAATCAAAAAATGAACTCAAAAGCGTTGAGAATAAAAATAATGCAACCCAGGCGGTCAAAGTATACAGGCCACCGCCTACGTAGACAAAAAATAGAAACTCTGGTATTGACCGTTCTGTACGGAGATCTATACAGCTACAAGTGCGCAGACAGGCCGAGTGAGTGGGACTTAGGATAATTGAACTAATCAGACATAAAGTGGATCGTGTCAGTTAATATTTTAATTCACAATTAGTGGATGTTGTAACATCAAAGCGATTTTGATTTGTTGTATATGGATCACAATGAAAATATAACTCACATTTTGGTTAGCAACTGATCGAGAAAGGATGAAAATCAATTGAAAGGTGTACGTGGCTGAGAAGGCCAACATTTGTTTGACATTTAGCGGCTGCATTTTGATATGTTTAAGACATTGAAAAATGTCGCGACAAACGAAACTAAGCACAGATTTGACGATAGAAAACAATAATTAAAGTGGCAATTGAATTTGCAACGAAATTTATAGAAACCATTATTAATTACTGCAGTAATTAATGAAACATTCTTAATTTGTTCATAGCTTTGGACTTGGCCTATTTTATTTTCAAACGCCTCATTTATTGAAAACAGTCCATTGTCATGCATTTTCTTGCGGGAATTACACAACTTTTAGTTAAATAAATAAATATAAAAAAGGTACATGAAGCAAAAACTCCATTCAAAAGCACATTCATCAGAAAGGTGGCAGTGTACGCTGCATTTCAAACTAGTGTGCTTAAAATAACCTATTTAAATTCAAAACAAACATGAATTTTTTTAGTATTTTATGTTTGTAATGAAAAGCTGACTATTTATTAATTTGTATTTTTTTTCTGGAGAAAACTCCAACGTTTAAGGGACCGGTTTTAATTTTTTTACAACATATATTCGTGGTTGATGCAATATCTTGTCTACCGAGTTTCCTTGCAAGGAAGTAAAAATAAAGGCAAATACCACCAAATTAATTATTTAATTTCAAAAATAAAACCCTCTCCTAATAGGCATATATATATATATATATATACAAATATATATATATATATATATATATATATATATATATTTTGAAAGTTTTTAAAACTTCTTTAATGAGAGAAACCTCAATAGATACCTGTGAAATATATGTTCCAAAATATATTTTCTTAAGCATTTTGTGGTAATATGACTCTTTTAAGGAAGATAAAATATATTTCATGAACAGGATACTACAGAAGTGTTTCTTTATTAGTGAATTTAGTGTTTTAATAAAGACACCCTCGGAAATTCCTCATATCAGGTATTATGAGGAGTTTTTTCTTAGTCATATAATGTCCACCTCTTTCTCTCTACAAGGCACTACATTATTTTGGAATGGCTAAATGCTTTGAGAAAGCCCATTTTACAAGCTCGTATAATAGCTTGGAATTTCATTAAATCCTGAATTCCCATTAGGAGACCCCTATTATTTTTTAATTTCCTCCCCCGTTTATGATTTAAGACCCTAAACCAGCGCGAGCTCCTTAGAATAGGTTTAATTTTGTGGGATGCTGCAGACAATTTATAGAAATTAAAGGAGAAAACTGAAGAGTCTGACCATAATAGATCCGGCTTTAAAGCGGCGAGTTTAATTTCACCCGGTGTTTTCAACAATACAGCTGTAGAGAATGGTGAAACATTTCGTTAATTTATTTGTTTACTTTATGGTACTTAATGTTCTTAATGTAAAATCTGTGTAATAATAATGAAATATCTTGAAAAATATTTTTTTTATATTTTGTCTTATTTACAAAGAGTAGTCAACACCAGTCCATTTTTTTTGAGGAGTCCATCGCAGAATTAAATCAAATACAGCGTATTAACAATTGGACTAAGGGGAGTCCCAGTAATTTTATTAAATTCTTATATTATAGGATAATATTTTATATACACGCCTACAAGAAGAATTGAAACAAAAATAAATGATTGCTTGAGTCCTATCTATGAGCGTGTTTCAGAGAAGATTAACAACTTTAGAGGGCCTCCCTGTGATCTAGTGGCTAACACCTTGGATTTCCTTGCTGGAGATAGAGGGTTCGAGTCTGGAGCAGGAATTTTCAACAACTTTAGATTGCATTAAAATAACACCATGGCGAAATATACAGGGTAAAATATAATTGTGTTGATAAATGCTTTGTGTAGTTATTATTATTCCTACAATTTTAGGTATCTTTTTTAAGACTTTTTTTTTAATGTGCGAAGGGTAATGACGGCTAACCTAATTATTTTTTACTTCGGTACAATTTCAAGGATGTTTTTATGTGCTGCTTTTTATTGATCTGTGTTGTCCATAAATGTATGAAAATATGTAAATAAACTTAATGAAAAATAATAATATTCTTTGGGAATGTAACCTCCTCCTTCTTAACAAATGGTTAACTCATTTTATAAGCAATGGCGTATTGCATTCAAATTATTTATGTAACCCGAAATATTAACACTAAATAACGTAGGCACGAATGATCAAAACTTGAAATTTTGCCAATTTTGTTATTGTTATTCATATTATCGCAGGTAAACCGACGTTTTAGTTCTTACTTTCCTACATAGGTACTATTTTTTTTCGTTTGTCAGTAAAAAAAATAAAGTCCGTCTCGCAGGACTGCATCATCTTAGCGCGGTTCCGTTCATATCCCTAGTCTAATTTGGAAAGATTAAAATAGAAGCAGTTATTATTTTGGTTCCACCAGTCTTTTTTTTTAAATTAATTATTATAATGGCGTGTCAACCCTTAAGGTCACTAACGCCATTCCTGTGAGTAGTAAAGTCTTGAAAGGTGACATACATGATTTACAATCTTACCTGGAAGGGTCCGCTACACTAGAAACAGACCCGCTAGTGACAAGGTCTTGGAATCTTGGAAATCTATATTTCTAACAATAAATTGTTTTTGTTATTTTACTTAACCAGTTTTATTGTCAAATACATTATCCAACTATAAGCAATTAAAAAATAACAAGAAATAAAACAGACAAAAAGAACCATTGAAATAAACGAAATCAATTAATTTAAAGCTTTAAGCACTTTTTTCTCCGATTGACATCGCCTAATTAAAACTTTCTTCAGAACCTTTTTTTGTAGAGCATTTAGTAAGCTTCCGAATGGTAATCTTCCGCTTCACAAGATTGTCAACGGTTTTCGAGATAATAACGAAATTATACAAAGTTACCAAAACTTTTTTTGTCTGTTAATAAAATATTTTATTCTAACCCTTCCTTTACTCTAAACGTAACAAAAATTTCAACATATTAGTGTTGATGAAACTCGAACATGCAGAAAATGTTTCAACTGTATCCCATAATTCTAAGTACCAAAATCAAAGACAAAGAACCCTCCCTAGGAAGGACGCTAGGCAGTTGAAAAGCTATATATCTTGGAAATCCATATTTCTAACATTAAATTGTTTTTCTTATTTTTCTTAACCTGTTTTATTTTCAAATACATTATCCAACAATAAGCAATTAAAAAATAACAAGGAATAAAAAACAGACAAAAAGGACAGTTCGAATAAGCGAAATCAATTACTTTAAAGTTTTAAGCTCTTATTTCTCCGATTGACATCGCCTAATCAAAACTTTCATTAGAACCTTTTTTTAGAACATTTAATAAGCTTTCTAAGGGTATTCTTCCGTTTCACAAGATTCTCAACCTTTTTCGAGATATTAAGGAAAGTAAACAAAGTTACTAAAACTTTTAATGTATGTTAATAAAATATTTTATTCTAACCCTTCCTTAACTCCAAACGTAACCAAAATTTCAACATATTAGTTTTGATGAAAGTAGAACATGCAGAAAATGTTTCAACTGAATCCCATGATTCTAAGTACCCAAACCAAAAACGGTATTCAAAAAATATTTTTCCAATTTTCTCGAAAACGGTTAAAGCTATCGCCTTGAAAATGGTTTCATTCGTTTTCCTAGCCCAGGAGTCATATAAAACGAGTACTTAGAAGCTTATGAACTCAAAAACGTAAGCGTTACGATTTTTTTTGCGCGAATTTCGCCCCAAACGCCATCTTCCAGTAGGCGGATTTTGCTGGTTAACGAACTTGACCTTTCAAATTGGACGAAGGATTTTTGTACCAAATTTCATCAAAATCGGACCATTCGTCTTCTATTTAGAGAGCGAACAGACAAATATATATATATATATATATATATATATATATATATATATATATATATATATATATAAATATATACATATATATATATATATATATATATATATATATATATATATATACAAATTTGAACCACCGTTATTTTCGGTCTCTAGGGGTTCTGAAACGCGAAATTTTCTAGTCGGCACTTCCGGATTGTTTCATTGTATCAACCCTATAAGCGGGGTTCCTCCCTATGGGGGAGGGAGGAACCGCGCTAAAAAAAAAAAAAAAACAACCCTGAAATGATTCAAATTTCGTCACTTTGTTCAATGTGCATGTTAGTACGGTTTCTGTCGGTTATGGTGTTATTTTCATAAATTTACTTCATTCATTATTCAAATAACTTTCTTCAGATAGCTTCTATCTATTATAGGTATAATAAACCGTAGCGAACCAGTAACTTTATCATCTGTAATATCTAAAAGGAAAATGCTGTATGTAAGATGAGTTTAATGAAATATGATAATACTGAAACTTCATTAGTTAAGGTTGGCATCATTATTCTATTTCATGAAGTAGAGTTCTGCATTATACACAGTAATTGGTCTTGTGTCATAATTAATGAGTATATTACTATTCCTATATAATTATGTACACATTAAAAATAAAATTGAGTTTACTTACTCTAACCCACAAAAATATGCACCATATAATCAAACAGGAAGCAATAATATTGGCACCCTTGCCATATAAATTAAAAAAACATCGACGAACAAGACATTGTATGTCTAGGTATATGTGTATATATATATATATATAACTTGAATCCTAGATATTTAATGTACAAAAATACCGATAATCTTGATATGACGCGACATACAACAAAGTAAGTGTAATTTAAAACGTGACTGAAATTCAAGTAATAGAGACCAAAAGAAGGGAATAAATTGTTACATGTCGCATAAGAATATGACATACGCGTATTTTTAACATTCACACTTTATGAGTTGAAAAAAAAACTAACTTTATAATAAAACATTTACTATCTGAATGCAGACTTTAAAAGCTTTGTTGACATGAATGACATTCGAGGAATAAAAAAAACGTATTCAAATTTTTAAGAAAATCAGAAAATAAGATACTATTTTAATAGATTTAAAGTATAAATCTATATCGACGTATAATTTTAATAGACTGATTAGAAAACGACCTTTAAGAATTGTTAAGGATGGGGTAGTACTTAAAATATGTAAGTTTCTTATCCCCCAAGCTTAAATAAATAAATATAATATACCTATATAAGATTCAATAAATAAATATTATCTTTAACTTGTAAATAATGTTATATAGGCATGTAAATATTAATTAATTTATGTTTTAATACTTCTTGATATTCCTTAAGTTTTTTCTTTATCTCAATAATTTATTGTTTGTATGGAGATTGCTATAAACAAAAAAAAAAAAAAAAATCAATATTTTTCAACTTTATTTTATCCTCCAATAGTGTTTTAAATATGGACCAGCTGTGAACCTTAAAATAGCTTTGGTTTAAAATTTATAAGCGCCCCCGTCGCCAAACTGTGGATAACTAATGGTATAGCCAGGGTTTGGGGGTCTCTCCCCACTTAATCCGCTAATATTAAAAAGTGTCCATGTTTGTAACCGGAGACAGTAAGAAAAAAAAAAGATTCTCATGAGTCTTCAGGAGGTTTTAATATTTGTTCTGTAAGTCTGCCATTCCGTTTTTAAAGTTTACTCAGAAAATACGGATTTTCTGAGATATTATGTTTACTTTTCCGTCTAAACCATGATTTCAATAACGTAGGGAAGTATGATAATCCTCAATGATTTCTATGAAAAATTATGGTGCAAAAGAATCGTTCTTTTAAGGAAACTGTATTAATATTAAAAAAAAGAAGTTGAATCGCCTAGCCGCTACAACTTATTAAATAATAAATAAATAAATTAATAATAAAAAGAGATTTCACAGAAATAATGCCTGATTTAAATTATTAAGGAGTTGCAAATTCAACCGGGCCGATATTATTATCTTTATTCCAAATTAATTACTCTATTGAAAAAAATATACGACACAACAGACTAGATAGAACTAAAAATAAGCATAATCTGTTTCATAGGAGAGCTTTTTTTGCGCCTGAATTATTAAAGTACTCCAAGCGGACGTAATTATTGTTATTCTGTAAAAATATTCTTCAGCGATTCTGACAAAATTGCTATACAACAAGGGTAATTAATGAAAGAAGTTGTTAGACCACAAGTCACAAATGTTGGGTGCTTGTGGTGTCATCCCACATGAATTCTCCAGGAACATTGAACACAATTAAAAGATAGCCTTCTTAAGCTTTAAAGTGAAACTTATTTCTACTGGCATGCCGCAAACAAAAGAACCAGGTAGTGCGCTTGCACTGCAACCAGCCCATGTGGGGGAGGGCCTAGCTCTCCTCCAGCCAAGCCCCTTCTAGTTCTTTTGTATAGTACTACTAGCTGAATACCCGTGCTTCGTCACGGCAGATAAGTACTTATTTAATTGCGTTAAATAATGATTCATTAAAATTATGTTACTAAACAATTCTGTGCAGTTTATTATAGCACGGTTCCCGTCATACTATATTTTATTCAATGGGCGTTAAAATTTAAAAGTTTATGTTTCCAAGGGGCGAGGTTAGCTCAGTGGTAGAGCACTGGACTAATAAGCTAGAGGCCTTAGTTCAAATCCCGAGCAAGCACTAAAGATTTTTTCTTCTAGTGTCTTTGTTCATGGGTTGAATTCGGCCTTTCTGACCGTCCCTAGGTCAACCCAGCCTTTAATTAATTTAATAATGGGTACCTTGGTTGGTGCTAATGACTGTAGCAGTCGAAGCAGCCAAGGGGAAAATCAGGCGGCCGGCATAGTACTGACCACACTATCTCCCTAGTGTGCCGTATGGTCATGAATCAGATACCTCTATAGTATCTGCCCCTCAGGGCCCTCGTGGCCTGTTACGGGACTGATTTTTGATTATGTTTCCAAGAAGTCATATTGTAACACCCAATATATTTACGAGTATTACCAAGGTTATAGGCGAGAAGGCATTGCAAGGGTTCCGGATATTATTACCTCACCTGGAAAACCTAAGGATATGCCATACATCACGGTTTGACCGGGACTGTCCCGGTAGTTTGCAACTGTTTCGGTGTCCAGCGCCCGGTTTTATCAATGTCCTGGAAATGGCTGTAAGATGTAAAAAGTAATGAATACATGTTTATAAGAATCTTTTTTAAATCAGTTACTTTTCTACAATCAACATTTTTACTACTTCTCACAGTGTCAAAGATATGAGAAGTAATCTAACTGTAAAACGCTGGAACTACCTGCTCAGCGTTGCCAGCTGTCAGACACTACTATTTGGCTGAGAGATTGTTTTAAGAAAATCAAGTAGCAAAAAAAGTTCTGTTCTTATTTTTAAGGTTTGGGTAGACTAACAGTTTAGGATTCCCCCTTCCCGTTAGTTGCTAGGCTTAAAACTCACCAACCATTTTGCTTATAATTTGTACTCTTTTTATTCCCCCCCTCTCTGGTATGCCCATCCCATATTAATGTGTCTCGGTTTAACTCTCCAAAAATATGGCAAGCCTATCTGACGGGGACAGGCAGAAATGAAAAGCAATTAAAACTCTATGAGGGATAGTTAATTTCTAGTAATTCAAGGTCTGCCATCATAGTTGAAATTAACCTCAATTAGAAATAAAACTTTGAGATAGATAATGTAAAGAAACAGCTGTTCTTTATCGTCCTAGCAACGCAGGCTGCCTAGGCTTGCCTTCTCTAACCAACTCAAACTTTAAACCCCCCTAAAGATGCTTAAAAATACGAATATCAAAAAATCCTTTCTTAGCGAGCGCCTACGTTATATAGGGAGTGTCCATGCAAAATTTCAAAATTTTCTGCCGAGCGGTTTGGGCTGGGCGTTGATAGATGAGTGAGTGAGTGAGTGAGTGAGTGAGTGAGTGAGTGGTATTTGACAAATATATAGTAGATAATAGCTTGTCGTCCTGGATACGCGCAGGTAGGCTTGATCTGACTAGGCGCGATATTTGAACAGGGAACAAGGCGGCTTATTTGGATTCGAAACAGAAGTATAATATGAAATAAATAAATAAATAACCAAAATAGATCCATATCATATGGAGTAGGAGGGCTTATTCTTCCAATATATACAAATGATATGAGTATTGAAACCCCTTGCCAGTGCTACTTAAAGGCAGATTGAGAAGATCGATAAAGATTGAAGATAGATAGGAGGAGATTGAAACATATATATATATATATATATATATATATATATATATATATATATATATATATATATATAAATTAAATATATCGGATTAACTCAGTTCTTTCTAGGAAAGTAAATAACTTAGATAAGTGATTTGAGTTATTTCCCAGAAGTTCCCTTAGGTCAGTGGGCAAATCTAATTGTTCTCTTTCTTTTATGTAGGCCCTGCACTTGGTGAAGATATGTTTTACGGTTAGATGTACGCCGCAGAACTGACATATCGCTGGTTTCTCCTTTGCCATAAAGTAGCCATGCGTGAGTCCTATTCGTAGCCTGGTCAATATCACTTCCTCTCGTCTTCTGTCGCGTATGCTGCTACTCCATACATCTACATCTTCTTTTATTTCACGTAGCTTTTCTCCTAACTCCATACTATTCCATTCTTGGAACCATTTATCTTTTAGTGGTAGTTTCTCGGCTGCTAATACATCTGTAACAGGAACTTGAGAGCAAATTTGTCCTTTATTTGTTGCTTCTTTTGCTGCTTTGTCAACTTTTAAGTTCTCAATCATTCCACAATGCCCAGGAATCCATATAAACAGAGTTTTTATGTTATTTATTCTGAACTCATTTATTTTGTTTTGTATATCTATGACCAGGGCGTTGTCTGGGTGGAGATTGCTAGGATTGATGATAACGAATCTGTACAAATTACGATTTGTTGAGTGGTTGGGATAATGCTATTTAGAGCCTTTTTTATAGCTAGTAATTCAGCTGTAAAGCTTGAACAAATAGGTGGGAGTGAAAATTTGTATATTCTTTGGTCTGACAGTATAGCTGATCCTACTCCTTCCACTGTTTTTGATCCATCAGTGACGATAAAGTTAAAGTTACTAGGCAATGTTTGATTTTTAATTTTACAGAATTCATTTTCATAGATTAAAGGTGGGGTTTCTTTTTTTAAATATTTTGTAAGGCTGATATTAACGTGTAGAGGATGTAATAACCATGGTGGATGATTTGATAAGGTTATGGGCTGCAGTTTAATAAGTAGGAGTTTATCCATAACGCCAGACCAAATAATTTATATGCCCCTTTCGGCTGTAAATAGAAAGTAAAATCCATTTATAAATAACGTAGAAAGTTTTTTAAGTGTCAATAGATCATCACCTTTTTCTAGCAAGAAAAAGAGATGATGGCATACCTCTTTTCGAAAGAAAATCCATCTCCCCTCGTGAGACTCAAAACTTCAACCCTGGGTTCGGAGTAGTTAAGCTTTAATCATTCATGGCCGGCGGACCAGATAATTAAATAAAGAGAAAAACTCGGATCACGCTGCACTTGCGGGAGAGATTTTTTTCTTTTTGTCACTTCCTTGCAAAATGAATTGTTATCTCGGTAAGAAATCCATAAGAATATTTTCAGGAAAGATGGACACATAAATTCCTCTGCAATAAAAAATAGACAAGACTCCGGCTGATTATATATCCTGCGATAAAAATACCGAAGATTACATGGCCAGCGAAAGTGGTAGAGAGAAGAAAATGATTGGATTGAGGCCGGGAAGAAAATATGAGGGAAAAACTGTAGGCTCGGAAGAAATGAGGCATAGGCCGAAGGAAGGACCACCGGCTGCCTCCTAAATTAAAATGGCTAAAGAAAAGTAGGAAAGAAAAAGGAAAAGGGTTTAATTAAGTAGACAGCTAACAACTATAGAAAACCTTAACAAATCTACACAACGTCAGCTTTCATAGTAATAATTCTATTTATCATTTCTAATTTCTGTTTTAAATTTGAATCACATTTTAATTATTATTAACTAAGCGTGAAAATAATAACATATTGGAAAGTATGTAAGAAATATGAAAATTCAGTTGTATAACGATCTATATAATATTCAGTATTTTCACTCACGAAATTTGTTTGTAATATTTCTCTACATTATCCATGAATTAACCTATTAAGTACCAAAAATGTGCTTGTTTATATCAGACATTCCATTTTTTTTTATTTATAAATACCATTCACGAAGTTGTAAAGATGATATTGATATCTTTTATATCATAGAAGTAATAACTGTATACTGTCAGTACAGGAAATACTCTTTAATCAGGCTTAACGTATTTTATGAACAAGATAACTTGGTCTTTTCGTCGCCTAATTGCTAATACCTTAAGGAAATGTGGGTACCAGGCTCGCCTAAGGTTAGGCGTGGCTCGGTATGGTTAGAGATGGTTCGGCATGGTTAAGTGTGGTTCGGTATGGTTAGTTATGGTTAGGGATGTTTCGGTATGGTTATGTGTGGTTGGGTATGGTTAAGGATGGTTAGGTACGGTTCGGTTTGGTTAGGTGTGGTTCAGTATGGTTAAAGATGGTTAGGTAAGGTTCGGTATGGTTAGGGATGGTCGGAATGGTTAGGTGTTGTTAGGGATGCTTAGAGATGGTTAGGGATGGTTCGGGATGGTTAGGGATGGTTAAGGATGGTTAGGGATGGTTAAGGATGATTTGGGATGGTTAAGGATGGTATGGATGATTTGAGATGGTTAGACGTGGTTAGGGATGGTAGGGATGGTTAGGGATGGTTTGGGATGGTTAGGTGTGGTTCGGTATGGTAGGTGTGATCTGATATGGTTAGGGATGGTTACGGGTGTTTAGGGAAGGTTATGGATGGTTAGAGATGGTTAGGGATGGTTAGAGATTTTTAGGGGAGGTAAGGAATGGTTAGGGATGATTAGGGATGGTTATGGATGGTTTGTGATGGTTATGGATGGTTAGGGATGATTAGGGATTGTTAGGTGTTGTTCGGTACGGTTAGGTGTGGCTCGCAAATTTCAAAAGAAAAATAAAGGAAGCAGCGTGGGATTGGGTAATAGAGGAATGGGAAACAGCATGGCAAACATCGACCAAGGCATCCATCACAAAAAAATACTTTCCGACGATTAAGGCGAGATTGGAAAAAGACTGGTTGTTAGTGGACCATCACACGACTCAGTACCTTTCGGGCCATGGAGACTTTAAGGAATATCTATTTAAATTCAAGAAGACGCAAAGTCCTTTATGTAGATGTGGAGAAGAGCCTGAAAGCGTGGAACATATAATTAAGAGATGCAAGCTCTACGACAGTATCCGGGTGAGGCTAATGAGACGGATCTACGACTACAATCTAGATATGACTACAATAGTGGAGTCAATCGAATGCTTCAATGCATTTAAAGAATTTATTGCAGCAGTTGCAGCGAAAAAGGAATATTAAGATTGCAGAAATAAAGGCAAAATTAAGTAAAAAAAAAAAAAACATAAATAAATATGTAAAGGTTAAAGGTTACCCAATCCTAGTCCTCATTGGCTATGACACGCTGTGTCGGGTGCCATAAAAAAAAAAAAAAAAAAAAAAAAAAAAAAAAAAAAAAAAAAAAAAAAAAAAAAAAAAAGGTTAGGTGTGGTTCGGGAACAAAACATCCAACACTGCGTTCACTCCACAGTCAGGAAAATTAACTAAGTCAGGAATTCAAAACAGTATTCCATCAGCAGACGTGAACACCGAAGCCAGCCCAACTTCAACAATAAGAATAGACTTAATTCAGGAGGGAGTAACAAGCCCAGGGAAAAAAACCGCAGTACTATCTACTATCGCAGAAGAGATGGATCCACTCACTCTGGGCGGTGAAGTAAAAGACATGCGCTTCGTGAAAGATGGTGCCATGCTGATAAAAATCAGGAATGAAGAAATGGCAAGAAAATTTGCAGAAAATCTCACCAAAAGCGAACTTTCAAAAGACATTAAGGTGTCAAAAGTTTCAAGTAGACTCCCGAGGATTGTAGTCGTGGGCGTTCAAAAATCCTGGGGGCCAGAAAAAGTGGAACACAAGCTGACAGAGAGGATAAAACAACAAGATCCAGACAGCTCGACCACGATCTCAATAAGGGCACTGTTTCAAAGAGGGCCAAAGTATGCACAAACAGGACAATGGGTAGTCGAGACAGACCCTAACTCCAGGTCCTCTCTTATTAAAGGAAGATTCAATATAGGACTATACAGATTAATATGCTATGATTACATAGAGCAACCTAGGTGCTACAAATGTCAAATGTATGGGCATATTGGGAGAGCCTGCAGAGGGGAGAGGGAGGTATGCGCATGGTGCGCGGGCACCCACTCTACCAAAAACTGCTCAAATAGGGAAAAAGCCCCGAAATGCAAGAATTGCATAGAAGGGAAAAGGAAATCAGATCATCCTGCGTATGATCCCAAATGTCAATCATATCTGGGATTTTTAAGAAGAGTGGTTAAGACAACGAATTATGGAGTGGCAAGAAAATGACCGGCGGGGCCCGGACCAGGCAATAGTCATAACCCAAATTAATATGGCAAAAAGTAGGTACGTTGCAGAAGAAATATGGAAAAACAACGGCCCTAATTCAGTCATTGCTATCCAGGAGCCACCTGTCAAGGAAGGCAAGCTGACCACGATCCCCAGCTCAGCCAGGTATGTGTTCCGAGCAGATCAAGCCAGGAGAGTCAAAGCAGCAGTAGTGGCAGCGGGTACAGCGATGGAAGTAGTCGGGCACTATAGCCTGAGTTCGAGCCATGTCACGGTCATGACGATCAAAGCCAAGCCGCACCAGTTTCATGTGGTTTCTGCATATCTTCCTCCCAAGCAAGCTGTGGGACCTATTTTGGACCAGATTCGAACAATTGTTGATAAACTCAAACGCCACATAATTATCTGTATTGATAGCAATTCGTGGCACGAAGAGTGGGGTTCACGGGTCACGAATTTGAGGGGCAAGATAGTTTTTGAGTTCGTGTCCGAAAAGGGCTTGTGTATAATAAACAATGACGGAAAGCCAGTGACCTTTGATGGGCCCAGAGGGAGCTCATGCATAGATCTAACACTCTGCACTCCAGAGATGAATAGCCTAATTCAAGAGTGGCATGCTGTTTTCAACACCAGTAGCGACCATGCGACCATTAAATTTAAAGTCAGCGCGCTTAAACCAACCAATGTTTCGAGAAGGAGTTTCCTCACAAAACACGCCGACTGGGAGAAGTTTAAGGAAGAATTAAAACGCATGAGCAATGGTGTACTAGGGAGAGTTGCCTTCCCGGTAAATCGGAGGGATATAGACAGAGAAGCAGAAAAGATGGAAAAAGTAATAATAGACGCTGCTAATCTCTCCATTAAAAGAACAAAACCTATAGCTCACCCCAAGCCCTGGTGGTCCAAGGACATCGAGGACGCTCGTAAGATCAAAAATAATACTAGGAGAGCCTACCAAAAGTGCAGGAACCCCCAATTAAGAAAGGCAATGGAATCCCTCTACAGGACGGTTAGGAAAAAATTTATAAGGAAAGTAAAGAAAGCAAAGAGGAAGTCCTGGAAGGAGTTTATTGAAAACACAACAGAAAAAGGCCCTTGGGGAATCGCATACCGGTCAATCAAAGGAAAATACCAGGCATACACAGCACTACCAGCCATTACAAGCAATAATATATACCCCGACAACATAGACATAGCAGCAAGAAATATGCTACAAGAGATGCTCGGCGAGGACAATGCTGCTAACGACACTCCGGCAGAAAAGCTCATGAGAGAACAGGTCAGGGTCCCATCTGGTCAAGACATGGCCGATGCATGGGATACACTAGATGTCGAATTAGCAGTAGACAGTTTGAACCCCAATGGAGCTCCAGGAGGAGACGGTATAACTCCCAGAATTTTACGAGAAGCCTTCAAGATAATCGGGGCTGAGTTTACTGAGCTCCTGAACTGCTGTCTCGAAGTAGGGCATTTCCCAATATGTTGGAAAAGGGCTTCGATCATAATTCTTAATAAAAAGGGCCCAAGAGATCTGTCCATACCGAATAGCTACAGACCCATATGCCTTCTTCCGGTCATGGGTAAAGTTCTAGAAAAGCTAGTAAAGAGGGAAATAACAAGATATATTATCCCTAACATAAGTGAGCGACAGTTCGGAGGGATAAAAGGAAGGTCAACTGAGCTGGCAATAAAAACATTAATAAGTGAGGCGAACGATGGAGGCGAGAGATATGCATTGGCAGTCAGTATAGACATCGCCGGGGCTTACGACAACGCATGGTGGCCCAGAATCCCAAAGGAGCTACAGAACTTGGAATTACCTAGCAACCTCCACAGCATACTGAGTAGCTTCCTGGAAAACAGAAAGGCGTATTTAAGGGATATAGGAGGGGTCGAGGTCGCCCTTGATGTTGAGAAGGGTAGCCCACAAGGGTCGGTCCTAGGACCATATCTTTGGTTAGTGTTAATCAACAACTTGCTCGTCAACCTAGAACGCCAAGGATATAGTGTAATAGCCTTCGTTGACGATATACTAGTAATAGTTAAGGCAACGTCAAGACAGAAGCTTCAGGACGCGGCAAACGCAGCGATGACGCTAGTGTGTGACTGGATACGAGATGTAAGAATGAAGATAGCAGCGAATAAAACCAGTGGACTCCTTCTTAGGGGGAAAGTCGATGCCGCTCACCCTCTTAGGATATTCGTGGAAGGAACGCGAATAGAATTTCCAGAAGAGGTTACCTACCTGGGAGTAAGCTTTGGACAAGGACTGGCGATCCATCCCCATATAGACAGGATCCTAGTCAAAAGCAATACAGTGCTAAACATACTGGGTAGGATGTCTGGTGCCTTATGGGGCATGGAATTCAAGCCCTCCATCCAAATATACAAAGCATGCAAAATTAGTATAGCGACTTATGCAGTGGCCGCTTGGGGGCATCTGCTAAAAAGCAACCACACGAAAAGTCTTTTAAAAATCCAAAGGATAATACTTTTGAGGCTTATAAAAGGATACAGAACAATATCGTACGAAGGAGCTAGTGTAATTGCAGGGATACCACCAATCGATTTGGTAATCATGGCCAGAATAGCCCAGACGCAAAAGATTAAAGAATGGGAACTCTCTAGCACAATTCCGTATAGCCTATCTAACAAGCTGCAAATTCCTAGGGAAGATGCAAATTTCAAAAGGAAAATAAAGGAAGCAGCGTGGGAATGGGTAATAGAGGAATGGGAAACAGCATGGCAAACATCGACCAAGGCATCCATCACAAAAAAATACTTTCCGACGATTAAGGCAAGACTGGAAAAAGACTGGTTGTTAGTGGACCATCACACGACTCAGTACCATTCGGGCCATGGAGACTTTAAGGAATATCTATTTAAATTCAAGAAGACGCAAAGTCCTTTATGTAGATGTGGAGAAGAGCCTGAAAGCGTGGAACATATAATTAAAAGATGCAAGCTCTACGACAGTATCCGGGTGAGGCTAATGAGACGGATCTACGACTACAATCTAGATATGACTACAATAGTGGAGTCAATCGAATGCTTCAATGCATTTAAAGAATTTATTGCAGCAGTAGCAGCGAAAAAGGAACATTAAGATTGCAGAAATAAAGGTTAAAAAAAAAAGAAAAAAAACATAAATAAATATGTAAAGGTTAAAGGTTACCCTAGTTCCAGGTTTTACTTTGGCAATGATGCGCAGTGTCAGGTGCCAATAAATTAAAAAAAAAAAAAAAAAAAAAAAAGGTTAGGTGTGGTTCGGTATGGTTAGGTGTGGAAATAATCGCTCCACAGATTTTTATTTGCTACTGCTGCTTTAAACGTTAAAAAAAAGCTTTTATCGAGCATTTCATGTTCCCTTTAGTCATTTTATGTTTACGTCTCTTTGCAGAGGAATGTTTCAGGCTTACGTATTTTTTTTTTTTGGATGATAAAATCACTTACATAGGAAGATTGTTTGAGTTTTCTTTACCTACCTTCAAGTATTATAGCCAATTAATTATAGCGCAGTAACTTTCACGCATGCGCATTGGCGTTCGGTCATGACAGTGGCGTTTGGGCTTGCGCAGTGGCGTTCGGGTGTGGCTGTTGTGTTTAGGCTTGCGCAGTGGCGTTCGCGCATGCTCACATGCGTTCGGGCATTCGAAGTGGTGTTCGAGCATGCGCAGTGGCTACATGCGTACTTTTTTTTTTGACAATTAAGTCAGCTGGTGATAACAAATTAAATGGTGTAATTTTTATGGACTATAATAGAAGGGAGTTGGTAATAAAAAGTCAAACTGTTTTCCTATGTAAGTAATGTTTATCATACAAAAAAAGAAAAAAAAAACGTAAACCTGAAACATTCCTCTGCAAGGAGACGTAAATATAAAATGACTAAAAGGAACATGAATTGCTCGATTAAAGCTTTTTTTTTAACGTTTGAAACAGCAGTAGCAAATAAAAATCTGTGGAGCGATTATTTCTACACTTAACCATACCGAAACATCCCTAACCATACCGATCCATCCCTAACCATACCGAACCATCCCTAATCATACCGAACCATCCCTAACCATACCGAACCATAACTAACCATACCTAACCGTACCGAACCACACCTAACCATACCGAACCACATCTAACGCCAGAACAATCAATATGTTTTCTTTTTAGCTTATTCCACCTGCAAAGAATAATTCGTCTCGTACCTTATATTTCATTGCACACAAGTCCATTAAGTTGATTAATGGAAATATCTTCATCATTAATTGGTAGTTTAAGAAATCCAAAGATAATAGTATAGGTTGACAAACCTTAAAGTAGAAGGAGATCCTATCTAGCAGTGGACGGGAAGACAAAGCTGTTGTTAGGGGAGCAGGAAATCCTGTTTGGGGATATTGGAATTGTTTTGGGGGGGTCGTCTTCCCCCTCTACCAACCGTCCGACCCCACACCAGTACTCCAAGCCGTCGGCAGGGCGTAGTTCAGAATGACAAAAAGGTGAAACATTTTCCCAGGGCCTTCCCCCATTTCATCGCGCACACTGCCTGAATACAAATACCATCCAACGTTAACAGAATTCTGTTGTTGGGAGGGGGGGGGAGAGTGAAGATGTCAGCAAGATGTTCCCTCCACCAAGGATAAGAAAGCTTGTCCCCTTGGGGTTTTGGAGCAACAAGCCATCAACACAGACAGGTGTACTTCTAAATGTACTTATTGTATGATGTATGTATTCTTGTCATGCTTCTTGTTGTAAGTCTTTAACGTAATATGTTTTCATCTTTCACCCAGAAAGTACTTTAAGCATTGCCTTTTTAGCATGTTTCCTTCATCTCTCCAATCAGGGATCCCGACTCCAACCCTCGAACGACGACACAAGAAGATAAAAATCTTTAGAGCGTGCTCGGGTTTCGAACCTAGGTCCTCCAGTCCATTAGTCGAGTTAGAGTTTAATAAAAACTTAATGGAGTTAAATAAAAACTTTTATATAGAAATAAATAAATAAAGATATATTGAATCAAAAAATAAATAATGATTTAAAAACTACACAAGAGTATTTTAGATACATTTTGTGATATGTAACTGCATTATGAAAGTGTTAAAATATCGTGTCCATTTAGTGGCTATAAACAACCAAAATAGAATATACACATTTTTTTCAGCTTAGATTTAAGAAAGGATCAGTCTTTTATGAAATTTTTTAGTAAAATTAATCGACCGTGGTCACCATGAATTCAATATTTAGCATTATTTATTTTGTTAAATGAAAAATTGCATTATTTAAGTAAATTTTCTAACAAATAATTACCACGTTGTTACCTAACCATAATGAGGAAGACTCATGCGGGAGACGGTGGGTTCAAGGACGGCAGGAATTTTCTCCTCAAACGGCTCATTGAGAAAATTTCTCGATGCTACTGGGATGTCGGCGCTAATGGCCCAGAAGCCGATGCGCCGTAAAAGAAATAAAATAAAAAGTTAAACTCTTAGGAGATAACTACATTAGAAGTAGTTTTATCTGATAAGTAGACCAGGTTTTAGTTCTTGCGCTCCTCAAAGGTATGTTCTCTTTTATTTTGGAATTGTTTTCAAACACTCAATATAAATTGGAATTGTTTTCAAACACTCAATATAAATTGGAATTGTTTTCAAATACTCAATATAAAATATTTTTAACATTTTTTTTAAATTCAGTTGCTGTTCATATTTATCATCCATATTAATTTGTTAATGCTACTTATTTATATATAAATATATATGTGCTGTTACTAATATTTACTTCGTCCATATTTGTTTATTCAAACCGGCAATACGGACGGCGGCAATAGGCAATAGTCTCTTCAGGATAACCTTCTTAATAAATAAATATTTGAACAGACCTTAATAAATTACAACCCTGAGTGCATTTTTATTCCTATGGGAACGACATGGGTTAATGTGGAGTTCGCCTAGAATGTGTTTTATTTCTGGTTTGTTTTGCCGACTGTTTGAAAAGCAGAGATAGAGTGAGATGGTGTGTTTGTAGGAAGGGCCTAATTGATAAACAGTTGCTACCATTAGGGCGGATTTATACCGGAGAGTGGGCGGGCAAACTAACTTCTAGGATCAGTTCAGTCACTTTAGGATAGCCGGGGGTCATTTTATCGCGTTTATCCAACATCTGATATTCCTTTGATATTAATGGCTCTTTCCTTCCACTCTATAGGGAGGAAACTCAGCTTATTACCTAACTAGATGATGCCCTGTGAAAGCGCTGATGAGGAACGTTTCATAAGACAATACACCAAAAAACTTGTCATTTAAATTTGTGTACATATTTGAGGAGATCGGTATCAAAGTTGGATAAATCCATTTTTTTTAACTGTAAAAAATACCAACTTTGATACTAAGCTCCTCAGTTGTCTGTTCTTGCTCTAACTTCTACACAATTTTGATGAAAGTTGACTGACAATTACTATGTCTAATGCCAAATTGACCAATCTTGATAATGTAAGAAAATGTTTGCTGCTTCTTATTATTTGCTTCTTTTGGGGCAAACACAATTCTCTTGCTTAGCTCTAAATGTTCTCCGTTATGAGATCTTCAAGTACGCCTTTTCTTATGTACTTGGGGATTCGAAACTAGAATCTGAGTATCGAATGCCCCATGACACACATCTTTAGATTTTTCACAAATTAAACATTAACTAACTAAAATATATAAGTAAACATTTGTTAAATGTGGAGGAGAGGAATTATAACCAACATATTTTATTATAATTTATTTTTTCTACAGACATGTGCTGTTTTGGACTAAAAATTCTTCTGTTAAATACCTCGAAAACGTAAATGAAATTATAATAAGTAGATTCGAATGCTCAATAAATGATCTGAAAAAAATATTAAGCAATTTTCGATATGACGACCTGAGGCGAAATAAAATTGCGATGAAGGCATAATAATAATAATAATTGGATGGATAATTCCTTTCCGTAAAAATCTTTATTTCCCTTGGTTTTTTATAATTGTTTTTTATCCCTTACAAATGAGTTTTTCTAGGAAGAGAAAATAGGTTGTTATTACGTATTTGATAATTATAAGATGGTGACCGTAGTTTTCAAAATTATTTATTTATTTCGTAGAAGGTAAAATTTCAAACAAAACACTCAGCATCTTCACTACTCCTTTATTATGCTCTGCATGTTTCTCGTCTTTATTACGCCTATTCAAGAGCGCTTAAAATAATATAACACATCATTACAGCCTACGCCTCCGAGTACTGTCCGCGTCAAGACTGATAAGACCATTCGTTTCTACTACGTATCAGCTGTTAAAAATTGATTGTTTTAGGGTAAATGTCGATTTTCCAAATATTTGATCTTTAATATAAAGTTTATTGCTTTTTTGCGAAGCTTCTAAAATAAAATAAACTAAGAATAATATAAAGTTTTTCACAATGAAGCGCGGAAGTCAAGAAGGAAGGCAGAATGAGTTACTTTGCAATTTTTTTGTGATTATTCAACATTTCGGTGTCTATAGTTTAGCTTCTCTTGGTGATTTTATTACTTCAGTTTTGTTTTAAAGTAAAACTAGTTTACTAATGAAACTTTCACGCCAAATCAGGAAGAAATTAAAAAAACAAAATCGACAATCCTCGTTTTATGTTTTTTTTTTAAGGATTACAAGAAAACGTTCTAAGATGACGGAGTTCTTGAGAGTTGAACGTTTTTAATGTTTATTGTAGGTCTTGCTTTCTGATGAAGACACTTAGCTCACTGAGCTCCTAATTAAATTTAGGCATTCAAAAGTTTAAATTTCATATCTTAGCGATTTAAATAAGGTTTTCTGGCAAAAGTGTAGGTAGTTTTAATTAAAGGTAGGGTAATCATTTCACAAAATGATAAAACATCATCAGCTGAAAGAGTTTAAAGTACTAAAATGTAGTGATTAAGCTACTAAAATGAAGACTAGCAAGTTTGCCAGGCAATCTAGTTATAACTTTTTAAACGAAGGTAATCTATGGAGTGCAATCTATTTCAATTATCTAAGCTAGTGTGAAAGTTATTGCACTAGACACCGGTAGAGATCGCTGTCGGCTACGTAAGCGCCCCCAGCGCACTCTAGGAACAGAGGGTGTAAACTTAAATGAATGAAGTTGGAAACAGCCATAACTTGGAGAGGAGAGACTGAAAACTTAATTGCCGGACCCTCCAACCATTTACATATATTATAGTTCGTACGACCCCTGTGGCCTCTATTGAAGCTAGAGCTCCCCTATATTGGGATATTGGAGTATTGTTCTGGCTTCCTGTATAATGAACATTGCTGCATTTGCTTTTAGTCGCATAAAATTAGTTCCTTTATCGATTCGCAATAATGAAGAAGAACTTTGCTCTTTTAGCACATTCTCAAGGTGCATAGCTGTTGAAGTTTCACTTATGACAGATTTTTGTTTAAAAATATACTTTTATTCACTATAATGACAAATCTTTATTTAGGCTATTTGTGACTTTGTTATTACTTTGTCTCGAATAACAGTATAATATAAGGATAAAAAGATTTGTTTTTATTCTTTCTTTGGAGGACCTTTACATGATTCTCGGTGTAAAAAGCATGTGTCAGGTTTTTTTTTTAAAGTGAGAAAGGAAAGGGAACCGTGCTGATTAGGTGGGAGGTGAAAAAGAGGTAGAGAGAAACGTGAAAAATCCTTTTGAATGAAAAAAAAACCCTCCATGGAATGAGCGTGCAATCTTCTTTTAACCTCAAGAAGATGCTTTATAACATACAAATTTGGATAAACATACATATTTTATCATCCTCGCTTTTACGAATTATTTTATTCTATTGAATATATCATTCTTATTAATTGCCTTCTAATAATTTATATAAATATATCTTATTCAGAGTCTCATATCAGTATAACAAAAACATTGGCCGTTAGGGTCATAGCAGTAATTTATATCCAGATCCCCTCCTTCTTCAAACACAGTGTATTTCAGGTTAACGAACTTGACCAATAATTTTTATGGAATACTTTATACCAAGTTTCGAGGCATAAAAACTAAAATTGAGCCGTAATATTGTACACATACATAAACACACACACACACACACACACACACACACACACACACACACACACACACACACACACACATATATATATATATATATATATATATATATATATATATATGAATATTGTATGAGTGCGCCGCATCAATGGCGAATGGTTAAAGAACAGTATCCACAGAAGTCAGTTAACTAGGAATTGAGCACGGTTATATCGTCCCTACCATGTCAAACTATCGAATATGCAAATCTCAGCAAACTAGGGAACGAACATATTCTATCCATTGACGCAGTAATAGATTGAAAAATGGTCTTATTCAATACTTTATTTAAGGCATTGAAGGCTTCTAAAGGGGGTTAGAATTCCGACAATTTCTGACAAGCCGTATCCAAAAGCAAAGTCTCGAATCTGAAAAAAAAAGATTTTTCGTATTCGATAGTTTGACATGGTAGGGACGATATATAATGTGCGTAGTTATGTAATGAAGGGTTACCCTATATATTGTGTTTAGTGATAATTTTTTTTAAGTGAAGAGTTAAATAAGATTGTATATTCCTGTGTTCTTGAGGTTAGTCAGTATAGTATTGATGTACTGGCTATCATTGCCTAGGAGTTCTTGCATATCATACGGGATGTTGTAACTGCTTCGTCTCTGTCTGTCTGTCAGTAAATTTCTGCGTTACATATGTTCCTTATAGGTTTGCGGTGTCTTCTAATAAGAAATTCGTGTCTTAGACGAGTATGACCCATACGCAATCGCCCGAGAACAACTTCTTCGCGTTTATTTTTATTTATTTTTTTACGGCGCAACGACGTCTGGCTTATTAGCGCCGAGATCCATGGTACAGTGGGTAATTTTCTCAACGAGACGAGAAAATTCCTGCTACACCCACCTCCTGCATGAAAATCCAAGGTCTTAGCCACTAGACCAATGGGAGACCCTCTTCATTGTCGAGATAAACGGATGGCCTATACTCTACTGTATTATTTATCGTCCGAATTTTATTGTCAGTTAGTTGTGGCCATATGTATTGCCTTTAATGTTTTATGTTCAATGTTGTAGTTGTTGTTAAGTCTCTGTGATTACTGGCTGTACGTTATAAGGCGCATGTCTTACAGCATTTTTTGAATTTAAATGTATACATATTTAGATAGTAGATAGGATCGATGAAGATTGGAAGAATACTTCTAAAAATTCGTTCATCATTGTAAGCTCAATGCTTGATTCCTTAAGAAAATGGCAAGTATTGAATATTAAAACGGGCCACAGTGGAGTAGGATTAATAACATCTTCGATGATTTCAAAAGTTAAAAATTAAAAAATATGAAGCAGCTTAAAAGCTACGGAAACACTTAGGATAGCCTAATATTATAATAGGATCCTCTCTGGTGTTTTGGCTTCTAAAGCTTCGAATATATTATTAATCCTCTTTGGGCAGAGAATTTATAGGATTATCCGGGATTTATATTGACCGGCCCAGGTCACTCGGGGAGTAATTTCCGACCCTGTAATACTCTTCATTAACCCTTTGACTGCAGAGCCTAACCAAAGGATCCGAGGGCCGAATAAAATTGAATTAAAACACAGTCCTTTATTAATGCTATTGGCATGGGGAATTTCGTTGGGGCACTCGTACCCCTCTTACAACGACTTGCAACCATTGCTTAATGTATCTCTTTGTTTCCTTTGAGTGAAAATCATTCCTCAGTTGTTGTGGTAATTGGTTTTTTGGTTGTAATTTTTTTCATGAGTGTTTTTTCCTTTTAACTTTGTGCCGTGAGTTTGCTTACATTGATTTTAATAACGAACTTAAGTCTATTCCAGTTACTTTTTGAAACGACTTACTCTTTAATATTGATGAAACAAATTTTAGGTCCATTGCTCTGTAAAACGAGGAGCCTCTGACAAAAACACAAGAATTATAGGATTTTATTTTTGAAATTTGGTACAAAAATCTTTCGTCTAATTTGAAAGGTCAAGTTCGTTAACCAGCAAAATCCGCCCACTGGAAGATGGCGTTTGGGGCGAAATTCGCGCAAAAAAATCGCAACGCTTAGGGTGCGTTTACGTTTACACTTGATATTTCTGGCAGGAAATATATGTCTCGATATATGTCGCGATATAAGTGTCGGATAGATATTCTCTTGCAAGTTTACATGCGGACAGAAATATGTCATGGATATGTATAGGACAGTTCTCGCTTTGCAATAAATGTCCGGCCTGTTTACACTCAGACATATATGTCCTGTCTAGTCCATTCTGCTTGGTATAGAAGTTTCGGCAATATAGCTAGAAACCAAGATATTTCTGTCTGACATTTATTTCTCTTTTTATAATCAGCGTATTCACCTGACGGTATAGAAGTGTCGACACTTATTGCTCGGGATAGAAATATACATCTCAGACATAAATTTCCTGAAATAACTATCAGGTGTAAACGCACCCTTACGTTTTTGAGTTCATAAGCTTGTAAGTACTCGTTTTAAATGCTTCTTGGGCTAGGAAAATGAATAAAACCATTTTCAAAGCGACAGCTTTAACCGTTTTCGAGAAAATTGGAAAAATAGTTTTTGAATACCGTTTTTGGTTTGCGTACTTAGAATCATGGGATTCAGTTGAAACATGTTTTGCATGTTTGAATTTCATTAAAACTAATATGTTAAACTTTTGGTTACGTTTGGAGTTAAGGAAGGGTTAGAATAAAATATTTCATGAACAGTCATGAAAAGTTTTGGGAACTTCCTATACCTTCATTAATATCTCGAACACGGTTGGGAAATCGTGGTAAGTGGATAGAAACTATTTGAAAGCTTACTAAATTCTCTACAAAAAGATTCTAAAACTATTTTCGATTAGGTTAGGTCAATCGGAGAAATAAGTGCTTAAAACTTCAAATACGTCTGTTTTGTTCTTATGGACGGGTTTTTGTCGTTCTTTTTGTAATTTTTGTCTCTTCCCCTTAGTTTTTTATTGCTTTTTATTTTTGTAATTCTTGTTTTAGGTAAATGTATTTGTGTTTAAAACAGGACAGTTAAAATGAAAACCAATTTTCTGTTGTGAATAGAAAAATACGATTAGAAAAATACGAAAATAGATGAGTTAGAAAAATACGAGTACCTTTGCATAAATTCCTAGCAACCTGAAAATTTGCATGAAAGATAGGGACAAAATTATAAGGGAATTGGGAAAAGCCCTTATCGATCCCATGAGTGCAAAGAATTTTTTCGAGGTCAAAGTTCGCTAAAAAAGGTTTTTAGGAATTTTCAACGAAACGTTTTGTTTTATGGTAAAAATAGTTCAGACAAAAATGGTAGATTGTGCAATTATGTACAAAACTTGTCTTCACACTTTTTTTCATTAGATTAACCATTTCTGAGAAAAGGCGATTCCAGAATTATCTTTAGTTTTATTCAACATAATAAATATGCCAGACTAGGCTAGAAGTTTGACGAGGAAACAATGGTTTGGCTACCTGCTCCTCTTTCTAAGGTCCTGACAATAAGTACCGTTACAGCCCCAGCCAGAAGCCTCGCAAAATGACCCGCTTGACATTTGATAATATTAAACTCGAGAAGTAGTTCCTCTTTTTGTGTCTCTGTTTCCTTCAGTTATTAATTTTTATTTATGCCTTATTTTTTAATTGGGTGCTGTTATTTTGATTGCATTTTTTTTTCAATAAAACAAAGCTAATAAATGAAAAGGATGTTCACGCTTATATAGAAAATAATTTTGGAGGGGACTGGGAAAATAAAATTGGGGGGGGGGTATGGGAAAATAAAATTCTAGAACATGGAATAGTTAGACAATTAAAACGCTATTACGTCCAAAAGAAATTGTTTTTTTTTCTGAACTAAGTGATCTTATTATTTAGGTTTTTACGATACATTTTTACCGATTGCGTGGGGGGGGGGGAGAAGCAGCCCTTTCAGCCCCCCCGTTATATACGCCCATGCACGTGTTTGTTTTATTTTATTGATGTATAGAGCTTTACTTTAGAATGAGAGCTAGATTGTGTAATTTCCGCTTCTGTGTAAGTTACTACTGCCGGTTTTCCAGACGCCTTAATATCACTTTTATTCAAGATGTTCGAGAGGATGTTGACAATTTTCACGATATATATATATATATATATATATATATATATATATATATATATAAAAGAAGTTTATTTCTATTCTATGATTTTCAAATGACATTAGGGTTAAGAACGGAACCGCGCTAAGATGATGCAGTTCCTGCGAGTCGGACTTTTTGGAGATGAAGTACACTCTGCTATCAATATTTACCTATGAGGAAATGCTAGTAATCGAAGAAGTCTCTTAAGAAAATTGTCGAATCTAGAAGAGAAAACGACCCCGAGAACAGAAGCTTCCCCTCAGCACCTTGTTACTCTCGGCTTAGAAGCAATTCTCTCGACATCCTCGGATTGGAAGCCCTTTCTTCCCCCCTAGGGAGCCACTTATTTCTCGAATAAAGCTTGATTGATTTATATAAAGGAAATATAAATTAGAAAATTTTCCTCCCTCTCTTCGCCCTTCAATCCTCTTACAGTGACTTATTACTTCCACATTGGTTTAATTTTTTATATTCTTCCTAATGCTCTTAGGGAGTCAATTCCCTTGAGTTTAATTAAGAC
Source organism: Gonocerus acuteangulatus (assembly GCA_946811695.1). NCBI lineage: Eukaryota > Metazoa > Arthropoda > Insecta > Hemiptera > Coreidae > Gonocerus > Gonocerus acuteangulatus. The sequence goes on from OX328131.1 coordinate 43,985,402, forward strand.
ATCTTTTTTTTATACTAGCAATGTTTACATGAAATGGTAAATTAAATGTTTTTTTAATATTATTTATGAAAGCAAGCGTGTAGTTTAATTTTTATGATCAGATGACTATAGGTGTACCGCAAAGAAAAGAACCAGGTAGTTCAGCCCATGTGGGGAAAGGCCTATCTCCCACGCCCCTCCTAGTACTTTTGTTTCTGGTCGGACTTCCATACTTTATTAGATGTATACCAGACCATTTCTCGAATAAATATGTACTCCGTATTCCGAATAAATTAATAATTCCGTTAATAAATTAATGTCTTCCGTTTATTCTTTATTCAAAACAATAGAAAAATCTGAATATTCGTCATTCAATTATACTCGAATAAAATAATAAAAACAATTTATATATATATATATATATATATATATATATATAACTACTAGTACTTCATATATAAACACAAAACATCAAAACAGCATTTTTGTTCATTTTTACTAATAGTTTATAGAAAATTAGCCGATTAAACTACTGAAATATAAAAGGTAACAAAGTAGCAAAGATAAACAAAAAATCTGACGTAAACCCATTGCTAATGAACTTATTCAGTTTATTTTTGCAATAAATTATCTGGTTAGATAATTTCAATAGTTATGGGCATATGAATAATTTGTGCCTGAAAGTAAACTATCAGCCTAGTAGTTACTAAACTACTCTGTAAACGAACTCGTCTAATTTTTACTTATTTGAATGCACATACAAAGTTTCGTTGCGAAGGAACTAAAATCGTGGCCGCTATCAATTCAATATATATATATATATATATATATATATATATATATATATATATATATATACATACATACATACACACATAATATATATTTTATCGAAAAATGCAATTTGGCAAATAATGCCTTTATTAGGAGAATATACATATGTTTTTATACGTATGAACACACACATACACACACAAACATATATATATATATATATATATATATATATACATATATATATATATATATATATATATATATATATATTTATATATATGTTTACACATATAAAAACATTTATAAATTTAAGCAAAATGGTGATATTTTTGTAATTGCCTAAACCGTGGTTCTTTAAAAGGAGAAGTAATCAAAACGTTCCCCCTACACGATAGAATGAAGTTCTGACCTATGAAATTTTAAACTATCGTTATGTCGAGTGAAGGAGGAAGAAGTCTTTAAAATAGCCCCCCTCCCCTCTAGGAAAGTTTGAAGTAGACCCTGAGGGGTCTGTACTAAGGAGCAGTGTTTGCCAGCTGTGAACTCTCAAGGACCTTCTCGTCCTTTATAGTAATTATAAGTCTTTGTTCCTGTTGTACAACACCGGCCGGTGGCGAGGCAGTCAAATATTGGCTTGTTCCCGGTAGACTCTATTCAAAGGGTTCAACTAAAGGTTAACTGGAACACTTTACATTGTATTGGAAAATAAATTGTAACCAAAAATAAAAGATATCAAAATAAATGAGATGAAGATAATTAGCCTGTTAGATATTGTTAGAATTCAAGGAATGGTTAGAATTCGGCTGAGAAAAAAACGTTATGATCAGAAAAATCTAAATTTCGAACGTTTCGGCAGGCTCTTTATCATCCTTCTTCGTCAATAAACACCTAGGTGATGGTGGACGATCAAGATAACTCTTAGGTGACCATTAATAAATGGCCAGGATTGGCAGGGGACCTATTTTTAGGCGATGAAGGTAAATTTCGTCTCATATTTTTGGAGAGACATTTAAATCCATAAGAGTAATCGTGGTCTTCCTCCACCACCTACACATTTATTGCTAAAGAAGGCTACCAAAGAGCATCCAGAAACGTTCCGCAATATACATTTCATTGATAACACAGCCACACAGCCACAAAAATAAAAGTCCGGACCAGGGTCCAGACCATGTTTACTATATGTTTTTGAGTACCTGAATCCGAATCCCCGGGGTCAGAAAAAGTCCCACACTTTTTGTTTAAGCCCCACCCCTCAAAACTCATAATGTAGGATACTGTACACATACATGTTATATACTATAACATTTTTGTTCAAGTTGTTAACCAAAATAAACGAGTATTTCCTGGGTACTGCCTTGTAGTGCTTAAAAATACTAATTTTTTGAGACCTTGACGAACTCGGTTCATTTGGAGCGAAGTTACAGCCCTTTAAATATACAAATTTTTTCTAAATAATTCGCGTTTTTGCTTATATTTTTGTATTTAATATGTTTTCTAAGGCATACAATCTTTGAGTTTTTATACAAAAATTGACTTAAGGCCTTCCCAGGTAATTCCTGAACTGATACAATCCTTAAAATCTCAAAACACAACCCTTAAAAAATCTCCACATATTTTTTTGAATAAAAATCTCCACAACTTGAATAAAAATGTTATAGTGTACAATATCCTAAATTATGAGTTTTGAGGGGTGGGGCTTATACAAAAAGTGCAGGGCTTTTTCTGACCCCGGATTCGCATTCAGTGACCCCAAAAACATATAGTAAACATGGTCTGGTCTCTGGGTCCGGACTTTTTTTTTTTTGTGGCTGTGTAATCTAACGTTTTCACGTAGCCGAATCCCAACCTCCCATTGTCTTCTTAACAAAATAAATGTCGGAGTCCACGCTCGTCTTAGCGTGTTTCCACTCTCTTAATATTTCGCCTGCAATGGGTCTGAACCGCAACTTCCTATGAATTACGCGGGGAAAGTTAACAGTTAGTGCCCAGATAGTGAGGATATAACCGGAGGATTCGGTTTTATATTCTGCTACCTGCTCCAAGAAAACCACTGAAATTTGACTATTTTGACCTAGCCTAGGAGATTTCCCGTATCAAGACCTACCTGTGTGCCAAGTTTAGTCGGTCAAACGGTGTAGATTTGTATAAGGAACAAACAGACAAAAGGACAATCAGACAGCACGTGATTTATATATATATATATATAGGGAGAGAGAGAGATAGAGATATACCCCAACAACAAAATTCATCAGCAAATATCCAGTAGTAGAAGATATTAATATTGACAAACAGTGAAATTTGGAATGCTCACCAATTATTTGAAGATGATTTATGTTCTGTACAAGACGCCGTTGAATCGGTACGGGGAACAAGAGGACACGGCCTATTGAGAGAGGAAGCTGCTATACCTCGCGCCAATATATCCCAGCTGACACTGGCCTACTATCGGCTAGGCAGGCGGCATTGTCTTGTATTCACCATCGGGCCGATATATTACACGGGCCATGGCTTCGTCTGGACAGGAAGGCTCTCTCGCCTTCGTCAGGGTGTCAGGATTCATGCTTGTATATCTAAGTCTTTAGATATTATATTCCTTTTTCATTGGACATTTTTTGAATCCTTCGTGTAATATTGCTGGTTTTTGGCTGGCGATTAATAATAGATTGTTTAAAATTCGAAGACAATCAATCATTTCCTGAAGGTTTCGAAATGAATCACTTTCAATTTTGTAGTTATGCCTTCGTGAGTCAACTTTAGAACAATGTTCTGAACCGTGAACTTCATAGTTAGTAGAAAAATTGGTTTTAAATTTATGTGTATATATTTATGACATACAACATAGTAAGAGAAATTAAAAGGACAATACATTTATGGCAATAATTCAATTGTGTTTTAGTTGTACATTATGACATTTTGGTTGTTTTTAATTGTTGAATTATTTTCTTATTTGTCAAATCTAAGGTGATTTGAGGAATTTTATTTTAATTTTTCCATTTTCTATGGTTCTTAACAGGACACGACGGATGAGCTTGTGACGTCGAAAACGTTTTGTCAAATAAAATAAATGTATACAGTGGAGGTGTTTGATCTATTCTTCATCCTAGTAACTATGATGAACCTTCACTAGCCAACTAACCACAATTATAATAATCTAGGTAAACTTGTACCATTAGTACAAAAGAAACAAGGTAATCTTGAACTATTTACTCAGTAGAAAGTATGTAAATTTGTGTATTTGTCCAAGAAAAATCAAGCAATCGTTTACCAACCAAAGAAGAGAAACCAAGCAATCCTGAACTTTTTACATAATAGAAACCAGCTGATCCTGGCTTTAAGCTACAACTAAAACCAGATAATCTGGTACATTTTATGCAAAATAAAGAGGGTACTTTCGCATATTTAATACAAAAAAAAACAAAAAACGATAAACTTATTTATTTTAAGAGAAATAAATAATAATAATTAAATAATAATAATAATTAAATTTTATTTAAGAGAAGTCGAATCAGGTTACTTTTTCTGTGTTAAGAGATAATTGTTTAATGTTTAAAACGGAAAGATTCTTTGGAAAAGAATATTCGACCATAACTCCTCTTGAAGCTACAAAATACGTCAATATTGATAGTGTTATCTTCATTCCATTGAGAGCATTTGAATTGGAATCTAATTGGGCAAACTGACTTGTTCATATACAACACAAAGCTTGAAAAAATATTTATTTTAATTGTGTAGTATATCTATAGGAGAGCTAAGGTTCGAGCTGGAGAGTAGTTTGGGCTATATTGGAATTGTTTCCAAGAGGACCCTTTGCTCAGCCCGGATCGAAATACCGCTTACTAGCCCCGCTGACATTCGATACAGCGGGTCCCCTTCATCCCTTCCTTCCTCTTTCATACCTTCAAAAAAAAAAAATATCTTGTCCTACAAGAGTAAATAATTTATTACTATATAACTGTAACTAAATTATATAACTATATCAGGCAAGTGATCAAATTCTATTCCATCCAAAAAATCAACCTCCAATATGCTGCTTGGGCAATGTGCGAATCACAATTTAACTTACATATCATGACAGATTGCAGGACTTATGAACAACGAAAACATCTAAATAAGCTTGCAGATAATGAAAGAAGATTTAGGCGATGACGCCAAAAAAAAAAAATAAGAAGGAAAAATTCAATGAAATCATTTGATTATACACATATGTAACTTTTAATACATATATATACATTTTATTTATTTGTTTTTTTATGATAGTATTATATTAATTTTTAAATCTAAATGACTCATACGCATAAGGTAAAATATTGACACAATTTGAAGTAAGAAATAATCCATGGATTTGTTAAATTCATTGATAGTTGGAGGACGTTATAGGAATGTAAATTTATAAAAGCAGAGAGACTATAGAATATCATAATTGCTTTTGATATAAAGTCTACTGTTTAATTTAGATTCCAATGATGTTGGAACAGGAAATTCAAAGTCTACTTGGTTTCTGTACTAAAACAAAAAATGTGAAATACCTCCAATATAAAAAACTTTTCCAACAATTTATTTAAGTTACTTTCTATTGCATCCGGCCTGGACAATGGGTTCCCACAGTTTAGCCGATAAAAAATGAGTAATATATAATTTATTAACACAAGGTATTCGAAATTAACAAAACTCCATTTTATATTTTTTGACAATAGGGGACGTTCATCCTATACTTCAATGAACTTCTACTTCATTAGCAGAGATTTAATGCTTACTGAATGTAGACGTTTCCCTGTACGTAGTGAACCTGTAGTTCGTTAGGGGGGTGAAACAAAAAATTCAAAAAAGATTCCATGGAATACAATACAACATATTTTTATACCTATAAAGAGCATTTCCTTCTGACGATTTATAAGCCAACCCCAAAAGCGGAACTGTAGATTATAAAAGAAATGATTAAAGAGTAAGAGTTAAGCCGAGAAGGCATTGGCGGAACACTTCTATCCGTCTCTACAATCGTATTGAACTTGACGGATGAACCAAGATTCCTTTAGAATCCTCCAGATCGTCCGAGTAAATGGAGGCACCGGACAATAGCCACTTGGAAGATTAATATAAGTTGCAAATTTCAACTGATGGTGGGAAATTAGAACTTAATTGCGAAATTCATTTGAAAAAATATATATATGGGATTTAATGATAAAATACACTTTTCAAAAGTCTGATTCGCGGAAAGAGAATAAATACTAAAAGTAAATACTTTTGAAATATATTCAATACATATACTACGGATAAATATCATGCCAATAGACTAAAAACAAAAACAATCATTAGCATAGTAAACTCATCCCATAAATTGAATCAAATAAAACTTTATCACATCGAGACAAATAGTAGTTGGCCAGTAAAAATAGTCTAGCTGTTAAACATGGGGTCTCAAGGATTTACGGCAGGGCTCCTCGGAAAGAGGGAAGAGCTGTAAACTTTACGTCAATCTTTTTTTATGGCTCGTAAGGTGACTACCATCAAATCAGATAAGGGCTTATCCGGTTCTTTATCGAAGCGACCTCTTTACTTTCATGAACTTTGAGTTTATTTTTATATATTTATAGAGAAGTATGGTAATTTAAAAGATGTTATAAAAATGAAGAATGGATGTCATATTTGTTTAGAGTTAAGATCTAGCCGATCTTTAACGTAAACTGTAAGTAGGAATCTGGAGCAGCAACTTGTGTATTATGGTAACTAACATTCAACAATAAATAATTCTTATAAGCCATCGATGCAAGGTGGAAACCCAAATAATCTCCACTTTTTAAACTGTAATATTTAATAAGACTAGCTAGCCAGGCTGGGATTTTAACTGAAGTTGAGATTGCCAAGGCAGTTATTGGAAAATGATTGCACATCCGTGAGGTATAATTCTCCTTCTTCTTACGCCTTGATGAAGGCTTGAATTTTAAACCGAAACATAGAACACATCCTAGTATAAAAAAATATAGTTTTATTATGATACCACACGCCCGAACAATATCTACCTTCTCAAGTCTATTAGAAATAAGAATTCAACCAGAAATTACCAGTCGACAGCAACATAATGTGTCCCAAGCGGAAAAAAGTTTTGTATCTCTGTATTGAAACTCGCCCTATAATACCCAAATCTAATGAGAGAATTAACATGAATATACTTCAAATTGGTCTATAAGTTGTAGGAGCTTAATTGTCAAACCTTGGAGGTGTAGGTCGTAAGTTATGCTCACCTGCAACACTTGTACCCAATGTGGCCATCCAATGTAAAAATAGATTGTTGTGAAAATAACCAAAATCGTTTCATTAGGAGGAAGTAAGCGTAATATTTATTCTCGTCCAATTAAACTACTTATTAGCATTAGGTATAATATGTCTACTTACATATGTATTATGTAAGTAAAAGTAGATATTTAACAGCAATTATTATTTTTGTTTACATTATAGCGCTAGTGTGTTAACAAATTTATGAAATCAACTATACACATTTATTCTCTTCGTATTTGATTGTTTTGAGCATATTCCTTAGCAATGTAGCGTAAACTAACATCTATGGTTTGTCCTTAGTGTTCACTGATCGTGCTAGATGGAATTATATTTTTTACAAGCGAATATTTTGTCAGAGTACGGTCAGTTAACTAAAACTTACTTCTCCAAAAAAGAAAATTGTTTCAAACAAATTAAAGATTTTAGACAAAAACATAATAAAACAATTACATCAATTTATATAATTCTAGATTACAATTTTCGCTCAAATAATGAGAATTAGAGTCTCTCCGTGGACCAGTTACGAGCACAATGGATTCTCATGCGAGAGATGTGAGTTGGAATCCCGCTTATACCAGGATGACCTTATTCAGCGATGGGCCTTCTGAAAAGCCATGGATGTGAAAAGGCAGGCAACCTGTGGATAGGCCGGCGCTAATGGCGGAAGAGAATATGAACCTTTCATTTTAATTAATTATTTTTAACCTAGAAATAATTAATATCTATTTTTTTAATTTCATTATTTTTCTGTTGGATATGATAGGATGTAATGTTATTCTTTTTCTGTTCGATGTGTCTTATCTTTTTATCACCTAATTTTTTTTGTAAATTAAAATAATGTCCTACAAGAAACTGTTTCTTGACAAATGAAAGCACTAATGTTTGTACATATAAATAAATAGTACAAAGTCAGAGTTTTTTCTATGATGGTAAAAAAAAAATTGTTTATCTATTTTAGAGATCCCCCCCCCTGATGTTTGATTTTTGTGATACTTGAAGATACTAATCTCGGTTGATTAGCAATCTAAAATAGTTGCCAAGGTAAAAGATGAAATCAGAAATTGTAGCTAATACTGAGAAACAGGAGCCCTTTAATAAAATCAGAGAAAATTCTTTCGTGATATAAACCGCGTGGATGAAAAAAAAAACGTAACAAAATATATGCAATTAAATGTCGATTTACAATAGGGTCAGCTGTCGTGATAGCGAACCCGTCATTAATTCCGTGCAGAGGGTAGAAATTGGTAGGAGGCCTGCTACACGGGACGAATCACTAACATGAAACTATAATTTTGGAATATAGGACAATAGTGTGACTTGGTTACTCAACGATTTATTCATCAAACGATTTTTTCATATATATATATATATATATATATATATATATATATATATATATATATATATATATATATATATATATATATATATTCTACATGAAACTGCTTCTTATTAATTTTTATTTCTGAGGTTATTTAGAATGTTTAGAAAATAAACTCATAATCCTCCCCCTTTAATGGAAAGAAACGTAAACGTACAATTTATAATCGCCCGTTTTTTTTTTCGCCTGAAATTGTCTCATCGTAATAGCTCGTACACTTCCAAGAACCATGATTTCACGGTTTAAAGTTATTTAAATAACAAAATATTCGAAGAGAATGTATATGTTTTAAATTATTTCTCTTTATTAACCTTAACCAAGATATATTTATATATATATATATATATATATATATATATATATATATATATATATATATATATATATATTAGTTTGCATAGGAAATATAAAGCATATCATAGCACATAAACGTTATCATTATTTGTTCCTCTACTCTAATTGCTTTAAAAATATTTTAAACCTCATTATATAAAACTTAACCTCAGGGTTCAAATCCCTCAGGGGGGGGGGGGTTTGATAATGGTTGATACTTTCATGATTTCCTCCTCACCTCTTTTTTTTAAAAAGAAAAAAAAGGCTTTGTTTGGCGAATCTTTCATTACGAGAGTTCTTTCATCTTCGCCCTGCTCTATCAAGGAGCCCAAACCTTTTAATTAAAGAGTTAAAAGTTCTTCTTTTTTTCTGAGACAAAAATCCGTCACCGGGGAAAGTAAAATGTATAAAAGTGCCTACATATAAATTAAATTCTCACGCAGAAGCTACGTCCTTTGTGCAAGCGGAAGACGTTCATAAAGGGAAGATTCATGGTTCCAGATGGATTGCTGTCCGGCACACAGCAGTAGTGCTATTACCGTGGATAGACCCACTGTCCAATTTAACAAAACCCCAAATTTGATCTCGGCAAATTTCAAATTTTTAATTATATTAGCAAATGTTTTAGTGTACTCTGAAGAGAGCCAATGAAAATTTCTAAAACAAAAAATGTGACGTGTATCTAATATAAAAAACGTTTTCAACAATTTCTTTAAGTTACATTCTATTGATTCCGGCCTGGACTATTGATTCTCACAGTTGGGCCAATTAAAAATTTGTAATCCATAATTTCATTACAAGAGGTATTTGAAAGTAACAAAACTCAATTTTATATTTTTTGACAAAATGGTGTCAATCGTTTATCCTACGCCTCAATAAACTTCCACTTCATTTGGACAGATTGAATGCTTGCTAAATGTAGACGTACATAAATGAAATGTTTCTCTTTTTTTAGAGTTTTGAACAATCCTTTCTAATTCAATAAAGAAAATTACTACGTTAAAAAAAGAAGAAAATTAGGCATATCTGCTTTTTCCTTCGGAATCCATACTTCAAATGACCTTTTTTGGTTGAAAATTACGTCTAGAATCACCTCCTAGGCTACTTAGGCCTGAATCTCACACACACACACACACCCACCCACCCACACACACACACGCACACGCACACGCAAACGCACACGCAAACGCACACGCACACGCACACGCACACGCACACGCAAACGCACACGCACACGCAAACGCACACGCACACGCACACACAAAGAGAAACACAAACACACACATACAAACACACACACACACACACACACACACACACACATATGAATATATATGTATATATATAGTTAAAGATTTATTGGTATTTGACAAACATTAGGTCAATAGAGGAACCTAAAAACTACATTAGTTCCGAAAGTGCTAGAAAGTGATTTATAGAAATCGTTTAACCATTTACACACATTAATACTAATAATAGCATAACGTAATAATTTCAGTGAAACGTTTATAGTTGTATGTTTAGAATGTGCCCATTCATGGAATTCTAGTTATAGTATTGCTATTTAATGCATTCCAGTTTCTAAGCCATTCCTGACGTGCGTAACATAGCAGAAGATATGTGCAACATGTTGCTTTATTATATACATTCGCAACTGTGCAATATAATTATTCTAAACTGTGTTAATTTTCCTCAAATAAATGTTAATTTTTTTTTTATAAACAACGGCCGTCGAAATATTGGAATGGAACTGTGTCATAATAGTCTATATGCCATGCATATGTATTATTTGTAAAGGACTGAATGGTAAAAATATTCAAAAAAGTACGCTCGAAATTTGTCTTGAATCGTAACGCCCACTTATTGACAGTGTTTTTTAAATATTCAAGAAAATCTAACAAAAATGGAAAACTGCTTACATCTGTTGAAGAATCAGCAGGCGGAGAATTGTTCTGACCACACAATCTCCTTAGTTTGCCATATGGTCAAGAATCAGATATCTCTACAGTTTTTGTTCTTCCAGGCCTTATGTGTTTTTGTGGTTGTGTACATATACAGGGTGTCCCGTAGATGTCTAGTCATATTGTGGGAGATGATAGAGGACCCGTAGGGGAATATATATATATATATATATATATATATATATATATATATATATATATATATATATATATATATATATATATATCGCACCTGTCGTGGAATACTGTAACATCTCCGAAAAATTCGATTTTGAGTTTTTTACGCCAAAGCATTCAAAATGACGTTATCTTTTTATGGTATAAACTTTAGTTAGTTTAGTTGTTTAGTTTGCCGAGGACAGACGGAAGTTACATTTCGACAGTGGAGGAGTTAACCGAAACCGTCCGTGGAAGACTGTAACAAGTCACACGCAGTCTATCTATCTGTAAAATGTTTTCCGCGGAAACTTTTAATATCCTTTATACTGTGTTACGATCTTATACCCAGTTGTAATAGACATTTTTAATTACCGATGGTTAGTTATAGCCAACGTTTTTAATTTTATGTTTACTTGAAGGTCCATTTCACATTGGAATGCGACTGTGTTGTTCGTAAATCAAAAACCGTAGAGAATTAAAGATATTCAGTCGAAAATTAGGAATTTGTTTTTAATGTTGCCTATTATTTCTAAAAATTATAATGATGTTTGCACGGTCTAAAACATAATACTATTTTTAATAGTATTATTATTTTGAAAAAAACATTTTCGACAGAAATCTACCTTCTCGTCTCCTCCGAACACCGCTTCCTTACATACACAAATCTGTGTACTGGATAACGTAGATAGGTTTACTGTATTAGTTCTTCTCTACCATAATATTTCTTTAACTTTTCACGTTTCACTCTTTCATTTTTTTAATTCTCATGAAATAGGTCTTAGGCTACGTTCATGGTGAGGATTCATTCTGCGATGGTTCGATAGCTACTCCGATGAGCGCTCCCCCGATGTAAAACAAACACATGTATTAAGGTGGGAGTGTTCGTAGTGACGATCCTTACTTCCAAAGCTATTCTAGCACCCGCGCAGTGTCATCGGGGAAGAACAAATATTTTGTTTTCTCCTCGCAGTGAGGAGGGAAGCCGCGATGTGGGCTTGACTGTGATTGGTTCCTTCAAAAGGACTCTAGTGCGCAGGTCACCTACCCTCTCTCATTACTTCCTCATCTTTTATGATTATTCTTTTGTGGTTATTCCGTTGTCGAGATGAAGGAAAAATTAATTGAATTAATATGTTCAGCGAATGCCGTCTGGGATAAAAGGGACAAAAACCATCACAATAGGTATGTCCTGGCGAAAGAGTGGGCAAGAATTGCCACACAAGTTGGGGTGAAGGTTATATTTTTAACTTATAATACTTTTTCAACAATTACTGTTTGTAGTTAGACACATTATTACAGTATAAAATTATCTATTACCTCAGCAATATTATATAACGTATATCTCAAGAAACAACAATAGTTTTTTCTAGAGATTGAAGCAGTTATTACAATCCAAGGTGAGGAATAAATCTTCAAATTTCAACATATACTTTTATTACATAATTTCGACGTTTCGAACTATTCTTCCATCTTCATGAGTGCTGTCAATAAATAATGTTACATTTAAACGTTATAATTAAGATAAAAATGATTCCTAAAAGAAACCATGTTGACTGGGTGAACACTGTATTTACGGATTTGGCAGAGAACTAAACTCCCACCACTTTCTTATAGCCGAAACATCACTGTCACTGTCGTTGTCGCTCGATAACATCCTGGCTTATTAACTGCTCCTGCACAACTAAAGAAACTAGATAGCCTTTAAAAAGGAGAGGGGAGAACATCGACGGTGAGTCAGCATGAACACCCTCCATCAATGTAGAATGCATCGGGGCAGCGCTCATCGGAGTAGCTACCGTAGCATCGCAGAATCAATCCTCACCATGAACGTAGCCTTAGTTTTATTTTAAATTTTAGGTTTTGAAGGTACTTATTCTTTAGGTATCTGTACACATCTTAAGGTATCTCACTCTTAAAAATAGAATCTCGAGAGCACAAAATTCTAAAACTGTCAAGCTTAGAACCTAATCAAAATCAACCCATCAAATCATCTTTGAAATATCAAAATCGTCCCTACGAATCATCCTTGGAAAGAAATTGAACTAAGATCTAGTCCATTACTTTCTGGAGTTTCATGATGAGGTTTCATCTTTTCAGCCTTTTGAATATGAAAATAACTTCAAAATTATAGATCATCCCCAACTAAATTGTCTCATAAAAGGGTTTTCCACTAAGAGACAGTTATGATTCAAAACACCCAGCCGCAAAGATTCAAAATATCATAAAGTTGTAATTCCAGCAGAAACTGGCCTTAATATTACGGCTTTCTATGGCGAAACAATATCTATAGAAGTTGAAAATATTCCTGTCAGAATGCCTCGCCCAGAAAAACTAAAACCATTACTCACGGCGGTGACTGCTAGGCAGTCCTAATACCAATGGAAACTACTAATACAGCCGTTAATGATTACGATGAGGAGATAATATTAATATTTACTGTCGATATTCCTGTTATATGTGCAAATAAAAAATAAATCAGAATAACCCATTTACTTTCAAGTACAAGACATCTTATTAAGATGATGAATTCAAACAGCTGGCTTTTGTTTTCATCCCTATTTTAAGAAATAAATCCTAGTGGTTTACAGTAAGAAGTTAACAAAAAAAGAAATAGTTACAGGGAAAAAAGTAACAAAACAAAAACCAAAGGAAAAGTGTCCGGTTAAGACTGTAACAACCACGAATTTTCTAACAAAACAATTGTTTGCCGAAAATGAGTCGTCACAAATCAGCTAAAGTGAAAATAAATCAAAAGAAGAAGAGTTAATTAACAAATTGTGTCAATAAAATCCACGATCAAGAAAAAAACAAAAACTAAAAAAGGCAAACTGAAAAAAACAAAAACTTTAAACGCCATTTCCCTAAAGTTGAGATTTTCGAGATGTTACAGTATTCCATGACAGGTGCAATATATATATATATATATATATATATATATATATATATATATATATATGTTAGGGGTGTAAGGAAGTGTAAAAGGAAAACAAACAGGCTGGGCCTAAAAATAGAGCTCATCCAGGATGATTAAATCAGTTCTTGTCTAGCACTCGTGTTGTCTATACCCCCTGTGTATGATATAGTTCTTTTTTAAAACGTCTATTCTTTCGTACGTCATATAAGTTTTATATTGAAGTTTCAGTATGTACCTACGCACAAAAACGTAATCGACCTCGTCGTTTTATCATCAATAAGTTATGAAACGTAAACATTACCCGTCATCTTCTCCAAAATGTATCATCAGGCCGCAATCGTAAACGAGTTTCCCACCCTATATAGAATAACGAAATAAGCTAATAACAATTCTTGAACGTTTATTATTCAGAGAAAATTTACGAATATGCACGTTGATATGAACTATATGCACGGGATTGAATTCAACGACTAGGCCGTACGCCGACGTTTCGTGAAAGAGCTCCTTCGCTTCAGTGATCTGTTCGAAATTAATCTGGCTTATGGAAGAACTCGTGTTGATGATGATGACGTTACATCATTCTCCCTAATGAGCATGGGGTGAGATGCGGTCCGTCCCACCCTTTTACGTACTTCCTCTCCCCACTGTTTCGGGGATTACGGCGAGGATTTAGTGTTAATTATCAATTAATACTCTGGATCGGGTGTTGGTGGGATAATGGGCGGAAGCAGGGAAGGGAAAGGGAAGGAAGGGGGACCTCCAAGGGTTGGAAATCTGTTCAATCAAAATTGAGATATTATGTACATTTTTGTAACATTGTAAACGGTTGTTTTTTTTTATCTCGTTGTTTTTGTAACTGCTTTTATCAGTAAAATAAATTTGTAAGTAAGACGGGGTACCCCAAATGACATACGATTTTGATCTTTGTGATAGAGCTTTCTGAACTAAGTCCAAGAGGCCAAGTGAGTGATTTCCGCCACTGTATATTTTCTCTGTGTCATGGAGGTTAAAATCTTACATGCTTAAAAATGGAGTAGGCAAAAACATATAATCCTTGAAGGGCGTGTTTGTATGGGTAATATTGATTGATTGGCAAAGAAGTATTCCTAAAAAAATATAGATTATTTTTTTTTATTATTTTTTTTTTTTTTTTATTTTTTTTTATTAAATTGAATAGAGATTATTAAATCAAATTAGAGATCCTACGTAGATTGGTCAAATGTAAGCCAAGAGCGTTTTCGTCCTTATTAACCACACTAGATTATATATATATATATATATATATATATATATATATATATATATATATATATATATAGAGAGAGAGAGAGAGAGAGAGAGAGAGAGAGAGAGAGAGAGAGAGAGAGAGAGAAACGTTCTCATTTCTAATGTCATTTCGGAAGATTGGGATAAATATAGTTAATATTTTCTGACGAAATTTAAACAAATACTATAATTAAATTCTCTCTCCCTCTTTCTCTCTCTCTCTCTCTCTCTCTCTCTCTCTCTCTATATATATATATATATATGGGAAGGTGTTGTACCTCTGGCCACATTGTACCTTTGACCACCGAGGCTGTGGCGGCATGTAGCAACATTTTATAAATTTTGGTGTAATTAGTGTTTAGCTCCTTCACTAGAGGGCTTGTGTAACCTACTTTGGATAATTCAAGTCAAAGAGGATTCTTGCATAAAATACTTATCCATTTCTATAATAAAAATGTAAGTTATTTATTGATGACGTTTTGCCTCATAACATTTTTTGTATTATGTCTTTTTAGATGGAAGTCATTTGACAAAGTAGCTATTACAATAAGAAACATGGTGTAGGTCCTGAAATTTATTTATCTTAACCCTAAAATTTGTAGCATGCTTTTTAATTTGCACTACCAGGGTGTTGTACCTCTGACCACGACTAGTTGTTGTTCCTTTGACCAAGTCAAAGGTACAACACCACTTAATAATTTTTTCATAATTCAACTTTTATGTTCTTCTGCTACACCTTTTTAAAAAATAATTAATATTGGTTGCTTCAATTGTTCAAAGAATTTAAAAATAATAAATGAAATGAGGTCAAACTGGCTTTATCAATCCTCGGTGTAGCAGTTTGAACCTATCGCCCCTTATCGTTCCACTTGAAGTTGTGACGCCTGATCGAAAAGCGTAGGCAAGGAAAATTTCAAATAGGGGCCGGCCTAAAGGGAAACCTCGTATCCTGACAGATAATCCTGAAAAGCTAATTATTGAAGGTGAAAAAAAAACGAAAGCACCACCCTAAACGTAAGACACCACATACAAATAAACCCCTTCCTAAAAAAGTTCTAATGACAGTTCAGATTCTGATACTGACACCGAAATCTCTTCAGGAGAAAGTGGCGTTGATCTGTCTGATAAATGTTGTGAGTTAAGTGGATGACCAGCAACAATTTGAAAAATATGATTTGGAAAAAGGAAATTTTATACTTGTTAAAAATAAAAGTAAAAAGACCATTAAATATTTAGCCGCATAGATCTGTGTATTAAATGTCTAATTTTTAAGATCCAATATTTGAAAAAAAACAAAAACAAACTTTAAGTGAGAAGTTTACGAGAAAAGATGACAATTTGTATCATATTGATGTTGAAGACATTGTGGGTAAACTCCCATACCCTACTATTGCTAGTGGATCTGCTTGACAGACTGTCAATGACAGTTAAAACAGCATATTAAGCATAACATAATATCAATAATAGTTTTTTTATTATGCTTATATCCTTTTCCTGTATTTAATAAATTTACAATTAATTACAATATTACTGAATACTATTGTTTTTCTGTACTGCTGTGTTGTTTTTACGTGGTCAGAGGTACAACTACATGTTGTACCTTTGACCAATGTACGATTATTTTTTAAAAAATTAATAAAAAATATTAAATATAAAGCTAGAACCTTGAAAAAATTAAATAAGATAAGCAAAAGAATGCTAATTACAATGAAATAAAAAAAAAAATGGATTTAGCCTTAATATTCAAGCTAAAAATAATTCAATGTTGCAAAGTGGTCAAAGGTACAACACCTTCCCCTCTCTCTCTCTCTCTCTCTCTCTCTCTCTATATATATATATATATATATATATATATATATATATATATATACATATATATATATATATATATATATAGAGAGAGAGAGAGAGAGAGAGAGAAAGAGGGAGAGAGAATTTAATTATAGTATTTGTTTAAATTTCGTCAGAAAATATTAACTATATTTATCCCAATCTTCCGAAATGACATTAGAAATGAGAACGTTTCTGAAAAGCTGTTCCTGCAAACCCAAAATTTTTAAATTCATTTATTCTTTCTCTCTCCCATCTACGTTGGATCTCTAATTTGATTTAATAATCTCAATCAATTCATTTTACCTATACTAACACGCCCTTGAAGGATTATATGTTTTTGCCTACTCCATTTTTCTCCCCCTTGCTGAAGGCGATTGCTCCTGGACAAATGGTGGACAAAACATATTTCTGGGGACTCATCTGAGCCGAGGTCCGAGAGTTGAAAAGAAAAGGAAAGCAAAAAAAAAAAAAAAAAAGGACAAATGAAATGTGCAACAAAAAAATGTGTGAATGTGATGGGTAAGGGATGAAGGGGACTGGGAGCGGTAATCTTCGTGTTTCCTCCTCGTGGGAGAGAGAAAGGTCGATGGTGGGACAGAAAGGGAGAGTGAATGTTATTGCGCGCGTGTGTGTGTGTGTTTGTGTGAGAGAGAGGGATAGAAAGAGAGAGAGAGAGAGTGAACTATAAATCAGACTCGTATCTTGCGAAGGACAGGGGACGTGCAAGGGTCGGACGATGGGATGAAGAGCGGCGGGAGGTGCTGAAAGGGTAAGGGAGAGAGAGTGAGGGGAGAAGGAGACAAACGAGTGACGATTTGTAGGGGCCCTTTTATCTTTAGGACCAGAGTCGGGAATCTCCTTCCAAGATCTAGCCCTAGGCGACATATGGAACCCTTCCAAAACCTCTTAGTTTGAACGCCAGAATCGGGAGCTCTTAAAAACTCACTATTGATCCACCATAATCATCAAACAGAGTAAACATAACTTTGGCTGAATTGTTTCCAATAAAATTTATCTTCAAACATAATATTAAGATTCTAGAAAGACTAAGAAAAATAATTATATGGTGCAGAGATTTGGTTTCTGATTGGAACTACTCCAAATTACATCAAATTCTTATGTAGTTGAATGAACATATTCTTTGATATGCGGAAAGTAATTTTTGTCGTGGGTCCCTGCCATTCTTGAGACTTATCAACATCCTCCAGTCCCCATCAAAATCCTATATAAGTCGGGCAAATTTTAAACGCCCGACATCGGAGAGTTCGAATTGGCTTCGCATAATTCAATAGCACAGAAAGGCCACCTATAAACCCGACAATGTGTAAACAGGAGCCGCACTGAAAATAGAGTACATTCTCCTAGCAAGCCCCGAGGAAGTCGGCAGAATATTTGGTCTTCTTGATACATCGCCTTTATTGAGGACATTTAAAATTATAAACGTAAAAAAAAAAATTGGAATCTTTATTTTTTTAGAATAAATAAGTCTCCAAAGTAATATTAGAACCTAGGTCCTCCCGTTAGGTCAGGGGGTATTCTAATTTAGCCACCATACGAGCTTCATGTCGTGGTATGGGAAGTCAATCTAGCGCCCCCAGCCAAAGATTCACAAAGGCGGTAATGCATAAGATTTATACATTAATGCACGGTAAGCCTAGATAAATTTAAAACTAAATCATTGTATAATGCTTTTATGATAAAATAACATCGTATAGTTTAAGATATATATGAGGATGTATCGTCTATTTCAATCTTTTGAATAAACATAATATTCTGTGATGTGAAAATCGTTGCGAAATTGACAACGCAGTCCATGGGTGGATCTGTGCTTAAATATCAGTCTGGAGTGTCAATTCTTCAAAAATATAAAGATTTAAAAAATTAGATGAATGAAGCCGTACGCCGGCTTGTATAGTCTATCATGGTTTAATAAAATTAATGATATATAATAATTACAGGAATGAACCACAGTATGAATATATTAGTATAAGTCTCTTAATTACGCATTGTTTTTTCTTTGGTTAGAAAAAACAAAACAATATATATTAATGCCAATGTTAGTAGCAGTCGGTTTACCAAATATATGATATTTTGAGCTTAACATACTGCTCAAAATATTAATCTGAACAAAATGGACCAAAAAATGAGAACTATTTCTCATATGGGACACCAAATCTATCCACAGTGTGGTTACTTTATTTTACTTGTATAACATAATTTCTAGCTGTATAATATGAATCAGAAATTCTTATTTGAAAAATTTAAAATTTGATGTATTATTTTATCTTATTATTATTCAGTTGATACTGTCTGTGATGTATGAAGTCAAATAAAAATTGTAGATGACCTGATTATAAGTAATCCCCAAAAAAACATAAATGTGAAATAGAGGCCAAGTTCCTGCCCCCACAAAGAAACACTCCCTTCCTCAAAAAATATCCCCTCCTAAAACCCCCCAAAAAAGCTTTACCATTCTACACTCCAAAAAAGTAGTATGAGTTGGTGTATTAATTCAACCAAAAATATTTGCCAATACAAGAGATGATACAAGAAAGAAATGTCCAAGTTCATTACTTGGAAGACCTCATAGTTACTTACTAAGAACAGTAAAGACACTTCAACTGACCTTTATAAACAACTATAAAAATTCTTATATCCAGTTACTAAAATATCACTTTCCTCAACCAGGTATATTCTTAAACTTGGCAATGTTTAGTTTTTCTCTAAAGATAATTTCCGCACAAAATAAACATTGCCAAGTTTAAGAATATACCTGGTTGAGGAAAGTGATATTTTAGTAACTGGATATAAGTATTTTTATTGTTGTTTTTATAGGTCAGTTGAAGTGTCTTTACTGTTCTTAGTAAGTAACTATGAGGTCTTCCAAGTAATGAACTTGGACATTTCTTTCTTGTATCATCTCCTGTATTGGCAAATATTTTTGGTTGAATTAATACAGCAACTCATACTACTTTTTTGGAGTGTAGAATGGTAAAGCTTTTTTGGGGGGTTTTAGGAGGGGATATTTTTTGAGGAAGGGAGTGTTTCTTTGTGGGGGCAGGAACTTGGCCTCTATTTCACATTCATGTTTTTTTGGGGATCTCATTACTTTTTTCTAAGTATTAAATAGAATTTAGTTGCCGCATACCTACTGGCTTTTGTACTTCATATAAAACCAGGGTCTTTGGCATAAGGTTCTCCTTACTGCTTGATATTTGATACCAATAATCAACCTACATAAATCTAATCCCTAGACTAGAAAAGTTAGAAGCTCTAACTCTTTACTCTAGAGGATAAATTGATTGCTCTCTTAACTAAACTATTACACTGTAAAACACAGGAACCTTATCCCGAGGATAAAGATCACAATAGGGAAAGTGCAGAAGGCCTTCAAGAAAAATATAAGAGCAAATACGATACATTTTGGGTTTGTGATCCTAAACATTGAAATTTAGATGGCTCGACTTTGAAAAACTTAGTATCTGCTTTGAAGTATATTATGCAGTGAACCCCTACGACTTTATTTACGAAATTTTCTTAAAACTTCAAATATAGGTTCTCCTTACCAAGAAGATTCATTTGATACCCCACATGATGGATTTTAGAAGAAATTATGGCTTTCCGATGGAACAAAAGTACAAAACCTCATAGGTAATATATGACACTCCCGTATCAAAACCTACCTGCTTGCCAAGGTTGGTCAAAATAGGCCAAACGGTGTGAATTTGTATAAGGAATAAACATACAGACAGACAGCTGAAAGACCTTTTTTACCTAGCCTAGTGCATTCCCCGGACCAAGGCCTACCTGTGTGCCAAGTTTGGTCAAAATCGGTCAAATGGTGTGAATTTGTGTAAGGAACAAACATGCTGACAGACAGCTGATAGACGATTTTGACTAGCCTATGACACTACCCGGATAAAGACCGACATGTGTGTCAAATTTTGACGAAATCGGTCAAACGGTGTGTATTTGTATAAGGAACAAACAGAGAGACAGACAGCTGATAGACCATTTAACCTAGCCTATGATTCGCCCCGTATTAAGACCCATCTATGTCCCAAGTTTGGTCAAAATCGGTCAAACGGTACGGATTTGTAAGAGGAACAAACATACAGACAGACAGCTGGAATAAGATTTTTACCGAGCCTATATGCGTCTAATTGTTTCTTATAACATCAAATATAGGTTCTTCATACCGAGACAATTCATTTGATACCCCACATCATGGGTTTCGGACGGAATGATGGGTTTCCGAAGGAAGTACAAAACTGGCACGCCCCCGCCCCGGAAGCGGAGTAAAACACAACTTTTCGCGATTTTTCGATTTTTTCCTTTAATGACGTCTTCATATCTATCTTCATGCAAAATTTCAAGTCTCTAGCATCATGGGAAGTGCCTAATAATTTTGATGAGTCAGTGAGTGAGTGAGTCCTATAAATCCCGATTTTCGATCGCTTATATCTCAGAAACTATTCGATGTAGAATTATGAAAATTTTCAGTTTTACTCACATCTAGTAGTTTAATACCTGTGTAAAATTTCATAACTTTATCTTTACCTGGTTGGAAGTTATGAGAGGGTAAAAATCGGCTCTAAGACCGCCTGTAATATACACACAGTATGCTTAGGCCGGAACTTGGCCTGGCGCACTACCGTGCGCCTAGATTATGGTTTTATAAAAAAAATAAAACATACCCATATTTCTGATTATTAATGAACGTACCTGAAATAAAAATTCAATTATTAGTTTTTATTTTTTTTTAAATAGTAGAGATGTCATTCTCTACATTGATCTAATAATTCATTTTCTTTACATTGTCCTTAACAAGCTACATATTTCATTTATATTTATATCGATATAAAAGTGAACTAATGGGGTTTTATGATATGTTAGTACTTTACTTTATTTTTCTTGTATTGTGAAAAAGGCTAAATAATCAAAACTTCAAGTGAAATAAATAAATATGTTTTTGGTTTAAGGTGATTATTAAAAATAATGGTGTTTTGAAATAAATATTGGCTATATTTTAAAAGGGAAATGAGTGTTTGTGTAAGTATTAAATTCACGTAGAGTGGAATTACTAGTTCTCTTCTCCTTAGTAAAGTTGCTCTTCTTCTCAATGACATTCCCGTCATGCCCTTTACTTCCTCTAAAGTCTTCTTAACATCCCATTCAAGGCGGCTATCAGAACTTTCTTGTCCTTTCAGAAAGTTAAACTTGGCTTTCTCTCCGACATTAGGAATAACGAGAAAGAAAATTCGATGCTCTCTCGCTTCGACGAATGGGGAAGGACATGGAAGTAAAAACCAGAATGAGAATATTATCTGATGTTTCTCAAGGAGTTTTTATTCCGAGCACGACTTTGGGAAATTGTTCTCTATGGGACAAATTTACTTCAAACGGCCTGCCTTCTATCGAACTTATTGAAATATTTTGATATAAAATGTTTCAGGTTGTTCTGCTAATAACTAAAATAAAATAAGAAATATATAGAAACACGAAATGTTTAGAAGGACTGACAAGTTACCAATATTTGCAAAAGTGAGTTATGGCCTTGGCAATCGGAGAACATATAATAAAAAAAAAAGGTATAATAAAACGTAACCAGCGATTTCTAAGTGCTCTAAAGTATTATTCTAGATTTTTTTTTAAAAATTTTCATGGACAGTTACCCTACTACCTGACACGCTATCCTGTTTCACGATAAAATATTTTTGATTTCTAGTTGGGAAAGTAGCTGAATGAATTTCTAACCTAATTTACGAAATTCTATGTGCCTATTTATAATTTAATTAACTTTTCCTTAACAGGGAAAATATTTAAAAAAAAAAAAATGAATAACAAAATTAGTATTACAATGCGCATGTAACTTAAATATTTTATAAGAATAACCTCATTCTTTGCTGTTCACGAATTCGCTCAATGCTATTCTGTTTTTTTATAAAGCGTATCAACCATTAAGATTATGAACAACAAGGATTATAGAGCTGGGAATTTCTTTTATAAATGAACTATCGTAAATATCTGTTATCAAACTTTAATGTGACATATTATTTCCTTTATATTTTTCCTGTTTAAAATGTATTTTTTTTTGTTAAAATCTTGAATCGTAATACTGTTACTTAATTTATGTAGCATTGAAAATTATATTGAAAAATGATTCCTGATTGCTGCAAAAAACAAAACAAAAAAAAAAAAACAACACAGGTTTTTGTTTACCCCTGGCCATGTGCCACATTAATTATACTTTATTCAGGAATTTCGTGTATTTTAAGAATCAAATAAAATAGTAATCTTAGTAGGGTTGTTATGCATTTCTTCGCTCAAATTACCGGTGATGTCAAATAGAGATCTTTCCTTCTCGTAATCTCAATCCTTAGTAATTCGTGGAGATAAAACAGCTTTTTTTTTACCGCTATTGTATGTAGAAATATATATATATATATATATATATATATATAATCTTTGAATTACTGTAGCACTTCTGGAGGGAAGATAAATGGGATTCCCTGTCAGTTTGCCTCATCGATCCGAAGCGTAGACGGTCTCAATGCGATTTAACATTAAGAGGCGGTTCCCCCATTAGCAGATAAGTAGTTCAAGTTATAGTAATATCCGACCCCACTAAGTCCTATCGTCTGGAGGGCGGAGTAGGACTTAAATCCGACTTGCCGCCCCTCTTCGCCTAATCCTTGGGGGAAACAAAGGCTTAGTCTTAGTGGCCTTTCCACCGGGATGTGAGACCGAAACTTCCAAACAACTACGGTCTTAAATGGATTCAAGGCTGGGGCTTCATAAAAACCCTCAGTGCTTCGGTGGGGAGCGAAAATGACCGGCTTAGTTGGAAGAAACGACTTCCGCCGCTGTGAGGTTATCGTGGACCGTTTCAGCAAAAGGCCTACTATTTTCTACTATTACCTCTCCGCTATGTAATACAGTAAATTCGGAATTTTTTCATTGTCTTGAATTATTATATAACATCGTCATGAAATAATTATATCAGTTCTTTCTATCCTCAAGGCCCAAACTGAAAACCCGTGTCAATCGTGAAAGGTCATAAGTATGTTTAATCTTTTCTAAAACCCTGAAATCTTGAAGATGTCATGCGGTACCGAAAATACTCAAAACTTCGTTCTCGCTTTAAGTATCTTGTTTTACTAGAACAATCATTTTACTGCTAAAATAAATTATGAAAACAATTAGTAATAAATCACAAAGGAAAACAAACGCAACGAATCTTTTTTAAAAGAAAAGTAACCGTTAACTTCAGACACTTTTAAGTACAGGTTTTATGCACTTGATTCTTAGCCTGAAACCATCCTAACGGAAATATCTTTAGAAACGTTTTTGTAGGAAAGTTTATTAAGATTTAGAATGGTTACTGTGCACTTCAACGATTTTCCAGTCGTTTTCATTATGTTTAAGAAAATATACGAGAATCCCGAAAATGTTGGTAATAAAAGTTGCCAAAACTTTAAACATCTGAGTTTTTATGAAGGAAAAACATCTTGAAAAAGTGTACGAACAGAAAATTAGTTAGGAAAAGTAGTTTTATTTTCTGAAATGATTTCATTTGTTTTCCTACGTTCAAGAACCTTCAAAAAGTGTGCCTAAAAGTATCTGAATGTAAAAACCTAGGAGTTGCAATTTGTTTAAGGCGAATTTCGCTTAACCTCATAAGCGGGTTTCCTCTTTATGGAATGTACTTTTAATAACACTCATGACCGAGCACCAAAAGTTTCTAATCGTGGTGAACGATATCTTCTCAGTGACACAATTTAAGATCTTGGGTCTTGGAGATTTCGCTACTTGTGGAAAAATTGAGACAGCCGAATATCTCATGAATTGTTCCCAAAATAAATAAATTAGAAAAATAATAATAAAGAATTCGGTCAAAGCACTAAACGATATAAAACTATAATACCATTAATTGTGAGTTGAAATGTATTAAGTTAAAGTAAAATGAGTCGATTCTATTTTAGTTGAAGTTTCATTTCATTATTTCTATTTCTATACTTGGCATGTTTAGTTTTCCTTTAATCATTTATTACATAGATTGTTTACTTAAAAATTAGACAATATAATATATTTTCTAATTTTCATGTATGTCTCTTTATTATGTATTTTGGAAAACTACAGATTATGTAGTTTTCCAAAATACAAATATTTATCAAATAAATATGTATATATCTAGGTGGGTTTTAATAATTTTACAATTAAATAAAATAGCCTCGTCATAAACAAATGTTACGAGGTTTCATAATTGGCTCTTAATGAGAGACGAAAATATCCAAATATTTATTGACATCATAAATGTCTAACATAAAATAGAGTTACCATAATCTTTCACGCGGAAGATGTAAAGATCAGCAAGATAGTTAGTTTACGGTACATTGCTTTAGAATTTCCTTAAAATTATTGATAAAAAAAAAGAAAAACAACTTAGATATCTTAATTTTTGTGTAACTAGCTGACTCAAAGATACCAAACAAATTGATAGTACACGCATGAATGAATTTTTGAAACATTACTTCAAATTACCATGGAACCTACCTAGTAGATACCGAAAATGACCTCTGTTTATATATATATATATATATATATATATATATATATATATATATATATATATATATATATATATATATGTGTGTGTGTAAAGGGAACGTCAGTGAAAACACAATATGAGCTGCTGAAAGTTGTGGACGTTCATACGTTTTCGTAAGTTATAATCTGACATTTGGAACGGAACACACTAATGAGTGAGGCACGCAGTAAATCCAAATGACTGTTTAATCCACAAACTTCAAACTCATTCCAGAAGGCTTAAAACTCCTAATTACAAAGTTGTTACCAGGTTAAGGTAAATTTGACTCTATTTAGTGACCGCTCCTCTACTGTGGTAATATATTTTAGACATAAAAATAACTGATAAGTCGATAAGATCATTTGTTTGTTTTAATCTATAATATGACGACCATAATATATATATATATATATATATATATATATATATATATATATATATATACATACATACATTACAATATTAATTTATGGAAAACTACAGTCGGTACATGTAAATGCTGCAATATGATGGACTTGTGAGGTCTGAGCTAAAGGCCATCGTACATCCTCCAGGAACGCCAGAGGACGTTCAGAATGGGGGCTTCCCTAACCTAGCCGATAGTTCCACGAAAAATTGAGTCAGCTGCAAATAATAAATATATTTGTGCCCTCGTAAAACGAAAAAAGTTATATATTACTCTAAATTAAGAAATCAAAGTAAGTATTTATCAGGAAAATATAAGTATATTTTTTTAAAATTTAGTTGGCTGGTTAAAAAAAAAATGTATATGAGTTAAATTTATTATTACATTCCTCATAAATGTGCATAGTTATGAAGTTCCTACGTATCGAAATGTCTTATATTCAAAATGTCTCTTGATACCAACAATTAAATATATAAAACGTAATTTAAACCGACAAATAATGTTGGGAAGTATTACGCTTAATCCAAGACTCCAAATACTGTAATTGTACTTGAAGCAGTCATTGTGTATTATCTTCCCGTAACTCCCCTTTTGGGATTATAAACACAGTCCGGACTGCCTGAATAGAACCTGTTAAATTAAATGACCTTTCGTAAAAAGGTTTTGTTGTGGGAGATAGAAAAAAAAAAAAAAAAAAAAAACCCGAGTGGCCCCGTCAATCTGACTAATCCAGTCCTGGCCTCTGTAAATAGCTCCCTCTTTATTTGGATCCGGATGGGCCTGGTGGCATTTTGTATCAGATCCTTTTGTCAGCAGAATTTAGGGGCCAGTCTTTTGTGTTTCTAATAAAATAATCGAAACTCAAATTGTATTAAACTATTTAGATCAAATGATAAAATTCAATATTCTTGGAATTTTTTATGCTAAATGTGCTTCATAAATACTATATCTCAATTATCTACCACAATTTATTAACACAGTGTTCTTTAAGTGTTGAAGATTTATGTCTATGAAGTAGCTACTCTTTGTCAATTGTTCTCATATAGTGAGGATTTCCCAGGTAGTCCCCAGGTTGGTTTTTGAGATATGTTCTTTAAGAAAGTGTCTGTGAGTAAACTGTATCCGATTCTGAAACAACATGACCTTAGGGGGTCTCCCCGTGGACTAGTGGCTAGCACCTTAGATTCATAAGCGGGAGATGGTGGGTTCGATCCCCACCGGCGGCAGGAATTTTCTCATCCCACGGTCGTTGGGAAAGCGCCGTAAACAACAATTGAGAGTATATTAATATCTTCAAATGCTATATATATATATATATATATTGCATCTTTTGGTATAGCTATATAATTTTAGCTATTAAATATAAAATCTAGTTTTATTTAACAAATGAGCGAACCCTCATCATCTACACCTTCATTATAAATAATATTCTTTCTGACAGCATTTGCTTTCATAAATATATGTTCATGAAAAAATTCAGACATTTGCATCGTAGATATTTTTGTAACTGTGACAAGCAAATAGGACTGTCAATCCCTAGGACAACTGTCTCTCAAAAGAAGACTTACTTCCAGGTACACCTAAAGACGAAATTGCGATGAAAGCAGACTCAAGTAAAGTCAATGTCATCTCGACTTTTAGCTTTTATTATACCAACCATATGCTGCTATTTAGCTTTTCGTTTAGATTTTACTATAAAGGGTGTCCCGAATTGAGGTGTCATAACTTCAGGGGTTTATTTTGGACATCATTTGTATTTAAGTGTCACAGAAATAACAGCTCTATCTCAACATGCAGCAGAGCTACTCAAACGTTTGTAAATTTTCAAAACTAATGGTGTTTTTAACGAAAGTCTTTGTTTTGGGGTTTTCTAAATAATGAATCGGAAATAACGTCCACCTTTTTAGAATGTAAATAAAATTTTCAATAAGGAACACTATTTATTGAAACTTTTCCATGTAAATTAAGAGCTCTTATAAAAGCCATATAGATGTGAACTATTGACATCAGTTTTTCCTCAAATTATTTAATCTTTTCTAAATCAACTTTTTGAAGACTTAGAGGTTTGCCTCTGCCTTATCAAATGCATCCAGGTGTGCGGCTTTTGATGATTTATCAGTGACGCCGATTCCACGTGGCGTAGGATACCTCCTATGCAAATTGCGTACAGTCATTGTACTATTTCGAGGCTGTTTTTTAAAGACCTAGTCCAAATTATTTCTCTCTCTGTCTTCCTTGCTATCTCTCTCTACTGTTCATATGTTTCCATAAACCAGAGTAAAATTATAGAAAATCACATTGTTTAGATAAAGAGATATACAGTGACAGAGAGGTAGAGGTAAATGGATCGATAGGTAAAAAGAGAGAGAGAGAGTGTGAGAGAGAGTCAGAGAGTGAGAGAGAGAGAGAGAGAGAGAGAGAGAGAGAGAGAGAGTGAGAGAGAGAGAGAGAGAGTGAGAGAGAAAGAGAGAGAGAGAGAGAGAGAGAGAGAGAGAGAGAGAGAGAGAGAGAGAGAGAGAGAGAGAGAGAGAGAGAGAGAGATAATGCTACAACGTGCTATGAATTTGTAAAAGGATTCTCACAAGCAGACGAAGAGGAACACTATGAATAGAGAGATTCAGAATATATACATATATCATGCATCTCCTGTATCATGTAGAACTGCTTTTCCCTATTTTATATGTCATAAATATTTATATTGCTTATAGTGCACGACAATGCATTCTAAAAACTCCTAAAATATTTTTGTATATATATATATATATATATACAAATATATATATATATATATATATATATATATATATATATATATATGCGTGTGTACGTATATTCAAATTTATTAGTATGATTCTAAAGCAGATATCTTTCATTGGTGGAGTCTGCATAGCTGAATTCTTTAGTGAATTACGAAGTACGCAGAATTTCAAATAATAAAAATACGAATCTAGAAGTAAGAGATCATGTGATACATTCTCTTAGGTTTGCTCACATTTTACGTCTCTTGAGGATCTAAATCAATTTTATAGCTATCGTTTGCCTGTACAAAGGAACCTTTTCCTACAATGATCTTGTACCTGTAGTAGTTTATAGATAGTAGAGCCAGCTGTTTAAAAATCAATATATTCTAAATTAAATGAAATTTAATAAACCAGAAAAATATTAGTGGGTTGAAGTAAATATTAGGTTCCTTATTCATGGACTTTTTTTATTTCTCGCCTATTAATTTAAAAACTATATTGTTTAAACGTTTTATTCTGTCTTCTAATTTAAAATTTGTTCTATAATCGTTCTTACATTTTGTAAATAAGAAGACATAATTACAACATTTAAATAATATATTTTTTATTAAAAAAATATACTATTAACTTCAGTTGACTAATTATAAGTTCATTTAATTTTGAATCTATCGATTTTCCAACAGCTGATGGCTTCTCGCTAATGATCATAATGACTTAAGAGTACCGGGAGTTATGACGTTTGCTTTGTAGCAGAATGTCTTCCCTTTTACAGGTAGACTGTTAACACATAAATGATTTAACTACTGCAGAGGTACCTAATCTACTTGAAACAAGCAGAGAAAATAAAAATGTGTTTTGCTATTGGTGATAATATTTTGTGTCACAAAAAAAATTTATACATTCCTTCGCTAAAAAAAACAAACAAAAAAACAAGAAATCATTAAGATATTAACACAATAGAAAAAACATTTTGTATAAAGTGAGCTATATGAGATTTGTTTGTACAAAGGGGAGCTGGAGGTTTGAAACCCTTTATACCCTAGGGTTGTGTTTTAATTTCGGGGCCAACTATAAATCTGCGAGCCAGGTGCTCGCATCGGGTTAAATACCAATTATAATACTAACTCATCCACGTAATACCGTTTTTTGGGGGGTATTCAGATAGGCCAAGCATTTTCTGTTTCCTTTTTGTGGTGCGTTCGCTTTCAAAATCAATTAAGGCTATATTTTTATTTTCTATTGTCTACAGATTTATATTCTTTTGTGAATGTTTTCTACACCTATCAATATTCTTTGTATTACAAGAATGATAAAATTTACTTAAAAATATGCGTCATCTCTAAGCTTTCAATAGGATGAAAAATTTCAATAATATTATTTTAAGTAAAGATGGAGTGGTTGGGATTCGGCTAAATAAACCTCAATATGATTTTGTTTTAAAAAATCTATATTTCAGACGTTTCAGCTACTCATTGGTAGCCTTCGTCAGCTAAAATGACAAAAAAAGAAATTAATACAGAAACAAAAAAAAAGTTTATAATTGTGATAGGTAACAGAACTATAAATACAATTAACTTATAAAAGAACATATCGTCTTAAATCGTTCTTTTATAAGTTAATTGTATTTATAGTTCTGTTACCTATCACAATTATAAACTTTTTTTTGTTTCTGTATTAATTTTGTTTTTGTCATTTTAGCTGACGAAGGCTACCAATGAGTCGCCGAAACGTCCGAAATATACATTTTTTAAAACAAAATCATATTGAGGTTTATTTAGCCGAATCCCAACCATTCCATCTTTACTTATCACCTCGACGGCTAACTATCTAATCATCATAATATTATTTTATTAATGGTAGTCAATGAAATTATTTAACAATTTTTTAACTAAAGAGCACGAACGAGGTTTCTCACTCCGTGTAGGAATTGACTTCATGGAATTTATCAATGCAGAGTATTTACAGGTCAAGTTCCTTTTTTTTCAAGGTGGCAACGATTTTTTGCCATATAATAATACTAGCCAGACTTTTTTTTTTCTTGTTCTCTTTTCGAAGCACACCTATGACGAATGCATTTATTTTGAACACATATTGCATTACCTTATCTAGCATATAACCTGTGATGATTATGTTTTTTTAAGTACTTATATATTATTAAGAGAGACATTTTCAGCAAATAAATAAACAACAAGAAATCTTAAAACGATAATTTTAACATAAAGTCCTTGTAACTTAATTAAAATAATACTGTCAGAGGCTAGTATTTTGAGAATAATATAATCTGATTTACTCTCAGTATTGTCAAATCATAAATGCTAGGTTTTTTTCCTACGTTCATATCCATACTGACGTATCGGTCAGAGGCCTACACGGACAACATAGGGAAAATTATGAAAAATCTACTAGTAGAAAATGTTACTTAGACTTTGCAATCAAACTTTTACGAACTGAATAACTTTTAAGCCTCGCCGAGACGCTCTAATTCGTTAACAATACGTCTTGGAGTTTAAAGCCGCCATATTGACTCAAGACTCAAACGCATATTGACTATCGAAACCGTCAAATTTTCCAAGGTTGTAACGTAAAATCATTGGAGATAAAATCAGTGTAGTTAGTTTCAGCGTATTATTAACCCGAGAGGGTAGCGCTTCGCCACTGAGACGAAGGTGCTTAATTTTGCTTTAAATGGAACCATATCACTTTGTAAATGTAATATTGTAATATTACAAACTTCTCAGCAATAATGTTGACATAATATTTCTCTTTTTACGCTTATTTCATTCTTAAAAACTAATAAATTTCAATTTTGTTTAGCCAGTTGTCCATGAAGAACTATACGTTATCGCTGTCTACTAAGAGCCTTCGAGGTTTTTAGCTTGTACTAGTCATGACTGTAAATCACAAAACTATCCATTCCCGCAATATTCAATATGTTGTAAAAAAGAAAACATAAAGACTAGCGATGAGTCATATGGGCGCAGTTATTATCGGAGCACATTCTCTCAAAAACATTAACTCCACCTTTAGTAGTATTATAAACAGTAACAATGTCTAATTTTTGGGTTTGGTCCTCTAGTGAAGCGTTATGATGTATACTAGAAACTAGTAGCACTGTTTTATTTCTTTTCGTTTCAAAGAATTAAAAAGAAATAAAATGGAAATGCATGGGATAAAGTATTGCACTAACAGGTAAAATTAGCCTTCAAGACAGATAATTGTTATTAAAGAGGTAGTTTTCGACATTTTTAAGAACATTCAATAGGGTTCTAAAGGTAGCACTTAGTTTCCAAGACTAACGGAAAATGTATACATGAGTTAGAGTTCGTCTTGGCGACGTCGTTACTTCAGAAAAATAAATCGAATAATTGACTTCCTAATGAAAACAGACCTTGACCTTAGAGCATCTAGCGTCTTACTAAGAGGTGGTAGAACTCCTAGTAATTGGGAATCTAGTGGTGGGAGTCGTCTGTAAATCACACAAGTTTTCGGACTCTTCGTCGTCTCGACAAGTGCTACCTTCCCGGGTTAAGCATACTAATGGTCCCTCTTCCAGATGAATAAGAAATTGTGTGAATTATTATTATGTCCCTTTTAGTCATATCAATGATACAAGCTTTTTCACACAGGGAAATTGACCTAGCCTATTTGCCAATTTGATCGGCGTATCTGCTTACTCATTCCAGTTTCCCCTTTGTAATGGCTCATTTTTATGAAGAATATTAACTAGTATAAACACTAAAAAGAAAGGAAAATAAATTAATTATCCGGTTTGGCAGTATTGAATAAGTTGTTTTAGGTCTTCAAAGTAGCTCCTATCGATTTCCTATTTCAAATAACTGTCCTTATAAGTATTAAATACAACATGTAGAACCCTAAACGGTTCCTCATTTTCTGAGAAAATTCAAAAAATGTCATTAGGCTAAAAAAAATTAACGTTTAGTGTTAAACCAAATTTATTTTCCCCTACTTTTATTAAAATCTATTAATTTTCTATAAGAACAAAATTTCTGAAAATTGTTTTAGTGTATTGATTGCCAACATTTAGTTTAAAGAAAAATAATCCACAAAAAAAAAAATATATATATAACGGAAAGGTGCCAGAAAGCTATTCGAAATATGAAAGAAATGAAGGAGCAAGGATAGCATTGGTAGACGGAAAGGAGGAATGCCGCCTTGAAGATGAGCCCATACTACCCGCATTGGAGCGCAGTCATGCGGGTACGTCTTACTGGGTATCACCTTTCCCTGAAGGGGCAGCACTACCAATCCAGGATTCCAAAATGGATAAACCATTCCCTGCAGGAATACTCTTAGCAAGAAAAGCTTCTTCGGCCAATGAGGTGGGTAGAATTTAATGTGAGAATGTATATATATATATATATATATATATATATATATATATATATATATATGTATACGTATACACAC
Organism: Gonocerus acuteangulatus; assembly: GCA_946811695.1. NCBI lineage: Eukaryota > Metazoa > Arthropoda > Insecta > Hemiptera > Coreidae > Gonocerus > Gonocerus acuteangulatus. The sequence goes on from OX328131.1 coordinate 44,018,443, forward strand.
ACACACATATATATATATATGTATTTATATATATATATATATATATATATATATATATATATATATATATATATATATATGTATATATATATATATATCTATATATATATATATATGTATATATATATATATATATATATATATATATATATATATATATATATATGTGTATACATACACATAATATCGTCGATACAAAAGCAAACTAACGAATATGAAAATCACCACTTTTCAGTGTGGAAAAGTATTTATTCATAACTTTTTTTTGGACAGTCAAATATTCGGCAGATTTGACATTTTGATAGTGGAATACTTTCCCTTTAATAGAGTGAAGTCAGATTGAAGAATTTGCCGTAAATAAGTCCAGCAGAAATTATTAAAGATGGACAATGAAAGATGCATTTTTTCATATTCGTTGGTTTGCATTTGTATCGACGATATATACACCGAATACCTTAAGAAATAGGGAAATAATTTTTAATAATAAAACATAATGGATTATTCATGATAAATGAATACATTTTTATTGAATAAAACTATATAAAATAATGCGCCAACCCTGGTATTTATAGAATAAACACAAATCAGTGGGTGAATAACTTAATCAATAAATAAACTCTAATTTAATAAAAAAAAATTGAATGATTATTGAATAAGAAATTTATTGAATAATGCAAAACTCTGGTGTCTTCAAGGTAATGTGTTATAAAATATAGGATATTACATTGAAACTACTAGCCGAAAGTTCTTCTCTTATAGTAGAGATTTATTTTAAATCTATAATACATGAGTACATTGTGAACAGGAACCAAAAATGTGTGAGGCATGTAGAGACGCAAGTTTCTTGACTTTTACTCATTACGAGAATTCCTATATTTGAATAAAGGGTCAGCCAATTATTAACATTAATAAAGGAACAACATGCAAAAGAATGGTAACTTTTATGGGGAGGGTATAAAATCGTAATGCCGTTTAGCTTATAATAATATAACATTTAACCCTCCTTAAACAAGTAGCTGTCGAATACGACACCTTCCGTTTTATTTCTTTTACGGTGGTTATCTGGGCAAAGGTTGAGGGAGGCTTGTAACCGTGAATTACTCTATTTAGCAGTAGTCCTCTAGACAACAAACAGGAAAATTAAGTCATTAACCTTTATTCTTATTCGTAATTTTCGTACATCTCTGGAAAACTGAGTTTCAGTGTCGGATACGACGAGATCGTGGTATACGTGACAATATTTTCATCTTGTATGCAGACCTCAAGAAGATATTTCATGGCTATTTATCGTTGTTTTACACGTTACTATGGTAAGTTATCGTCTGTCGGTTACCGATGAGGAAATTTTAGAAGAAATGGCCCGGGTGAGCGGCTGAAGAAACATGTGAAGAACTTTAATGTGACGAAATGTGTAGTGAAACCGAAGACTTTTTGAGGACTGCCTTTCTCTTTAGTCACACCTTATGAATTAAATGTTGAAAAATCTACTCAGTCCAAAAACACACCAAGATGAAATCTCAAACTTCCTAGGTACTCTCACCCCCACCACAACTCCTTCAAGTACAGAAAGACTTGGAAGATGTTCCTTCTATGGACGGAAAAAGAACAGGAGGGGATACCAAACATGCCTTCAGTGACCTAAAAGTATTTGTGGTGAACATAAAAGAGTAAGATGTCCGTCCTGCCAAGCGAAAAATTAAAAAAAATATTGTATATTAGTTTGTGGAAATATTTTTTTTTTTAATTTTTTAATTGCTTATTAATATATTTATAATAATTATGCCTTTCGTTTGTTAAACTTGTATTAATTTCAACCCAATTAACATAGTTATTTGGAAAATTAAGTAATTTTTTATACTAGGTTTCGTATCCGACGCCACCTTGTAGTATGTGTTCTGAAAAATACCTTGTGGGAGGAGGGTTAAGAAATGACGTGGATATAAATGAAAAAATCCCAAAAAGCGGACACCCTTTGAACTAGAAGGAACTAGATTGAGATTTGAACTCCTGAGAGAAAGGACATGAGATTGATAGGTTTGTCGTTATGGTAAGAAGGTAATTGACGTGATGTCAGGTCTGCCAACCTCCCTGCCTAGTATCTCCCTTTAAATTTCCCTCACGTCCTCCCCTCAGAGATTACCCCTTCCTCAGCACCTCTCTTTTCCGCTCCACTTCCTCCGTTTCTACCTTGATGACTTCATTCTGTCTGGACGTTAGTTTGTACTTGGATGGATATTTCATCCCTTCTTACTGAGAGCAGCGTCTCACTTTATAAAGCAATAGGGCAGTTAAATGAAGAGTATTTCTACCCACAATTATCATCCATAAAGCGCCAATGGACTACATAAGGAAGCGTCGTAAACAAAAACAACAAAAAATAACCTTCATTAAATATTTAATACCGTGTGTTAGACAATTTATAATCCATGAAGTCAACTATTAGTATAATTATGTCTTGTTTTGTATTGTTTTATAAATATTTTCTGTTATAGCAAAATTTGTTATTATTTTAATTTTATTGTTTTTTGTTATATATTAATTGTTATGTTTTTCATTTATCACTTTATCAGTTTTATCTCATTTATCACTGGGTGTACTGAAATAAACACTTAAGCTGATCGGCCCTGCCTAAGCTTTTTTTGTAAATTTAGTTTAATTATTTAAGCACATATTATGTACCTATTAGATAAAACATATTTGTCTTATTCATTCATATTCATGTTTTCTCCCCCGTTAAAAGGGATGTGTGCACACAAAAAGAGTTTCGCCTTATTTATTTTTATGACCTTGTCGGTAGGATAATACTTTTCGTAGCAGAAAGGTTTTAAATGTTTATTTAATACAATTCCACCACTTTTGTGACCAACTCGGTTAAAGAGCTAAATTTGCCAACTACAACCAAAAACGAAAAATAAAAAATAATAATAAAAAATTAAGAAGGATAATGTTAAAAAAGGGAGGAAAGCAATAATAAGATCATGAACAGCCAGCACGCAGGAGCTGCATAACTAAGTACATCGCTAAGCAATATGGTCAGTTTAAGCCCCATTCCTCAAGAACTTGCTTAAAATATATATATATATATATATATATATATATATATATATATATATATATATAAGAATTTAATTATAAATCCGATTACCTAATTACACAATTTTACTACAGCTGCTAATAATAGGTCACATAAACATAGTATTTAAATTCGAGATAAGACAGTTTTATACTTCTGAAATTTTTAATCTTTCAAGTCATGAATAAAACATGACAATTATATACTCCATCGAGCGGAGAGTAATAAAACACGTCTTTCAAGAATATCCTCATCAAGTATCGCCTTAAGTAATTTTCTCGTTATAAAATGAAACGAAAGAAGAAAATGATTATAGGAGTAAGAGAAAGAAGGAAGATCCTTCAAGAAGGATTATAGAGGTAATTCAGAAAGCACTGCCCTGAACCTTGTCCTCCCCTAGAACAAACCCCGAGATGGAGGAATGGAATTGTAAAGCAAAGAATCCCCTATTTAAATTGTTCAGTAAATAATCTGTTTGCCCACCCCGCCATTCTGTCCTCCCAGCAGTATTAGGTTTCATCGTACCCCTTGGTTAGAATTATTTTATCTTCAATTTATGAATTGTTATTATACAGCTGGAGTATTTGTTTTCTACTACTCCATTATACCTATAATGTAAATGGTTTCTATTTTAATATATTTCCCCAGGAGTATTAGTGGGATTATTATCTTGTTTATTGGAGCCTTTATAAGTTTTATGCATAGGGCTTAAAATATTTTAAGGATAAAACAATTGAATTTTGAATTTTTTTATAGGTAGACGTCGTGTTTTGACAACGGGTGTATAATTTGAGGAACAAAAATAAATAATTTCGAAGAAGATCAGTCTGAGTGTATTTAGTATTTGTACGCCCTAAAGATCTTGACGAAGAGAAATAACATACATTTCCTTTTTCTGTTCGTCCGCAAATAACCATCAATTTGTTATTACTCACAGTAATGGTAGCTTATTCTGTTGTATTTTTAAATTATTCTCAATGGAAGCACTGAGCCGTCTGTACATTTAAGACCAGGCTGTGTCTGTTCACTCTCTAGTTGGCATGTCAGCATATTTATATAACTCAAGCAATTTTCAGCAGTATATCGCGTTGGTTCTATTCGATATTTTGTTCTAATTTAAAACCTATATTTAAATTTAATGATACTCAGAATTTTAGAAATTTCATAGATCTACCATAAGCGAAGACTAAGCCTATTGCGGACAAAATGTCATTGGACATAGAGACAAAAAGAGTTTCGTTCTTTATATTTGGTTAAATCTGTGCAATTTAAACTTTATTTTACTTACAGAGGAAACTATTGTTCGTGAATATGCAAGGCATGAACAAAAAAAGTCATTAATGAATTCACAATAGTCTCCACCAAACATGACAAGAATATTGGAATGATGTACAAAACGATTGAGAGAAAATAAAAATAACGTGAATGATTGACGTTAAAGCAGCCACAAAATTACGGAAACACACTTACTACCGGAATACAAAACATGAGAATTTACCTGGTTTTGCTAAACGAATATCAGGTTTTAATGCCTTATATTTTTTTTTTTTTTCATTATACGTACTTTCATAAATGAGATATACCAAAGGGAAAAGAAACTAAATCATTTGGAACCTCTAAATAATAGGGACAGCTGACACCATCATTTCTGGTAGTGCTTGTTAACAGATGCAAGCGAAATCACTTACACCGGTGCACTGGTACAAACAAACAAAAGTCCGACTCGCAGGAACTGCAGCATCTTAGCGCGGTTCCGTTCATGTCCCTAGTGCCATTTGATAAGCTTAGAAAAAAAAATAAACTTATTTTTTTTATATATCTCGTGAAAATTGTCAAAATCCTCTCGAACATCTCGAATAAAAGTGATATTAAGGCGTCAGGGACACCGACAGTAGCTAACTTTTACACAGAAGCGGAAATCACAGAATCTGGCTCTCATTCTAAAGCAAAGCTCTATAAATCAATACAAAATATGCCTAATAAAGCCTTTCTAGAGGATATAGAAGCATGGGCGTATATGAGGGGGGGGGGCTGAGGGGGCTGCAGCCCCTCCTGAAATTTTGAATTTATGATAAAAACTTCTCGTAAAACCCTTAAAAATAAATTAAATAAGATCACTTAGTTCATAAAACATATTTTATTTTACGTGTAATAGTGTTTTAGTTGCCTAAATCTATTCCAAGCTCTAAATATTTAGTATTCCATACCCTGGAAATGGTCTCAGCCCCCCCCCCCGAAATTGTTTTTATATACGCCCATGTACAGAAGGATCAAGAAGAAGTACACAAGATTGAGTAGAAAACCCTGCCTAATATAGCCTATATAGAATAATATGTTGAATAAAACCTATCTAGTAAATACACAAGGAAAAATAAAAGTCTTGACGAATAACAAAATCAAGAAAAAAAACTTTATTTAACAAAATAAAACAAAGTTTAGTTGCTCAACTACAATAGAATAATATACCTAATTAAGTCTATGGAGTAGACACAAATGGACCAAAAACAAGTCTTGTGGAATATTGTTTTTTTTTTCTAATTAAATACTTTTTATCAATATTTAGTATATAACCTTTGTTGAAAACTATTGATTGCTAATTGATGAATCGGTTTACAACTAAGTAGTCTTTATCAATATTTAGTATATAACCTTATTTTTGGATCTGAGTTTTTGGGGTGCTCTCCGCCTAGGCTTTGTATTTGTGTCGGCAGATACCTGGGGTATATTTACAGTTCTTGAGGATTAACTCTTAGCAGGTAAATTTCCTGCGGCCCCCTGGTTTCTACGGGCATTGAACTTTAGGAGGATTGGATTTAGGACTTAATATACATATGTAGACTAAATCATAGCAAGAAGTAATCCTCCGTCGTCGGTTCTTAACTATGTAGACTCGCTAATGTTATCCAATCTTAGATACATCGTATTTAAAATCCACAGCAAAAACACGACATTTCATCAGAATCCCCTGCTGAATAAAACTTATATAGAATAATATGCAAAATAAAGCCTATCTAGTGGATAAAAATAGAGGAAAAAAGCCGTTCGTGGTGGTAGAAAATCTTAAACGTATTTCGCTCAGAAAGCTCCGAAATATTGTCACTAATTTTACGTATCCTGTTTTATAGCCAAATAGATTAATATTCTATAATCAATAAGAAAAATCTACTAACAATAAAAAACTATGGGTAACAGATGAAAATAGGGAATACCAAGAAAAATTCTAAAGAACGAAATCAACACCAGTACTGTCACATCTAGATATTCATACGGCATCTTCGAATTCTAACAAACAACATATTGATTCTTCAATCAATTACTTCAAAGTTTAAGCACTTATTTCTCCGATTGACATAGCCTAATCAAAAATTGGTTTAGAATCTTTTTTGTAGAACATTTAGTAAGCTTTCGCATGGTAACCCTCCGTTTACAAATAATCCTAACCGTCTTCGAGATATTAGGGAATGTATACGAAGTTCCCAAAACATTTCATGTCTGTTAATAAAATATTTTATTCTAATCCTTCCTTAGCTCCAAACGTAACCAAAATTTTAACATATTAGTGTTGATGAAATTTAAACATGCAGAAAATGTTTCAACTGAATCCCATAATTTTAAGTATCAAAATCAAAGACAAAAAGAACAGTTCGAATAAGCGAAATCAATCACTTCAAAGTTTTAAGCACTTATTTCTCCGATTGAAATCGCCTAATCAAAACTTTCATTAGAACCTTTTTTGTAGAGCATTTAGTAAGCTTTCTAATGGTATTCTTCCGTTTCCCAAATTCTCAACCTTTTTCGAGATATTAAGGAAAGTATACAAAGTTACCAAAACTTTTTTATGCCTGTTAATAAAATATTTTATTCTAACCCTTCCTTAACTCCAAACGCAACCAAAATTTCAACATATTAGTTTTAATGAAAGTAGAACATTCAGTAAATGTTTCAACTGAATCCCTTGATTCTAAGTACCCAAACCAAAAACGGCATTCAAAAATTATTTTTTCAGTTTTCTCGAAAACGGTTAAAGCTATCGCCTTGAAAATGGTTCCATTCGTTTTCCTAGCCCAAGAAGTCTATAAAAAGAGTACTTACAAGCTTATGAACTCAAAAACGTAAGCGTTACGATTTTTTTTGCGCGAATTTCGGCCCAAACGCCATCTTCCAGTGGGCGGATTTTGCTGGTTAACGAACTTGACCTTTCAAATTGGACGACAGATTTTTGTACCAAATTTCATCAAAATCGGACCATCAGGGAAGCCAGAAATGAGCGAACAGACAAATATATATATATATATATTATGAGAATGTCTCTTAGCTTATCGGAGCCTAACGGGGAGGGATCTAATGTTCAAAAGCTTTCGGATGACATTCCCTATTCCGGCACTTCGCCCGCGCTCTCTCTTGTGATTGACAGGATTCAGGCGTCTGGTCCTGACTCTTCTTTCGATTGGAGGGATAGTCGGGCCCGAGCTGTGCAGCTTAAGGATGAGCTCCTTGGGCTGGTGTCTGGTGAATCGGAGGCTGTGATTAGGAAGTACCTGGAGGCTTTCGTCTCCCTGGTGGCAGGTCTGGTCGATGCTCGATTGGAGGCTACTAGGGGGGCGATTGATTCCAAGGGAAGTGAAAGGATGGTCTCCGCTACTCCGGTGACATCGTGCTTGGCCGCTGGTGGGTCTGGGGTGGCTCGGAACCTTGATGCTGGGGGGTTGATCGAAGAGGGGAGTGAGGTCTGCAACCCAAGGGCCTCTTTTTCTTCAGTGGCCATGAAATCCCATCCCCCTTCAGGGGTAGTAGGATCAGAGGATCGTATCCCACAGAGACCGGGTGGCACGGTGTATATTGAGCCCAAGATGAATAGCCACTATAAAGATTTAGAACAGTTGAAAAAGGATGTGCTGAAAGCCCTCGACCCATCAAGAAAAGGCCTCCAGCTCCGGAGAGTCATTAAGACTAGGAGCGGAGGAATCATAATAGAAACCGGGCGGGGAGAGGATAGGCGAAGAATCCTGGGTGATGTTGATCTACTCGCATTGAGGGTTAATATTAAAGAAAGGCCAATGCTGAAACCCAGGGTTATAGTACGCCACGCCCCGAGGACCGTGGAGGGTAAGAACCTAGACCTGCCTACCCTAATAGAATGTATGCGGAGGCAAAACTTCGGTGGTGAAGTGGGTCTCAACACCGAGGTTAAACTGTTGTATAGAACGGGCCGGAAGTCAAGTGAGTCTTGTAATTTGATTTTAGAAGTTAACCCTCGACTGAGGGCCCTACTGCTAAAAGCCGGTGGGGTATACCTCGGCAGCAACTTTTGCGTGGTGGGAGACCATGTTGAAACTAGCAGATGCTACAAGTGTCAGAGGTTTGGTCATATTTCGAGAACGTGTGCACAGAAAGTTCACACTTGTGGCCACTGCGGAGAGAGTGGGCATTGTTATATAGAGTGCACCAAAAATAGTGACCCTCCTTGTTGTCCAAACTGTAAGAGAGCAGGTCTTAGTGACACCATGCATATAGCTAGTAGCAGGGTCTGTCCCACGTATCAAGCTGCCCTCGGACGCATTCGTGAAAGGACTGATTATGGATTTTAACTTCGAGATACGAATGTGTAGAACCTGTGGTCGGGGGTTCAGGAATCATAGAAGTCTAGGTCAGCACGTAACGCGTGCCCACCCGGAAGTCCACAATAGAGCAATCCGTCCTCCTAGGATGCCCCGCTGGAGTGAGGAGGAGTTGCGTCTTCTATCACGGCGTGAAGCTGAGTATAGATCAAGGGGCCTCGTTGTGAATAATGAAAACCTAGTACATGGCCTGCTTGATAGAACAGCTGGGGCAACGCAACGTATGAGGCTTACTCCACGATATCGGGAATTCCTACGTCAGGCAATAAATGAGTGGAATAGAGAGGAGCTTCGACAGCCTGCGCAAGTGGTAGAGGTGGTCGGTCCAAGTGGTAAGGACCTTTTTTGTGACGTGGCTGCAGAGCAGGCGAGCGGCCTTCGTGGCCATGATATGAATCTTGCGTCACTAGTCGAGGAAGCCAGAGGAGGGCTCGATGTCACGGACCGACTGTGCGAGTGGCTCCTGGCGCGCTTTCCCGAATGGGGTAATACCTCATTCGAGAGAGGTGGACAGCCTGGGGGCCCACGACCCCTTCCATTTAATGCGAGACAGCGCCGTCAGTTAGAGTACCAGCGCATACAAAAACTGTGGAAGTCTAATAGGAGTAGGGCAGTAAGGGATATATTGGAAGGAGGTCCTCTAGAGCGCAGGCATTCGTTGGACGAAATGGAAAACTACTGGCGGCCGGTAATGGAAAGTCCCTCTTGGCCGTTTCATCAGGAAGGATTGCCACCGGGAGCTATGGAGATCACCACTCTATGGACGCCTGTCGAAGTAGAGGAGATCCAGGGTAATAAGATAGACAGATCCTCTGCACCAGGTCCTGATGGACTACGAGCGTCTGATTGGGAGTCCGTCCCACCTAAGGCACGTGCGGTTTTTTATAACCTGTATTTATTAGGGGGCAGATTTATTCCTCAAATGATCGGTGCAAGGACTGTCTTTATCCCCAAGGTTAAGCTTCCAGAGACGCCTGGCGATTACAGACCTATAACCGTGGCGTCTGTAGCTCTCAGACAACTTCACAAGATTTTGGCTGCGCGTCTGAGAGCTTTGGATCTCCAGGAGACAGGCCAGAGGGCGTTCATAGCAGCCGACGGAACTGCGGAAAACAGTGTAGTCCTGGATACGGTGCTCAGGGAGGCTCGTCGTTGTCGCCGTGAGGTGCACTTGGCCTTCCTGGACATTGCTAAGGCTTTCGATAGTATTAGTCACTCAGCTCTACGAGCCGCCATGATCCGCAAAGGCCTACCATCAGGAATCGTTGAATACGTGATGGGGGTGTACGGTGAAGGGTTTACCCGGATTACCGATGGTCGGAGGTGGACGGACCCAGTTGTAAGCGGGAGGGGGATTAGGCAGGGGGATCCTTTGTCTCCGTGCCTCTTCAACCTTGCGATGGATTGGGTCCTCCAGGCGGTTCCAAGCCAGGTGGGATATACTCTGGACGGAGTGAGGATTAACTATCTAGCCTTTGCCGATGACTTGGTCCTGGTGGCGTCCTCGGTGGCTGGCATGCGGGGTGCACTTGCAGCGGTTGGAGCAGCCATCGCCAAACTGGGGATGGAGCTTAGTCCTGGTAAGTGCTGTGCCCTTTCGTTGGTACCGGCTGGGCGTGTGACCAGGGTCAAGGTAGTTGAAGACGCACTGTTTACCGTTGGTGGAGCCCCGGTGAGGCAAATGCAGTACCATGACTCCGTTAAGTACCTCGGAGTCACCTATAGGAACCATGGAACCGAGAGGCCTGATGAGGAAATTAGAAGGGCCCTTTTAAGAATTGGGAATGCACCCCTCAAGCCGCAGCAGAGGTTGACCGCCCTTAGGTATCACCTTCTTCCAAGTTATGTGCACAAGCTGGTACTTGGTGGCTCCTCCCGCGAAGCATTAAGGAAGTTGGATATAAAGGTTAGAGCAGCGGTGAGGAGGTGGCTAAGATTGCCAAAGGATATACCTGTTGGATATTTCCATGCTTCGTGCGCGGACGGAGGCTTGGGTGTTCCATGCATGGGCGTCCTGGTTCCGGCTCTGACGATAGGCCGTCTGTCTAGGATGGAGCGGTCTGGTCTAGCCGCGGCTAGGGCGGCTTATGGTTCGGAGGACATGACCAAAAGGCTGCGGAAAGCGAGGGAGGCCCTGGCCAGGCAGGGCTTGGTTCATGAAGACGCTTGGTGCCCTGAAATTAGAAAGCGCTGGTGGGCAGAGAGGCTCTTTTCGTCCAACGACGGAGCAGGGTTGAAAGAATCTTCCGCTAGTAAGGCCTCGACACATTGGCTCAATGATGGAGCTGGAACCACTTCTGGGTGGGACTTCATCCAGTATGTTCGTACTCACATAAATGCCCTTCCGACCACCGTGAGAACGACAAGAGGCCGGCGTGAGGGCCGGATTCTTACTTGCAGGGCGGGTTGCCTTGAGGATGAGACCGGCACTCATGCTGTTCAGCAGTGCTACGTCTCACGGGGAGGTCGTTGTTTGAGGCACGATACTGTGGTGGATGTACTGGCGGAAGCCTTAGCCGGAAGGGGGTACGTAGTTCACATTGAAACAGTCCTGAGAGCTGATGGCCGGCGATGGAAGCCTGATATAATAGTGGCAAAAGGGGGTAAAGTGACTATTGTGGATGCACAGATTGTTAATGGGAACACCTCTGATCTGAATTCTCTGCACCGGGCGAAGTGTCGCAAGTATGGGAGACTTGGTGTCCGTTTAGCAGTGGGCCGAATGTTTGGCGTGCCTGTGACCGACGTGGAGGTAACGTCCTGTACATTGAGCTGGAGGGGTGTGTGGAGCGGTGCTTCTGCCAATAGTTTAAGGCAGCTTAGTGTCCCGATGGGTGTGCTAAGAAGCATTACCTTGCGTGTATTAAAGGGCTCCTGCATCATCTTCAGTCGATGGAGGACACTCCTCGCCGGGGCGGGACGTTGAGGATCGCCTGGGGTTTTTATTTTGTTTCATTATTATTCATTTAGTGTATATCTGTTTTTTTTTTTTTATTTTATTTAATTTTTTTTTTTTTTTATTATTTATTTTGTTTTTCTCTTTTTAATTTGGTGTATGTTTGAGGGTGGACTATGTTTGGCTGCACTATGATAACCTCCACGAGTATAGTAGCTCTGGTCTAGTGGGTGAAGTATAAGGGTATTTAAGTCTGTAACTTTTTCTTATTATTGTATTTTTTGCTTTATAGTTGTTTTTTGTTAGTTGTTATATAGTTATGTATTTTTTTTTTGGTTTTATTTCTTATTAGTTTTAAATAAGGTACTGATGAAACTGATGTGTACATATTTGAACTAAGGTCTCACAGCAAATGGGCTTGATGTTTTCAAGCCCACGTAACGAGGGTGAAGGAGACGCCCAATTGTAAGTTGACTATGTATGTATCTTATACACTGTATTATTAAGTTTGAAGTGGACTGTATCTCCTAATAAAGAAAAATAAAAATAGAAAAATAAAATATATATATATAAATAAATATATACATATATATATATATATATATATATATATATATATATATATATATATATATATATATATACAAATTTGAACCACCGTTATTTTCGGTCTCTAGGGGTTCTGAAACGCGAAATTTTCTTGTCGGCACTTCCGGATTGTTTCATTGTATCAACCTTATAAGCGGGGTTCCTCCCTATGGGGGAGGGAGGAACCGCGCTAAAACTGTTTAAGTTGTTCATTCATTTAACTTATTACTTTTTTTAAGGTAATAAATATCATAAAGCACTAAAGCTGCAAAAGTTACTTTAAAATATCCGGTATTTTATGCAATCTAAATCACATAATATGTAACCTACTTCTTTACATATTTCAATTAAGAGATTACATCAAATCTAATATACTTCGAAACGAGTAGAAATGGAGATTGTAAAATATGTAATCTCTTTCTATACAAGATTCAATCAAGAAATTGTTTCATATCTTATCCTAAGTTTGATCCAGCTCCTGTAGTAAAGGGAATATCTACAATTTACAGAAAAATACAAAATCTTCTTCTTCCGTCATATTATTATTGCTTATTTCTGCTTCGGATTTTATCATAACGACCTCAGTTGCAATAAAGTTTATTTATTTATACTGAGTTCCACGACATCGGCGACAATAAAGTTTTACGAGAAATAAAGCACGAAAAAACAAAACCATAGACAAAATTTCAGCACAACAGTTTGAGATAATTTCCGTAGGAGTAACGAAATATGCTCATCGGCTATTGGAAATTGATCTGTCAAATACTCGCATACCGAAAGTACACTTTTGTCATTTGAATTTAACAATATTTCAACTAGGACAAGATTTTTCCCTCGGATCACTTCAGACATTTTTTGCAGTCAACACTGACTTGTGTACTGCAAAAAAAACCGTCTTCGATTTGATTCCAATTTTATATAGAGATAACGCGCGTCTCTCTGTTAGTCATTTACCGAGTTGGTTTACCTCTAGCACCGAAATAGGCAGACTTATGCAGCTAATTTCAGTCTGGGCTCTTTCTTTACATGTCCACGGAATATTTAAGCCCGAAATACACGTGATACGTGTAATTTTTTTACCTTTTCAGTATCCCCGTCCATGAAGGCGATTCGAAAAGTACAAGAATTTTCTTTTTGCCCTTCAAACATCCCATTAAAACAAGAAAAACATGCGTCAACCCAATCGGTCTGAAAAAGTAAAGTTGAAGGAACGATTTTGGTACATGAGGATTTGGGAAATTTTCTTCGTTTCTAGTACTTCAATGATTAACCACCGTCCTGCAATCAACGGTGGGAGCCTAACACTCGAGAAATGGCACTCTCACGAGGTATTTATCATATGCTTAAGGCGAATGGGTTCGGAGAAAATACTTCAAATAATCAAGTTTTGAGCGCTTTTTGACTATTTTTGACCACTGTGCGGCGCTGGCTGGTGCTCTAGGTCGTGTTAGACCACGGACTCGGGGGACTGTGGACGGAACAGGCCTGTGCACACTAGCCAAGCTGCTCTGAAGTGTTATAGTCTTCCTGTAGAGAGCAGCCCGCCAGCATCTGCCTGCCGGAAAGGGTCTGGGCGGGTCGCCCGGTGGGGGCATCGATAGGTATCAACCATAGCATACAAATAGGCATATATTTTCTCATCTTCATCTTCAACTTAAAAAATGATCATTATTCAAATTAACATAAACAATTTAACTTGACAAAAATAAAATCAATTCTATAACTTCGCAATACAAAACGCATAAATATCGCCTCTTTACTGGCTAATAAGCTGTCACGCCCAAAAAAAAAAAAAAAAAAAAAAAAAAAAAAAAAAAAAAAAAAAAAAAAAAAAAAAAAAAAACGTTTAGATAAATATAGTGAAGTTTCAGCTCAGCAGCTGTAATTGGAGTCCATTTTTCTGTTGTTTTTATAAATTAATCAGTATCTTGGGAATCATAGAAAAAAAAAAAAAAAGAAAAAAAAAAAAAAAATGAAAACAATGTATAATACTTGCTAAAATATGAACCGAGCATAAATCTAATAATAAAAAAATAAATAAATACGAGAATCCTCTTTTCAGCAAGCTCTCGGATTTCCCACGAAAACCTTCCCCCCTTACTTGTCCTCCTCAATTACCTACATAATCCCCCCTCCAAAATCCCCTTTTCTACTGGATTTTGTTCCTTCTTCTTCCCGAGGGTACTCCATCCCGGAGGTCCTTCCTGGAGAAGACTCCAGAGAGGAAATTAACAGAATTTCCTCTTCTCTTCCCATCCTCTAGAGCTCCCCTTCTCCCTAATTGTTCCCCAAGGGTTATTGGTTTACCCCTTCTATCTGCAGTTTCGCCCGGTCCAGCGAGGGGAGGGAATATTAAAAAATATCGATCCTCCGACTAACTCCACCTTTATGCCCTTAGGACTAGAAGCATATCGTTCAGTTGGTGCTTAATGTTCCTTCATATACGCAATCTAAAGTGCCACGTTTCACAAAGAAAAAATATTTATTTTTTTTAGCATAAATATACTTTAGCGATGACAAAACTCAAAAAACAACAACAGTTAAATAAAGCGTTACAGTCCGCTGGCGTTCGGGCATGCGCGGTGGCCGAGAACGAAAAAGAAGACTGTATGTTATACAGTACATTAAATAGGTTTGTTGGATGGACCTAAAGCATATTTATGTTCCTGAATTTGAGCAGAAGGCTCTAAACGAATTTCTTTTTTTTATTTTATTTATTCAAAGAGAATAAAGCATTTTTTTTCCATTGGCTGTGGAACATTTTATTTATTTTTTGAACCTTCTGACCAACAAATAAACAATTAATACCCAAAAAATCCACGACTTATTAAACGTCACCTCTTCAGGTCGGCACATGTTAATTAAAAAAAAATGATTTGACATTTCGCACTAGTATTTCTAAAGTGCCACAACTAAAAAAAAAAAGAAAAGAAATACTAGACTGAAAATGTGTCACTCGTGCCTATGTAGGGGGAACAGCTTTTAAGACAGGAAGGGTGATACAAGTGCCCTCTAGCGTACAAGCCCTGAAGCTCCGTTCATACAGTTTTGATAGTTGATAAAGAGATATTTACCAATTTCTTTCATATTCATAATTGAAAAAAAGTCCGACTCGCAGGAACTGCCTCATCTTAGCGCGGTTCCGTTCTTATCCCTAGTCTAATTTCGAAAGATTAAAATAGAAGCAGTTATTATTTTGTTGAGAGGAGATCGTTGACCGTTGATGATGCAAGGTAGGGATTGTCCGGGTTAGGTCACTGCTACTTAATAATACATACCCCATATGTGTATGTACGTGTGGGCATATATATGTGTATGTGTATATGCATATATATAAATATATATATATTATATATGTATATATATATATATGTTAGGTATATTTACATAGATATGTGCATATATTAGTGTTAAATATGTCCTACTTGTATTTACAGCCCTGATGAAGGCTTGAAGTTCAAGCCGAAATTTCGGCACAATAAAACCATTTTTACGATAAAATGTAGTTTTATTAAGTAGCAGTGACCGAACCCTGACAGTTATATTTTGGTTCCACCAGTCTTGAAAGGTAGGATTTACAATCTTACCTGGAAGGGTCGGCAACACTAGAAACCGTCCCGCTAGTTACAAGGTCTTGGAATCTTGGAACTCTATATTTCTAACAATAAATTGTTTTTGTTATTTTACTTAACCTGTTTTATTTTCGAATACATTATCCAACTATAAGCAATTAAAAAATAACAAGGAATAAAATACAGACAAAAAGAACACTTTGAATAAGCGAAATCAATTACTTTAAAGCTATAAGCTCTTATTTCTCCGATTGACATCGCCTAATCAAAACTTTCATTAGAACCTTTTATGTAGAGCATTTAATAAGCTTTCTAATGGTATTCTTACGTTTACCAAAATTCGAGATTACGTTTTCGAGATATTAATGAAAGTTCCCAAAATTTATATTATTTCTAGCAACAGAAAATTGGCCTCATTTTTCATATCCTGTTTTACACACAAAATTTTCGCAACATAAGAAATTACAAAAATAAAAAGCAATAAAAAACGAAGGGAAAGAGACAAAAATTACAACAAGAACGACAAAAACCCGTTCATAAGAACAAAACAGACGTATTTGAAGTTTTAAGCACTTATTTCTCCGATTGACATAACCTAATCAAAAATAGTTTTAGAATCTTTTTTGTAGAGAAATTAGTAAGCTTTCAAATAGTTTCTATCCACTTACCACGATTTCCCAACCGTGTTCGAGATATTAATGAAAGTATACGAACTTCCCAAAACTTTTCATGTCTGTTCATAAAATATTTTATTCTAACCCTTCCTTAACTTCAAACGTAACAAAACTTTCAACATATTAGTTTTAATGAAAGTAGAACATGCAGATAAAGTTTCAACTGAATCCCGTAATTCTAAGTACCCAAACCAAAAACGGTATTCAAAAACTATTTTTCCAATTTTCTCGAAAACGGTTAAAGCGATCGCCTTCAAAATGGTTTCATTCGTTTTCCTAGCCCAGGAATCATATAAAACGAGTACTTACAAGCTTATGAACTCAAAAACGTAAGCGTTACGATTTTTTTTGCGCGAATTTCGCCATAAACGCCATCTTCCAGTAGGCGGATTTTGCTGGTTAACGAACTTGACCTTTCAAATTGGACGAAGGATTTTTGTACCAAATTTCATCAAAATCGGACCATTCGTCTTCTATCTAGAGAGCGAACAGACAAATATATATATATATATATATATATATATATATATATATATATATATATATATAATAAATATATACATATATTTATATATCTATACAAATTTGAACCACCGTTATTTTCGGTCTCTAGGGGTTCTGAAACGCGAAATTTTCTAGTCGGCACTTCCGGATTGTTTCATTGTATCAACCCTATAAGCGGGGTTCCTCCCTATGGGGGAGGGAGGAACCGCGCTAAAACACCGATTTTTGAGTTGAGCCACTTTATAAATACTAGTGCGATTTGCTCCTTTGAAGTGGAAGAATATTTTATTTCGTTGAGTATGTATAATGGAAAATTCTCATGGAAATGTAATTTCCTCCGTCACCAGGTATAAGGAGGGTTGAGTGAGGGAGTTAAAGCTTCAGAAAACGTTCTGCTGTCTGATGGAAATTGCAGCCCCCTTCCCACAGAATGTGCATAAATAAAACCAGTTAGACTAGTAATTTCTGACATAAATTGCTTTTGAGTTGGTGTCCAGATAAAGGACGAAATATTTTGCGTGTAGTATATAAGGAGGGAGAATTAATTTGTTGCCACTCTTCAAGTTCCTATTTAACTTTTTAGGTTTTCGTTTTTCTACTTTTTTTTCGTTTAATGTGTTATGGTGTTAGTTATATTGCTTTAGCTTTTATTTTAAATATTTTATTAAACAAATTAATAAAATTAATATTTTTGATAAGCTTATTTATATTATGTTTTTATTTTGACTTAGTACTGATTTTATCTAGTAATTACTATCTAAAATCGCCATCATGGATAAAATCGCCTGTTTTGCGAAGCTTCTTAAATAAATAGTTAACTCTTCCATGATAAAGTTTATTAAAATAACGTAGTATAAAAATTCGTTCTTTTCCAAAATTCTAAAAAGCTCCACTAGGACATTATAAATATTAGTTCTCACATTTAAGTCAAATTTTTCGAAAATACTCAACCCGTACACTACAAATCGTTTATTATTGACATTGAGTTTTCGACTATATTTCCCGAAAAACTATTCTTCACAAAAATAATAGTAATAAAAAAAAGTTAATTAGTGCTGATTAACATCTGACTGACTTAAAATATCTCGACTCCATCGTGTTGGAAGATTGGCATACCGGATTTGAATTTAAACATTTTCATGATTGTGTTAAAAACGTTTAATTAACGTTAACGTTACTGAACAATACCAACAGATTTTGCTACTAATCATTTAGTGGCTATACGTTTTCTGAAATGTACTCACTAACATTTTCCTATCGATGTACAGTATAGTCAACTGATAAAGTGAACTAACTGACACAATGTTTAACAGTTAAGTTTTAAAACAGCTAGTGGAATGTTAGTTAGCCACATTGGTTGTGTCTAATATTTTTTTTTTTAAATAAACGATAACATAATTTTAGTTATAAGCTCCTGCACCAACATCATTTTTATGTTTTTTAGTATTGGAATTAAGCGAGAAAACATTTGGTTAGTAGCCGTTATATGCATGTATATAGTTTTTTCTTTATGATAGAAATGTGTTCATATGTAAATATGTTTATTATGCAAAGGATTTACTAACTCAAATAATGTTAAGTCGTGAAATATTCATTGAAACCGTTTTAAAGGACTAAGGATAAAAACTTTACAGGATCACGGCATTCCTAGAGGTTACATTTTTTTTTTCTTTTAAAACCAACCAGAATAAAAAGGCACCTTAAAATAGTCTCCAAGAAGAGAGGATGTGAACTTTAAGGGCCACTCGGCAAAATGCTGTCTATCCTTTAGCGTTATATTTTTAAAAGGATCCTGGGAAGCTACACCACTCTTAAAGAAGGACGTTGGGCCTGAATATATCCTGCAATATTCAGTCTTTATCCTTTCCTCCAGTACCCTGCCTCAAAATGAGAGTATTTTTCTCATATAATAAAGCTACGCATGTTTATATATGGTGGAGTTTATTTAACTTAATATGAGAGAAGAGATGTTTATTCTTAAATATCCTGAAGGAGAGTTCAGATTTATTTGGGTTCCATACATTGAATCGACATCATATTTTATTAGGCTTTTTAATATCTTAGCGTGATCCGTTGCAGATATTAAATTGTTTTTTTTTTTTATATTTTTGGATTGTGACATGAAATAGTCAGTAAAAGTGTCAATTTAAATTATTTAAATAAATTATACCTTTACTTTGAATTAATACTACACTTTGACGACGGGTGGCATCAAAAGGCGATGGCAGGGTATTGTGGCTGAAAGAAAGTTTTCATCGAAGTGTTAATCAAAATATGTACTTTCAATGTATACGCCCTTTTTCAATCATTTGAACTGGCTGCTATACTCCTTTTTTTGGTCCTTCTTAGACCATTTCATTTGAAAGGTTTTTCTGTCTGTATGTGTCTCTATATAAAACAATTGTTACACACTTTCAAAAAAAGCAGGAATCATAACGTTTTTAAACGTGTTTAACTGTTGCCATCTATTACATTATTTTTTTAATTTTAATTTACCTTGATTTTAAGAAAAATCCATAATTTGCTGTGTTAGTCTCCAAGGACCCAATTTTTTGACGTGACCGTAGAATTTTAATCTCCGTTTTTTTCTGAGTGTATCTCAGTTTATTCTTCTATTTCTTAGTACTTTGAAGTCTGTAAATTTGTTGTTCTGTAGTAATTGGCCTAATATGTTTCTAAAAAGTTCTCTCTTTTTTTATTTTTATATTAATCAATTTTTCCATTAGGGCCTTTGGTTTAATTTAGTATTTTCGGGCAGTTTTAATAATTGTCAATTATGCTTTTTTCTAAAACGAAAATTTATATCTTCTTTGTATAAAATGTCTTGTAGAATCTCAAATAGTTTTTGAGCAGTGGCTGTGTGCCGAGCTAAAGTCATTAGCGAAAGCTAAACAGTCAACTTTAACATTTGATCTACCTGGCTAGTAAGCTAACCATTCTTGAATTATATTTTTCAAAACACACACACACGTAAAAATATATATATCTAATTAATAACTATAACTCGTAAAAAGGAAGGGTCGATAAGGATTTCGGAATGTATGAAAGGAAAAGCACAGTAAACAACAGTGTTTCTCTACATCTTGTCCCACTTCCCTTGGTAGCTAAAAATTTACCATTTACCGATTTCTCGACTTAAGCCTTCTCATGTCAATGTTTTCGTCTTTAAAGTTTATTTTACAGAAACTCTCTTGGCGAACGGACTATGGACATTTTAAGAAATACAGTCGTTATTAATATGTTAATAACGAATATGAAAAAAGTAATTATACCGATGATAAACCAGGGTATTACACCTCTTGGCAAAGGATATTAAAAGGGGGAAAGATCCACTTTTGTAAAAGCGGTTCACCCCTTTTTGAACCTCTGCCAGACCTGTAGGTAGAGACAGGAGTAGGCGGGCCCTCCATCCATTTCCCTGCCAAGGACAGAACTCGAGGGAGAAGCGAACCTAAAAACTCCAAGAGATTATCGCTCTTCCATCTCCAACTAAAATCATTCTTTCTCCTTTTCTCAGCTCTTATTCTCATTCCGTTAGGAATACATGTAGGAGGTTAAGCGTAATGTTTTCTCTTAAAACTGCTAAATTATAGAGGCTTTTTCTCGGTATTTTAGCAGTTCTGCCATTTCATGTTTTATTAGGACTAACCTCACTAATGAGAAAAATAAGAAACCTGGTCCTTATGAGGCCTGTACCTCTGGTCAAATTAATTCAGCTCGATTCGCACAATTTCGTTTGATTTAGGAGTGTAATGCGTAACAGAAAGGAGCTGGGAAGTGTGATCTGCGAAAAATAAGTGTGAAATCATAATTATGATCAAAAAAGCCCGATCAAATGAATACTTCTCTGAACGACATGATGTTCCTTCAACCAGGCTTCGAAGTGGATATACCATATATACCCATTCGTAATCACTAAAACAAAGGGTAGGAGTGTGTGCGCTGCAAAAGGTAGAGACGGCAAAGGAATCGTGCCCAGCATTTGATAGCCCTAAAACAGGTCCCTCACCTATTAACAACTTCCTTCAGGCCTTCAAAGATGAGGATATCCACGCGAGCCCCCGGGATTTCGCAACACCGTGAAGCTCGCGATTTGATCCTGAGGGAGGAGGGATAGCCGCTTCGCACAGCTTCCTCCTCCTTGGAGCGGAATGCTATGAGTCTCGCTCACATCAAAACCCGACCACGTTCTGGGAACTCGACTGCAATGCTTCCAACCATATGACCACTACGCTCCGGCAGGTGATCCTAAACGTGGCTCCTACCACCAACATCACTCGTAGTACCATTTTAGAGAACCCAAATTGCTAAGCATCCTGAGCGCCCAGCACCAAGAATGGTAACCGGCTCGGAGGTTAAAAAACACCTATAGTTTCCCTCCAGAGGAGAACATGCTAGGACTTACATGAACCCCCGAAGAATAGTATAATGTCTAACCGTTAGATCCACCGGTTGAACGAGGGTCCCATCGAAACGGGATGCCAAGTCCAACAAGCACTCCTGGCCAGGACGTGTGGTAGACCCCGAAGCTGGACGTGGTGAGAAGGCCTCGGCTTCTAGAGGTCTACCCTTGGCAGGGTTGGGCTCTAGCTTCCTTCGCAGAGAGAAAGGACAGACCAACTTGTGAATATTACAATGATACTTTGGACGTTTCACGTATTCTTCCAAACTGCAGACAATTCCTTAACAAAAGTTAGCCCTACGACCTAGCACTTACTAACAGAAAGTACGCTACTCAATATATTTAAAAAGCACACATTTGTACTTCAAACTGTAGATGGTTCTCTACCACTATTTCAAATTCATATATCTACTTTGATTATTATTTGTTTTTTACATTACTTCTAATCTTTATTTACCTTTTTGGCGAAATGTATATGTCGCCAATGGTGTAGAAACTCAATAAATAAATGTGATCTGTAGCATATATTCCGAAACGATTTTTGTAATATTTTAATGCAAAAGAAACACACTCAATCCTCTTAGTGGAGGTATAAGGTATTTTCCATTGAAAACATTACTTCAATAAACCAATTCTTAAGATCTTGGAACTCAACCAGTGAGGAAAAAAAATCAGACAACGTTTGCCGTCAGAAGGAACATATCATCCGAATGAGAAATAACCTCATCAATAGATAGGCCGCCAGGAGTACAAAGGAGTCCTTTTTCCGCTGTACAGCTCCGCCTAATCCCATTTCCAGGATTATTTTTTCAGGAAAGGATTCGAAGGAGAGAGCTCGGGCTGGAAAACCCTTTTCTATAGAGGCTGAGGTCTATTTGGGAGATGGATTGCCGACAAAGGGAAGGGTCAATCCTCTGATGTGGCAATCGCCAGTGAATATATCAACATTTATAAACTTGTGGCTTTTGTGAATATTTGTTTGGAGTCTTACGTTATTAACCAAAAACACTTTTTTGTGCTCGTATACTTATGTTTATATAATGTAAACTATGAAAGTAAACAGAACCGCCAATGGTTATTTTTTAAAACTTTTCGGAGGAATGTAGCGTTTGAGGCTGCACTCACGAAAGAATTTTTCAAACATTTTCTAAATCTTCATCGATCCTACCAATTAAATACTGAAAATGATTCCCCTTATAATTTATGTATTTATATAGTCTGCTAGCACAATGAATGCCTGAATTTTTATTTTTTCAAAACGAAACTTGATATATAGCATTCCTCTAACAAACGATTGAACGAGGAAATTATCCAACCAAATCGGTCGATCTGGCGGGGGGATAACTAATTTTCAAGGGCATCTAAAGCAAAATATGTCTTGTAAATATAAACTAAATCGGTCCATTGGTCTTTGGGGTTTCCTCCATATTCTTTTGGGCGCATGTGCCTATGTGATTACAAATGTTTGTCGGGTGAACCTAAAGCATATTTATGTTCCTGAATTTGAGCAGCAGGCTCTCAACGAAAAGAATTTTTTTTATTCCTCCCTCATGTTCAATTAACAAAAATGCGAAGTTGTTTTGTATTTATTAAGTAGTTACTGTGGATTTACCTCGTATACACAACACTCCAGAATCAAATTAATGAATACATTAATAATTGGATCAGCTGTTACTAAAATAAAAGGACAAAACAATTTGGGGGGGGGGATTCGGCGTAAACTATCCATCTTCTGAAGACTGTGCTTAGTTATGCAGCTGGTGCCTTTATTTATTTGCCTAGAGAGACCGATGCTAATCTCTAGAGCCATTTTTTGTTTTTTTCTTCTTTAATTTTGTGTTTGTTTAATAATTATTATTTGAACGATTTTGCTGCCCTTGTTTTATAAATTTTTTAAATAAAGTATTTATTTCAAATGATTTTTTTTTTTTTTTTTTTTTTTTTTTTTTTAAGAGAGAGAGTTTGCTGACAACATTGGGTGACAGCATTTTCCTAAACCTGTAATAATCCATTCATAAAATGTATTTAATGGTATTTTGTTGTTATAATTATTGGTAATATAAAAGAGACATTTTAATTAATTTATTATTACACTCAAACTGATATTTGAGTAGCTTAACTGATATCTACTTTCTCATTCATTTTAGCTTGAATAAAGTAGAACCAACTAATAATTCTCTTAAAAAATAAATGAAATCAAATAAACTCATTTTAATTATAAATTTCATTGAATAAAAGTTTGGTAATGAAAACGGATTTATAAATATGGAATTTTCATGACTGGCATTTATTAATTACAAAGTTTAAATTTGCATTAGTAAGCTTATAAAATGTTTTTCCAGCCTTGTGTAAATTAACGAAATAAAAGTTTTAATGTAGAAAGGACATGAAATGGGTTCCAAAATGCCTCCAGGAAGAACAAAGGGAAGTTCCCATTATGTTACATTCACTATAAACTAAAAATACCCAATTTTCATATACCTTAGATATTTAATTTCATCCATTGTGTAAAGTTTTCCATTTTTGCAACTCTAAAAGACAAAGAAATATTTCACATATGCGTTATTATGCATCACGTCTTTAGAGATTAATTGTATTGAACATTTCGAGTGCGTTGTTAATGATCATATCGTCGATACAAATGCAATGTGAAAAGTGGTTGGTACCTTATAGATGACTTTATATATATTTTATCTTATGATATATTTTAATGAGACTTAATGCACATTCTTTACTTTGATTTGATTGATTTTTTAGTTTATTCATCGCTAAAGCATATTTATGCTTAAACAGAAACAATTTGGACATCTGTAATCGAGAAGATTAAATCGGGTTCCTCCAGCTCACTAAAAAGTTTTTTTTTTTGGCTTTGTAATGCATAATACATTTTATTTAGTACTTAATTAATTTAAATTTAATAAATAAATGTGAGAATCTTAACTTGCGTTTTTTAATTTTATTTCACTCCACACTTCGCTAAAGTTAGTATTAACCCTGGATTGACACCGTGAGGTGAAAAATACCCCACACTTTGTTCTATGGCGTGTTTCTTAAATTCTATAAATCTTAGAGACTCGCGCTAATCGCTGCAAGAGAAGGTCGTGAGTTGTGTATGGTTTTTTTTTTTTTTTTTACCCCACGGTGTAGTTAACGTATGTCTTTTTCGCTCATCCGATAAATCTTCACGGGTCAATTACTTTCATGTTGCGGCTTTCCAAGTGAAAAAATGGCCTGAAAACTGCCCAGGAAAGATCCTTCTCCTTCATTTAGGCTAACAACTGGTGAAAGCTCATGTGACAGTGCTTAACTGGAGAACATTCCAAAACAACTGAAGACACTGATGCTTGTTGTTTTGGAAGATGAATCAACTCCTGATGGACCTTCAACATCTTTCGTCATCTGGTACAAACATGTGAAATGTTTATTTTGTAACAGAAACCATTTAGGAAGACGAAAACGCAATGTTTTGTGTGTAGAAGGACCATGCACACCGATCACCAAAATGTGTTAAATGTTAACGAGTCTCAATTGGACAGAACATTGTATTTTTCTAAAGTTAATCCTGTTTGAATTTATTTCTTGATGTTCCTGCTCTATATGTTGCTCTTGTATAAAAAAGCAAAAGAAAAAATTGAAATTTATTTATTTTATATATTTTCAAACTATGGGGTAAAATTTACCACACGGTGTCATTAACGTAGATGTCAATGGCAGTGTCAATCCAGGGTTAAGTAAACAACACATTACAAGTTCATGAATTTTCGAAAATACAATATTAGCTCAGAGGTCTACCCAAAACCGGAAAACATGGCAAGGGGTCAACAAGACAAAATATTTTGGGCAGCACTGGTTAATCAGATAGCTCAGATAGATGGGAGAGTGTCAGGTTTATCTGAATCCTAAAAATGATTTTGCCATAGAAGATTCTATATAAAAATAAATAATTTGCAGAAAAAGGAACACAAAAAATAAACAATAAATCACAGACAGCGTACATACAACAGCTTAAAACAGTTATACCCTACTAGAGAAGAGCTACTTTTAGCCTTGAATAACAATAAACAGACAGCGTACATACAACAGCTTAAAACAGTTATACCCTACTAGAGAAGAGCTACTTTTAGCCTTGTATAACAATAAACAGACAGCGTACATACAACAGCTTAAAACAGTTATACCCTACTAGAGAAGAGCTACTTTTAGCCTTGTATAACAATAAACAGACAGCGTACATACAACAGCTTAAAACAGTTATACCCTACTAGAGAAGAGCTACTTTTAGCCTTGTATAACAATAAAATGTTGGGCTGTAAAGAAGTCTGGCAGCGTAATTGGCAAGCCATCCAAAAAACGGATGGATGGATGGATTGGGTGTTTAAGGGCAGAAAACGTCTAGGTCCTCACCGCCCTGAACTGTAATATTATAGAGTGGTGTATATGTCGGGAAAGGGTTTGTAATTTTGTGTTTAGGACAGGAACATTAGTCTTCCGTTTTCCAAAAAACAGAAGCATTAATGTTTAAACCCTTGCCGAGTTCATTTTTATAAAAACAAACAATTGAAAATGATGGCACTGCGTATTATACTGTCTGCATAAAAAAGCATATACTTCCGTCCCCACGTGTACGAGGTGATGATATTTTAACCATACTCTTCTATTTTTTGACCCTATACTTTTCTAATCAGTTAAATTTCTGTAAGGAATGATAAACTTACTTGATTAATTAAAACGCTCTGTAACAGAATCGGAAAAAGGAGGAATAAAATGTAAAATTCTGATATAAAATGAACATCCATACATTGGCGTTGCAAAACGACGAAAACATATTTATGATCTCAGGGTCGAACTACTATTGGTAAACACCTCATAAATTCCAATTTTCCTATTCCTGTAGGGATTTCTTGTTTACTTTCATGCTAGTCTGCTGTTTTCCTTTTGCTAAATCTCATAAAATATTGCCCATAAAAATTCACTATAATTTATTTCTCTATTATTGTTTTTCTTAACTAAACGATTAAGTGTTTGCATTATTAGATAAATGAGGTTTTCACAAAAAATTGTCTACACATTAAAAATTTATATAATGTATGTTTTCAATAAATGTATGCAGCAAAGTGTTCAAGGTCTGCAAAAAAAGGTTTTCCATCCAAGTGTGTTTAACTCAAAAATGAGATATTTTTGTCGATCAAGTAATTTTCTCACAGTGGGAATATATAAACAGCATTCATGAACAAAAAAAAAAAAAAAAAAAAAAAAAAAAACCAAAACCACCCTTTACAGAGAAAAATTGACGACTTGCTATGAAATGATGTTTTTGCCCAAATGCATCTCTTTTATTTCACTTGAGATTGGTGTGACTAAATAGTTACAGGCAGCAATAACACAAGCGATAGATAGCGAAAAAAAACAAACGTGATGAAATTTTTGGAGTAAATTTTTTGGTTTCAGCTCGCTTTAAGCGCGGTTCCTCCCTCCCCCATAGGGAGGAACCCCGCTTATAAGGTTGATACAATGAAACAATCCGGAAGTGCCGACTAGAAAATTTCGCGTTTCAGAACCCCTAGAGACCGAAAATAACGGTGGTTCAAATTTGTATATATATATGTAAAGTTCCTTCACTCTAGGACTACTCTTATATAACAAAGACATGTGATCATGCAGGCGGTGGGTCTATTTAGATAGGCAGAGCCCATATGTTCAGAACAGTATAAGAGAGTTATTGTATTGTAATGCTTCAATGTATGGGTTATAAACTTTGTAATTTAATTATTCTTTACAGAATAATAAGATCTAGTTTATAAAAGAGAAGGAGATTTTAATATCCTTACATATATATATATATATATATATATATATATATATATATATATATATATATATATGTATATATTTATTTATATATATATATATATATATATATATATATATATATATATATATATATATATATATATGTATATATATATTTGTCTGTTCGCTCTCTAGCTAGAAGACGGATGGTCCGATTCTGATGAAATTTCGTACAAAAATCCGTCGTCCAATTTGAAAGGTCAAGTTCGTTAACCAGCAAAATCCGCCCACTGGAAGATGGCATTTGGGGCGAAATTCGCGCAAAAAAAATCGTAAAGCTTACGTTTTTGAGTTCATAAGCTTGTAAGTACTCTTTTTATAGGCTTCTTGAGCTAGGAAAACGAATGGAACCATTTTCAAGGCGATAGCTTTAACCGTTTTCGAGAAAATTGGAAAAATAGTTTTTGAATACCGTTTTTGGTTTGGGTACTTAGAATTACGGGATTCAGTTGAAACATTATCTGCATGTTCTACTTTCATTAAAACTAATATGTTGAAAGTTTTGTTACGTTTGGAGTTAAGGAAGGTTTAGAATAAAATATTTTATGAACAGACATGAAAAGTTTTGGGAACTTCGTATACTTTCATTAATATCTCGAACACGGCTGGGATATCGTGGTAAGTGGATAGAAACTATTTGAAAGCTTACTAAATTCTCTACAAAAAAAGATTCTAAAACTATTTTTGATTAGGTTATGTCAATCGGAGAAATAAGTGGTTAAAACTTCAAATAAGTCTGTTTTGTTCTTATGAACGGGTTTTTGTCGTTCTTTTTGTAATTTTTGTCTCCTTCCCTTCGTTTTTTATTGATTTTTATTTTTGTAATTTCTTATGTTGGGAAAATTTTGTGTGTAAAACAGGATATGAAAAATGAGACCAATTTTCTGTTGCTAGAAATAATGTAAATTTTGGGAACTTTCATTAATATCTCGAAAACGGTTGAAAATCTTGGTAAACGGAAGAATACCATTAGAAAGCTTATAAAATGCTCTACATAAAAGGTTCTAATGAAAGTTTTGATTAGGCGATGACAATCGGAGAAATAAGAGCTTAAAGCTTTAAAGTAATTGATTTCGCTTATTCGAACTGTTCTTTTTGTCTGTTTTTAATTCCTTGTTATTTTTTAATTGCTTATAGTTGGATAATGTATTCGAAAATAAAACAGGTTCCAAGATTCCAAGACCTTGTAACTAGCGGGACGGTTTCTAGTGTTGCCGACCCTTCCAGGTAAGATTGTAAATCCTACCTTTCAAGACTGGTGGAACCAAAATAATAACTGTCGGGGTTCGGTCACTGCTACTTAATAAAACTACATTTTATCCTAAAAATGGTTTTATTGTGCCGACGTTTCGGCTTGAACTTCAAGCCTTCATCAGGGCTGTAAATACAAGTAGGACATATTTAACACTAATATATGCACATATCTATGTAAATATACCTAACATATATATATATATATATATATATATATATATATATAATATATATATATATATATATATATATATAATATATATATATATATATATATATATATAAATATATATATATATATATATATAAATATATATATATTTATATATAATTTCTCTTTGATTTTGGTACTTAGAATTATGGGATTCAGTTGAAACATTTTCTGCATGTTCTACATTCATTAAAACTAATATGTTGAAATTTTTGTTACGTTTGGAGTTTAGGAAGGGTTAGAATAAAATATTTTATTAACAGACATAAAAAGTTTTGGTAACTTTGTATACTTTCCTTAATATCTCGAAAAAGCTTGAGAATCTTGCGAAACGGAAGATGTCCATTAGAAAGCTCACTAAATGCTCTACAAAAATGGTTCTGATGAAAGTTTTGATTAGGCGATGTCAATCGGAGAAATAAGTGCTTAAAACTTTAAAGTAATTGATTTCGATTATTCGAACTGTTCTTTTTGTCTGTTTTATTCCTTGTTATTTTTAAATTGCTTATAGTCAGATAATGTATTTGACAATAAAACAGATTAAGTAAAATAAGAAGATCAATTTATTGTTAGAAAAGTAGCGTTCAAAGAGAGAGATCCCAAGGCTTTCCAAATGCCTCTGAGCGGAGGCCTTTCTGCCCGACTTATGGGAGAGCTGACCCATACAGGTAAGATTGTAAATCAAGACCTTTCAAGACTGGTTTGTTTGAGATTTCATTTGGATAGCTGTTTCGCTATTGATCTAAACAAAGTAATAACTGTTTCTATTCTATGCCTTCATAAACACTAGAGATAAGAACGGAACCGCGCTAAGATGACGCAGTTCCTGCGAATCGGACTTTTTCACATACAGATGTACCGCCCTGAGCATCTGTTTAAAATTTAAACAAACAACTTATAAAGAATGTTAATATTATGTAAATTAAGTATAATCCGTATTATCGGTCTCAATGCGGAGCCCTTAGATACAGATTAAAAACATAATATCTTATTTGTATGAACGTTCTTATATTAATTTTATTGTCATATGTTATTTTGTTTTTATAAAAAAGAGAATGAACTTGAAAAGTATTTCCCTCGTCACAGGTTTTTAATTTTAATAAATAGTTTTTTAATAAATGGCTTGAATTTGTTTAAATCCATCCTTTAAGGAGCAAAAAAAATATATAGAATTCTTGTTCACTATAAATAAATATAGCAAAAAGAAGTAAATTGGTGTTGAGTAAATACATTTATTTCATTTTAGTATCCCATTTTCTCCATGTCTATTGCCGACGTGAGAAAAGCGAGAATAAGACAGTCCCCGCCCTGATTCTCGAAGCTATTTGTCAATTCCATGACAGCCCCTATAGAGACAATTCATTTCTCCACATGTGCTATCTCAAACACACAAAGGCCTCCACGACAATCCACTCCGCGTCTGGTTCAAATGAGAAAATATATCTTCAACACCCTGATGTTTCTTATATGTCTCAGAAATAATGTTTTTATACATATCGAAGTGAAACAATTCTTCCCATAACATGATAATAACCAAATTTATGTGTAATATTCTCGTTCTCTAATGACGCTTACAGTCGGAGCACCGATAACTAAAATAATAAATAATAAATACATAAAAAATATCGTTGAGTGTTATTGGTGCACGGATATGTAGAGAATCTGTAAAAACGCAAATTTCAGGCAATCTAATAAATAAATAGGCATGTTGTTCGTTTTG
Organism: Gonocerus acuteangulatus; assembly: GCA_946811695.1. NCBI lineage: Eukaryota > Metazoa > Arthropoda > Insecta > Hemiptera > Coreidae > Gonocerus > Gonocerus acuteangulatus. The sequence continues at coordinate 44,048,805 of OX328131.1, forward strand.
TGAAATTTGGCTCCTTGTTTCGGAATTCTTCTAACGTATAACGCTATACCATATCATTAAATTCTAAAATGCAAACCGATTTCGTATTATCCAATACGCTCGAAATTCTGTAAAACTAATATTAAATTATTTATTTACCTAGGAAAGAATATATAAGAAATGTATCGTGAAAATTTAAGGTTTGTAAAATCTTTTTCCATGAACTCCGCAATATCGTTTACTAAAAGTTTTGACCAGCATAAAAATATTTTTTTTTAAATTAATAGAGGAATGAAAAATTTCGTACGGAAAGCACCCCTAACAAGAGAGAATCTCGTTCAAATAATGGCCATGCCAGTCGAAGGAAAAATTAGTTCATCACACAGGACATGCATAACACACATTCCTTAGCAGGGGCATTAGTTTAAGCCGCATTCGTGACGAATGTGCTTATAATAACTAATATTTATAAATCAATTTAAAAAAAGCACAGTCACAATATTTTCCATGTTGGCGTTAATCATATCAAGATAAGTCCTAGAAAAAGAAAAAAAAATCAGATTGGTTCTAATAAATCTGTTTTAGAATCCCAACTCCCAATGATCTTCGTTAGTTAGGCCAAAGAATTTCGTTACGAAAAATAAAGGCCAATTCAATTTACTTTATTTTTACTGAACTAAACTTAAAATTCTGTTGTTTTTTTTTTTTACAACAGTCTTTTGTCTTCAGATGTGCACAACGCCTGTCAAAATTCGCTGCAAAATAATAATCGTTTCAAGCGTTATGAGATATTCAGCAATTTGCAAATCTTTGCATTTCAAAATAGCCTGCTTGACGTTAATATCCAACAAGATAAATTAAAACTAAATTTGCTTCATTAGGAAATAGTTAGCAAATTTTAATGCTAATTATCCCTAGGGGTGCCATCAGACTAGATCTCATTCTGTTCCCATTCATTAAGGTGATAACATCTCAATACTCGGAGAGTAACGGTATACATAAGGTGAGAACTCAAACACGCTCCCCACAGAATTTACATAGTAAACATATGTGAAATCACCCCTTCCATATCTTGATGGCATCACAGAAGAGATGTCATTGAGAAGAATTCAAACGCAAATTGTCACACCTCCCTGTGTTTAAATTACATGAAGATAATTTTTTTTATTCAAACAACTATATAAGACACGATTAACTTCTTTACAAATACTTTTGTGAATTTAAATTAAAACATAAGACCAGACTCGTAAATGTTTCTTTTCCTTCTTTTTTATAATGTGTGCTAAATAAATTGGCATTACTGCTGTAAAGCTCCGTAAATAAGTAATTAAACTAGCATTACATCTTACATATTTATTTCGTAATAAACACGATCGTTCGGATCGTCGTTCATCCATAACGATGCTGAGCAATGCGCATGTACGTTAATAAGTGATATCATTAACAAACTATCAGGCGCTACTGTCCTTGAAGGAGCTGCGCATCGGACACCATCATAGAGCATTCCACTCGCCCGTGAGCGAGGATCCGAACTCCTACCTTTTGTAAATCGCCCACTAGGTCATTTGGCCATGTTAGTCTATCACTAATTATGTAATCATAATTATAAATAGTATTAATTATCGCCCACCTGCTACTTGGAGCGTTGCATTCCTGCTGGTAGCCGTGCCCGCCTGGTTGGTTGCGACGCACCAGTAGACTCCATCGTCCTGCTCCTTCTTGCCGTGAGCAACCCTCAGGAAGAACAGCGATCCTTCGAGATTAACCACCCTGTGATTCTTGGGATCTGGAGGAGTGAGGTTTAGTTTCTCACCATCCTTGTACCACTCTATCTTGGGCTCTGGTTTACCTTCTGCTTTGCAGTTGAGGGTGGTTGGCTCGTTCTTCGGTACAGTCACGTCGGCAGGGTGCTCAGTGATACGGGGCGAACGGTACTGCCCTGCACAAACAGAAACAATAAAGTGCTATAGACTTCGCGTAAGGAATAGAAATACAAGAAAAATAAGATAATAATTCTGAAAAAGAGTAATCTCATTTATATTTAATAGAAGCTAAGAAATATATATTTTGGAATGCTGGAGATAGTGGAACCATGACTAATTTGTGTAAAATCGAAGCCCTTATTCCACCAGAAATGTTAGTCCCTAAAGCAATGCCCCTTTTTACATTCATGAAAAACGACGTGTTATTATATTATGAAACTTAAGAGTAACATAAAAATCGTAAAATATAAAATGTATCATAAAACGTACTAAACATAAAATGAGATTTTTTTAAAATATATTAGCTTCAATAATTTAATACTATAAAAAGAAGTTATGAAAAATGTGGTTAAAATGTTATTGATGAAGGATGAATATAACTTTCTTTTGATGAAAATTACGTTTTTAATTGCAAATATTTGTCTGATACTAATATTTCTCCAACTCTTCATTCATTGTGCTTGTGTCTCCTACAATATCGAACCCAAACTAGATTTGCATTTGGAATGTGCATAGACCTGAGATATTTGTACATATATCTACTTCTTAAATATCCCGCCTACAAGTCCCGGATCGGGATACTGATATATACAGTTTCATTGCCGAAGCTCGGAAGGTCAGATTATTTCTTCCTTATGAATAGGCCAGATTAAACTAAATAATGCTTTTCAAAGAAGTGTGAACAAAGATGAATCCCTAGATATACAAAACTGAAATTCCATAATTTTTCAAGAAGCTGTTAACTATGATAACATTTGGATAAAATACACCGAAAACGCCTGAACATGTTCTTTTTATAATTCGTTTTCATTTTATTATAAATAGTATTTGTAAATTGAAAGCTATTTTACAATTTTACGTTTATGCTCGGTGTATTGCTGTATTCGTGTTGCAGAAGGAATATTCATTTCATAGCCTGGATGGTTTATAACTGTTACAGACAATGCAATAAAAATACTTTTTTAATTCATTGGCTGCCAACAACAAGATATCTCTTAGTTCGTGCTATTATCTATGATGCTACATTTTTTTGTTTAGAACTTGATTATGGAATACGATTGTACTCTTAGTAAGCTGTGTTATTTTACCAAGGACACCGATTCGTGGGGTCGAGTAACACCACTAAATCTCTTAACGTCGGAGTCTCGAAAAATATTGCGTTAAGTACATTTTTTTCAAGAATCTAAGCCACAATATTCCCATCGCAATCACTAATTGATGATGGTAGAAAAAAGCTGCACAATTAGGCAAGCTCTCACGATTCGTTAGGAGATCTAGCGATAAGCTGACATACTCTCTGAGCTATCATTCGTAAATAATACCAGCGGTATGCTGAGGCCATTTGTCTGTCCCGTGTGGGTACAGCTCTCGACAAGGGAGTAGAGGTAATGGACCATCTTGAGGATACAAATGATAGCAGATCACCAATGACAGGTTACTAATGATCCAGGCTGTGGTTAACCGGGAGTTCTTGTATGTAAATTGCACAAGCTATTGAATCCCCACGGCCACCGGTGTTTAGAGAGCTTCCTGAGAGAGGATGCTGGTGCTATGAAGTTCTCCGAATACAAATGCCAAAATGCATAATTTATGTTTAGAACATGGACAAATCTCATTCCTCATCATATTAAAGCATTTCTACAACATCCATAACTATCCAAGTAAAACGAAAAGAAATGCAATAAAAGAATTAACAAACAAACAGAAAATTTTTTTTATTTATTTTTTGACAGCTTTTCAACTTCTGTCCTAATAGCGCTGAGCTATATATATGATGCCACTGCCCATTAATAATGAAGATGGCAAATGGGAGGTTATCGTTTAGGTTAAGTTTGGTCCCAAGAAAAAGATTCTAGTTGCAATCAAACCCATGCGAGAATTTATTATTATTATTATTATTACTATTTTCATAGGTGGATTAATTTCTTCTTCGACACGTGGTTTTCCCACCCAAGTTCTGATCACGCCCGACGTTGCTCAACATCACTGTTTGAGTTGTTCTATGAGAACAGGTGTATTCAACTAATATAAATATCATAAAACGAAGTTCCAGCAAGAACAAAATTGCCACAAATCCCGGTGGCTCTGAGGAATATGCACTATTTATAATACTAATAAGGAAGAGAATATTTATCATATATCATTTGCCCTTCCTGAAATTTCAAAATTCACTTACCATTTTCTTTCCGCAAGGATCTAAATGAAAACACAAAGAGTGTATTGTTTATTTATAGAATCCTAAAACACGACCCCATTTGGTTTGGAATTATGATTGTGTCATAAAAATTTGAGAAAGTTAATATAAAGCTTTGGGAAGCTAAAAATCATGCTAACAGAAAAATGTACCAAAATACAATAAAAATCAATAAATAAAATAATAATATAATGTCGAAAATGATAAAAGCTTATATGATAAGTATATGGTTCATCGACGTATTTTATTAATTGTACCTCGTGATGCAGAAATCAGGCGGCACAATAATAATGTTGATGAAAATTAGTAACGAATAACACGTTTTGTAGAAGAATTCCGGCTCTATTTGTTTTTAAAAACATTATTTCTCGTCTATTATTAGAACATTATAATAAATATACCTTGGGGACGTATATGTATAAGATAGTATTTGTGAAATGAAAATAAGGAATACCAAATTACCAAGGTAAAATTAAGATTTTATTTGTGGTTAAAAAAAAATGTAAAATTCGTTGTCATAAATTGGCAATGTTCTTTTGATTGATTGTTGAGTGAGGAAGGTCCTTCTGGCATGGTAAATTGCTAAAAAAAAAAAAAAAAAAAAAAAATCACGAGACATTTTCTAAAAGAATGAGTAAAATAGCCACACGTCCAGACATTTCCTCAGGTCTTTATCTAAAGTAAATCAACCGCAGCCAACTGGCTTCAAACAATTAACGCCGCAAATGCAATTTGAGGTTTTATCTTTGAAATAAAAACTGCATTCTGTCTGCCATTGCGAGGAGATAATGAGCAGTGTATAACATTTCTTATTTTTCCTTGGAGCTGTTATCTCAGTATCAAAGCGTCTCCTTGGATACCAGCCCCTCATTCTACATTTAACACGAGTATCGAAACCTGTTCAACATCCTAAAGCAATCTGTTTTGTATAAGAAAACTAATCCAAGGCGGTATTTGGTCATCCGTGCTTTGGAGGACTCGCTTTGATATGATGCTTTGTTTCATAATCATTACATTATTAGAATGTTATTATTTTTTGTATAATTACACCAATATATCTTCTTTAGTGAATTGGTGAATAACCAAATGATCATGTTGTTTCTTGAGTGTCGAATTGAATAGGTTATATTGACATGCAAATAATCTATTAAACCAAGTATTACGGGTTCATAAAATATTCTCAACTGCAAAAATTAAGGTGAAGAGTACAGGAAATTATAGAACTAAAGTCCGTCTTAAGTTTCAAATAATCGATTGAAAATAAAGACATATATGTACGCAAAATTATTTGCAGTACTCACTAACCTCAAGTGTGCAATGTTTACTAACCATATAGTACTTCACATATCCTACACGAACAGAAATAAAAGAACACATTCATAACATACTATAAATACCATCAGGACACGAAAATGAACGACTAAGTAAACTGCTGACCCACGTGCTAAATTTTTGCCGGAAAAATAAACGTAGTATCCACTCGGCTAATTCAAAATTCTCTAATATAACACACAAAATTTGTATTAGATTACTGGATATGTGTATTGTTTTCTTATATTTGTATAAAAAAACAGCTTCTGGTTAGCAACAACGTTTGGAAAATCACTACTCTCAAAAAAAAAAATTTCGTTTAGAGCCTTCTGATCAAATTCAGGAACGTAAATATGCTTTAGGTCAACCCGACAGACCTAAGTATGTACTGTATAAAATGCAGTATTATTTTTCGCACATGGCTACCGCGCATGCGTGAACTCCAGCGGACACTTTTTTGTGACAAATTTTTGTAACGCTTTTTTCCAATTTAATCATCGCTAAAGCATATTTATGCTGTTAATTAAGTTATATTATATGATCTAGTAAATGTAGCCTTAGATTTAGAGCATACATTGCATAAAGAAGATTTAACTTATACATCAAAATCTAAATAATCCCTTAATTATGATACAATTACTCCTATTGTGCTTTTAATTTTAATTGTTTACTTTTTTATTTACTCATACATGTAGATTTAAGAATACAGTATGTATATATATATGTATATATATATATATATATATATATATATATATATATATTCGATATTTACATTAATTTAATGATTTATATTAGGACTTGCGCCGCAGTTGTGAAGCTCTCTAATAAAATAAATCGTAACCGTCAAATGAGTTTGTCGCCTATATTGCGGAACTCTATAAATAAAAAAAATAAATAAGAAATACTACATAGCTTTAAAAATTATGGCTGTATCATTGGGAAGACAGTATACCATATTACTACTGTCTCATGGGAAATTCTATTTGATATATCGTTCTGGGAAACGATGAACCGGAGTGAGTATACAAATAGTAGCCTAGTAAATATTTACTCAGAGTAGAGGGTGTGTTTGGTCTCGTAATCTCCGAGATATAGCTCGTGGATGGCGGGCCCTTCTCTCCCTGAGTGATCCGTCTTCTGGTGTCATCGTGCCAGCTCCCTGTAGCTCATGACTCTTGTAAGTGATGCATTAAGAAGGATTAGTATAGAGTTTATTTTATATCAATCGACGCTCTTATCTAGCCACCGACAGATTTTCCCTATGAATGGATTGTAATCTCACGGATTTGTCGTATTCTTTATATTATTGTCGTTGATTTATAACGGTTGAATATATTATGGAAGTATATTATCGTTTACGCTTTAAAAATAAATTTCTGATTCATTGGATCAGGGTCACCTCAAGGCTTTTCCGTAAAGTCTTAGTGTCATTTGTAAAGCTTGGACTGTATAGAGTTATTTTTTATTTTTCACTTTGAGTTATAAGCAGAAACAATTTACTTTTGCTTCTCAAATTCCGCTCATTATTACGACAGTTTCAAATAAAAAAAATCAAATCCAAAAATGTTTTTTTTTTCACCTCAATTTACGAATGATTTTAAAAATCTTTGTTGATACAAACCAACACTTTTATAATTACTACCCAACTAATTACTCCAACTGAGATAGTCCTTTTAAACAAATGTTTGAGAACCGATTTTATATGAATTGTAGTTAGTTTTCGAATATTTCATCACGATTCTCGGACCGTTTTCGAAATATTTAAGAAAATATAAGGAATTTTCTAAACTGCTCATGTCTTTTAATACCTAATTGTTTTGTTTTTTTCTAATACTTCCTCAACTCCAAAGGTAAACAAATTTATTTGTTTTATATCAATCCTCTATCTTTAATGTGTCTAAAGCAATTAAAACGAAAATAATCGCTCTGTCCATTTTTCTGGGAAAATAGTTAAAGATGCGAACGAAAATCCCTAAAAAGCTCAATTTCTTCACGAACTTAAAAAAAACAACAAAAAACGATATTCCGGTAGGTGGATTCTGCCATAGAATTGTTGAAAATATTTTTTAAAATTATCTAATAAGATTTATCTTATAGACACATTTGACAGAATATTTTAAAAAATATAATAATTCCTAATTGTTAGAGCTGCGTCGTCCTACCGTGTTAAATATAATTAGTAAGTCCAGTGGGATTTTGAGATCATATAAAATAACCTATAATACCCATGTTTTCTTTTTCTCTATTACTCATTTAAATTTATTGTTTTATTTATAATTTCAATTTATTGTCTTGGCCTTTATATATGTTTATGAATGTTATCAATTTAATAGCCATTATTTTGTCTGAGAATACTAAATAATTAAAGATTGATTGATTCCATATAGACCTTCACATATGCAAATAGACTTCGATACGGTCCAGTAAACAAAAAATATAAATAAAATAATTTTCTGTAGAATTAATAAATTCCGTTTCCCATGCGGGAGATGGTGGGTTCGATTCCCTACGGCGCCAGGAATATTCTCATTTTACGTCTCGTTGACAAAATTTCTCGCTGCACCAGGATGTCGGCGCTTATGGCCGAGATGTCGATGCGCCGTAAAAAATAGTAATAAATTCTGTAAAAAGTATTTTTATTCGTCGCTTTATTAGTGATATTGAATATTTAATAATAATATACATATAAATGTTTGCATGTATATAATATAAAAATGTATATATCTGTCTTCTCTTATTTCAGTATTTCTCTATTCTGTATTTTTAATAATTGTTAAACTAAAATGAATTAATATTTTGCTGTTCAGTTTGTACGTATTGCTGTAGAAGACAGTGTTCAAAATAAATACCCCGGAGGGTTCCATCATCGAAAAAAAAAAAAAAACTAAAGCGATTTTTAAGAAACATTATTTTATATTCCGTTCCGAAAAAGACGTATTAATGGATTAGATTATTAAGAACGACGAAAATTGATCTCAACATTGCTACCATTTGGAAACCAGTTTTGAAATTAATTCTTATTTTTTATTTTGTTGGCTAAAATGTATTAATGAATGGTTAATACACGGGCATCAGAATCTAATTTATAAAATATAAATTCTGTTTTTCTTACATAATGTCTATCCATATTTTATTTTATCGGTGGGCCGAACTTTGGCCGTATATGACCATCTTCTAATTTATATGACCGTAAAATACATAATTTATTACTGACACACCATTAGAACTGTCATATAAATCCATCCAATTTTAATCAACAAGAAGGGTTTTTGTTATTTTCTAAAAAAATCTTTATGGAGGAAGTGGTAATAAAATTAAAAGGATAAAATTCGGGAACAAGAAATTAACATCATTGAGAAGCATTCAGTTAATAGAGTCAATTTTTAAAATATGCCGCGCTTAATTTCATGAAAACAAAAACACTTTTTTTGTGAGACTTTTTTGTAACTTTTTTTTTCAGTTTAGTCATCGCGAGAGCATTTTTGTGCTAAAGCTCAGCAATGACTCCAGTAATGTCATTTTTCACATAATTTATAAGAAAGAACAGGGCACTATTCGCATTCCTTTAGAGAAGCAAAAACACTAGACCAAGTATTAATCCATCAAGGAAAATCTCCAATCAGGTAGAGACGAAAAGACAATTGTTCACCCACATGCAGCCACCTAGTCTACTTTATATTAAAGGGTATGAAAATAAGATCTTAACATTGTTTGTTGGATTGTGATAAGTATTGTAAAGAATAAGTAAGTCATTTGTTTTTTGTCTATATGACAGGGAAAAAGACTAGTGTGGAATAAGAAATAAAATTAATATTCATGTATGCATGCGTGTATACACGCATATATACATATTTATGTATACACATGACTTGACTAACATCACACGAATTTACTTCAAACATCAACTAAATCTAAACATAAACAATTCAAACGAAAATTAATTTTGTTGCTATTGTGGGCTAAAATACTTATTAATGTGTGAAAGAAATTAGTCAAATATATTTTTATTCGTTTTCATTTAGTGGATACAATTAGCTGTTTGATATCATTATGTATGTTCAGTTATCATTACTATTTGTACATTACGTGCCCAACCTCCGTGTAACCGTAATTTTCATTTAAAATATAATTATCAACATTTACCACTTATATAGAACCTTTTTCCCTCTTATTTTGTATATTTTCTAATGTGACAAGGTGCAATGGAAAATATCGTTCTCTTCATATACAAGAATCCACAGTCGTTTTCAAAAAGGACTAAAGAGATAAAGGGTGAATTGGTGAGAAATGGTTGATGGAATAAGATTCAGAGGCATCATTTTCTCATAAAAGAATAGCAAAGCAACAGGGCAATATCCCTAGGGAGCTCTCTTGCTAAGACAGTCTCGGGCTCTTAGATTATCTTTCCTTTTAGCTCTTTCCCTCTCTTTCTTTACATTTCTCCCTCTCGAGCGTTTCAGGGGTCGCAGTTCCCGCACACTTTACCCTTCTAAGCCGACCCCTTTCACTCTGAATTATACCCTCATTAGAAAGAGTGAGTCCGGGAACGGAGAAAAAAGGAAGAAAAAGTTTTCGAGGAGGAATTGCCGGGGAAGGCCGGAAGAGCGCTATCTACAGTTCTTTTATCAAAGTACTTCAAGTGGTATTCTACTAACTGCTTTCAAATGGCCAGGCAGAGAGAGGCATTAGTATTATGAATTGCTTTACATAAAATAGCAATTTGTGGATTTTTTTTTAAAAAAAGAAAAGAAAAAAGAGAATAAATGTTAATGTAAGTTGGAGTAGAGTTGAATGATAAACTATCTTTTTGAGTAATTTTCAATAAATAATATCCAAAGGCTAGATCACTTTGTTTACTTTCTCGGAATCAACGAAGATTGATCGCAAAAAATAATAATAATTATAATAATAATAATACTCTGGTTCTTGAACAAATCAGGAATATTTTTTTTTCTTTTCTGGGCTTTCAAAAGTATAGTAATTAAAAATTATGAGTTTGTATCCTCATCTAAGCAAAACGCCTTTTGATTTGATTTTTTTTTTTTTTTTTTTTAAAGAAAAAAACGTGTTTATTTGTCAATTCATAGTAAAAATGTGAATGCCCGCTGTGCTTCTGATATACATGCTGCACTTTTAATGGGCAGGAAAATGGAAAATCTTGTCAATTTAATCAAACAGACATCATTTTCAACACAGTCTCCGATATGAACGTCAACTAGCAAATTCACAATTTAAATAACGTCCCCGCCGGACTGTGAAGGTTTGGTTGCCCTGGCACCAGCTAGCACATCTTCTATCATAGACTTGGCAGCCAGTAACATAGAGCTGGCAGGGGGGCACTGGCCGTCAAACGTTGTCTTTGCCTTCCAACCATGAGGCATGAACGATCCAATAGTGCCGTAAAAAATAAAATAAAAAAATCTTGGCACCAAAATACCCAGTAAAAGGAGCCTTAAACAATGTAAATGTTAAACTTATACTGAGAGTGCCTTGTTTTAATTAGCAGTAGACCAAAAATCAATAGTGCCTCCGACGAACACCATAAGTGTGAGTGATGATGTTGATAAGTGTATGAAGAGACCGGTGTTGTGGGGGTTTGATCAATGTTCCCCCTGATGTATGGTCCAGCCAATCAGCCCCCGCATCCTCTATCTTAGCTGCTCCTGTTTTTTTCTCCTCATTCCTTCAATCTCTCTTCTTATATCAATGCCCATCCGTGGGGTCGTTTCTCATCCCGCAATCTCACCCGGGTTGGGCATTCGGTAGAATTAACAGACGTGAATGAATGGCTTAGTGCTCATTTAAGATTGAATGTTTTTATTTGGAAATTGCAAGAGTGGCGCCCAATTTGTATTATTCCGCCAGATTGATTACTAATATGGTTTGATACAATCAGACTGAATTGATATACATCAAAATCCTATGCTGGAAATTATTTAGCCAGGGTATTTCTTGTTTAATACATATACTCCGCATCTTGAGTTTAATATAAAAATAAACACTTGTTAAAAAAAAATGAAATATAAATGTCGATGAATAAATAAAAAAAAACAATAAATACAAATAAAATAAAATAGAAAAAAAAATAAATATTTTATAGGATTCCCACCCTTTATTTTAGCTTTCTCCATAGAGAGGAAAACAAAAATACTTTGCCTTTAATGTCTTTCATTCTCGTAGGAGTTATACTGCGGTCAAGGGACTTTCAAAATTACAAGTATAACAATAAAAGATATCCTTTAGTTGTGCTGGTGGTGACAATGTGTACCTAACTTAGTATTTTAGTAGTTTCTTTAATAATTAATATTTTTTTTCCAGTTGTATTCCTCCGTATCTTTTATTGATTGCAGGTGAAGACTAGAAAACAACCAAGGTTGAGGCTGGGCTGAATGATCAATGTTGAAGCCCTAAATAAATAAATAAATGTAGATGCATTATGTACCTACCCATTACTGAATAGTCTTTTCTTATGAAGCAGGCATTTTCCTTTAAAATTTCCATGTTTTTTGTCTTTCTTAATGTTTTAAATCATCACATAATTCGAATAAAGCCATGATCCAAAATAACTTATCAAGAACCACTATCACTGAAATAGTAATTCCTCAGATATCGTATGTTAATAAATTTACTAGGTTATTTAATATTTGTTTATTCTTTTTATATATATAAAAATATTTTTTTAATGCCATTAGTGCTGAAGTAGCGGGATTCGAACCGCCATCTCGCGCATGATAATCCAAGGCGTTAGCCACTAGAGCGGGGAGCGTGGTTCTTATATCAAATTAGAGTTGCGAACGAAAAAGACTCTGTAGTCACATAAATGTTTGTTTTTGAACACATAGTACACTCCACTAAGATAAACGGGAGCTCAGACACCTTTGCGGGCTTCCAAATCACTCTCGTCTCTGGTGATTCAACTGGAAAGCAGGATATAGAAACTCTTCCTATTTTTTATATTAGAAATTTTCTGGTATATCTAATTTCTTGACGCTTTATTGGCCAGAAGGCACCAAAGGAGGGGTACTGACTTAATCCCCACACTAGACCACCACTCATTCTTAAGAAAAGCTTTATGATAAAAGACCAAATAATAGGAAGTTATTATTTTAATAACATTAAAATTACATAACAGCAATCTCAGTTATGTTTGAATGGTATCCAACATTCGTTCTAAGAAAAGTATTAAAATAATAAATAAAAATACAATAAATGATGCCAATGATACTTAATGTAGAAAACATATCATATAAAGCGCTTAAAATATATATTAGCAACTGAAAGCAATATCCTCATTATCAAATGTCGAATCTCTTAAAAGAATTAGTTCGATGGAGAGCCCCTTTTCCAGACCACCCAGAATTTCATGATGTCATTTGGACAAACGTTAATTATTTCTGTCTATAACAGTGTTGTGTTGACGTGCCCTACCTATATCGATAAAATTATGATTAATATACTCATTGTTATACTAGATAATATGATTCTTGTTATCACAAATCTTTCAAGCAACGCTTTAAATGTCGCTTCAAATCGTTGACCTTAATATAAATGCACACTTGCCCAATATGTTCTACTAAAATAAATTCTATATGCTTTAGGCTGCAAAGACGGAGGTTTCTGTTTTTTTGTTTTTTTTTGTTGTTTTTTTTTGTTTTTAGAAATTATATAATTTGGCTACGTTTCTCGTTATAATTTCAATCGAGGTTGCAATCATAAAAGAAATGTTGAAAAGAGCCTTCAAATCTTCATCGATCCTACCTACAAGATAACACGGAAACACGATAACGGCCATACGTTTTTTTTATGGTATGGAAATTATACAGAATTCCAATAATTCTGGAAGGAACTACAATTACTCATTTGCTCCTACCGGCCCCGCTTTTTAAGTCCTGGCAACAAAACTCTTTATACATAGTCTTCAACAACTGTGTAGTGAAAATAAACGAAATGTTAGTAAATGAGAGTTTACAAAAGAACCAAATTATTATTATTTTTTTACGGCGTACCGACTTCTGGGTCATTAGCACCAACATCCCTGGTGCATCGATGGATTTTATCAACGCGCCGGGAGATGAGAAAATTCCTGCTGCCTTTGGAACTCGAACCCACCATCTCCCGCATGAGAATCTAAGGCGTTAGCCACTACACCACGGGGAGACCCCTTGTAGTAGTAATATAGCCGAAATAGCCATAATGTGTGCATTCGGTGAGTAAAATAGTTATTAATTTTGCCCAATATTAAACACCTTTATTTACATGTTTTTCTGACATCATTTGATTTTCAAGTTTATTCTCAATTCGTTTAGTTGAAACTAGATAGTGTATAATTGTACAGAGCGAATGGCCTGAGTTGCAGATGCTCATAAAAAAATCAAATTGAATTTTATTTTGTAATATTACTTATTTTATAGGCTAATGTTTTTGCACAATTACAATTCCCCGAGTCCCGGGGAACGTATAAAATGAAGTAAAGAAATAATTGACATGACAATGAAGCACAATTTAATGCAAACATTTCCTTTAAAGATTTAAATACCTAATATTTTTTATAAAACTATGAAAGCTTAATTACAGAGTACTACATTAAAAATGTACCATTAAAAATATTTCTCGCTATTTTACGCTTACAATAAATTTGATAAATTGTACTTTTTTTATTCACCCCTGGTAGTTAAATGAGCGGGAACACTAAAAAGATCTTGCTTCACTAACGAGGCGCCCTCAGTCAAGCGGGTTTTTTTCTTTGAGTATGCAAATAGAATTAGCTTTGTTACGGTGGTTTATTTGCGGCGTTGTTTATTTGTCGGTTAAGTCATTTGGACTTAGGCCTCTGGCCATTAATTGGTAACTTTGACCAATCAACACCGGACAATACCCGCCCGCAACTAAAGTTTTTGTGAACCGCTTCAGTTGCTGCATTCGTCTCAATTTAAATAAAAATGATGAGTAACAAACGTTGAAACTGGAGCATCACGATTTTGTGGATGCCGCAAAAGATATATATATATTTATATATTATCGGGAGTAATTTTCCGTGTGTGTGTTTAATATGATCGTGAAGAGGTGAGGACTTGTAACAAACACGAAAGTTGTAACAAAGCGAAGTTATATGAGGACGTAAATATGTGAATTCTTAATTTATTATCAGGTCTACATTCTAGACAAAATATTATCTAGCGAGCTGCTTCCATATTTTCATGACGACCTACTTGTGAAGTATGTTTATATATATATATATATATATATATATATATATATATATATATATATATATATATATATATATATATACAGTTCTCAATGGATACAATCGATGAAGATATGAAGAAATGTTTCTAAACTTCTGCTATTAGGATACACCCTTAGAATTCTTTAAGAACATTTTAATAAATAATTTTGTCTTAGTCTTTAAATATCATTATTACCTATAATAGCTTAGCGTAATGATTTAAAATTAAGTTAAATAGTCAATATTGTTACCATAAACTTATATTATGTTTTGAGCTTTCTTTATCCTTTGATTCATAAGGTTTTGACAGGTTTCTTTATTGTTTTCTGCTTATGAAAATAAAGGAAAGTTATGTGTATATATAAAGATGTTACCACCGTTGAACATGTCATGAAAACGTGGTATTGAAACGGTACTTCACCATTTCAGACTAGATAATATATTATTTATCATTGGGGATATTACATCTATTGCTTGGGTTTAATGGAACTGGGTTTAACTTGAAATCCTCCTATTGAATGTAATATAGACCTGAGAATCCCTCCTGGATGTAATTCCTATATAGATTGTAATGTTGAACGTTGATCTTCGTGTATGTGTAGGCAATGTTGCGTGAATGACTGATTGCTGCTGCTGCTGACAGGAGCATGAGCAGTAGGCAGAGAATGCCATCTAAGGACATGGCCGAAGCCTCCTTGATGGATGTATGTTCGGCTTATACCAACATTTACATAGTCGGTGTATTCCTACACATTATATAATATAAAAAGGAATAATACATATTTATTGGAATATTAGATAATCAATCGGTGTAAGGTTAGTAAGGAATGTTTATATATTGTTGTTTTTCGGACATATTATTATTGACAAGATTTTGCTCTGGTGACAGGAAAACTACTGCTTTTCCTATTCAGTACTTTTTTGGGGGAGAAATTTAACCACTACTTCTCTTTTTTCTTCTTTTTCTTTCTTGCTATCCTACCCGGAGTGTTAACCCAATCGAGACTATTTTCGTGACGAAAGGCAGGCATGCCTTGTGGTCTGATAGCCACTTTCGTGTCAACGGGATGACATGCTCCGTGACCTAAGTGCCACTTTCGCGACAGAACGTATCGAGAATGAAAGCCACCACTGTGACGGCTTTTTGCGATATCTAGTAGTAATTTTAGTAAGCTCCAGACACTCTTGTATCCGCTGGAGTTAATAAAAAATGAAGTTAGAGCCAATTAAATATCTCTTTGCTACCCTGTTCCCTTGTGTAAATCAGGTCGCTATGAAGGACCTTATTCGTTTTTGATGAGTTGTTGTATAAATAGAAAGCATGTTCCGTAGCCATTATACCAACGCTGAGATATTTTACTTGAAGTTATTTTAAAGAAACATAAATTGAAGACATTTTTTATGAAATAAAAATTAAATCTAGAAATTTACAAAAAAAACGTTTTCAAGCCTGCCGTTATTTGGTACGAAGCCCGGACTAAGAAAATCGCGTGGAAAACGTTTTCAGAAGAAATGATAAGAGACCGGAAGAAGAGGCTCAGCTATTTTCATGCCAAACAGTAGAACCAGGAGAGGAAAACGGGCTCCGCTCCACGGGCATCTAAGGTCCAGCGGGTTGGCGTCTCTAATGGGTTAATCGGAACCACGGCCCTTGTTTTTTCCACCCTTTAAAACTCTGGGCCTAAGGACTAACTAATAAAACATAAATTAAAAGAGCTGGAACTAATATTTAGGGTTTTGGTATCAGTTAGTTTAAGAGCCTGCGGACGGACTAATTTTATGGTCGAAACGTTTCTTGTTGAACAAAAAAAAAGCAACATAAGATGTTACTTGCTACTTAGAATACAATACTTTATATAGAATGTTAAATTTAAAATAAAAAAAATACTTCTCGTATATATGTTAATATTCCTTGACATCGATTTGAAAAACACAGTGGTTTATTAAAAGTCCTGCCATCAGGAAGAATTTCTCAGGGGAAGTATAGTTATCATTATTTAAAAAAAAAGGGACAGTCCAAATATATTTAAAAGCATAATTAATAGCCAAAATTATGTTTTTTTTAATCTATAAATTAATTAAAATATAATTTTAGAGAGAGAATTAAGGATTTTAACGTTCAGCCCTAAGATCAAGATGATTTATTGTAATGTGAGCTCAATGTATAAAAAGATTTTAATTTTAAATTAAATTTTGGGCACTTTACTAGTTATAAATCTCCGTATAAATTGTCTGGATGGACGGAGCTTTGATGTCGCCGTCCCTCGTAAATCATCAGTAATTCCTGGATTACTACGCAAGTCCAAGGATTACTGGATATAATTAATTTGTATTAACCTCCTTTAGATACTAAAGCTATTTATATCAATCTTTTCATAAAAGGCTTTTTTATTTTTATTTTTTTTATTTTATTTTATTCATTCAACTTCCTTTTTAATTTTATAACTCAATCTATGAGCTAAAAGGTTTGAAGTGTCTTTTAAATAAAAGAGAATTTTCAATGGATTATATATATTTTTTTGGAGAACCGATTTTCTCCTTAGAACGTTCAATTTGTAATCGTCTCAAACCTATATAGTTGGTTATTAGGCGTCTCTTTCATGTAAGTTTTACATTATTAGACCTGATTTTATCACATAGAAATAAATATCGCTACTAAGTGTACACTCGTAAATGAATTGTTGAAAATTGTCATAACATATTCATCTAGCCATCTGGTATTCTTTTGTTTACTATAAAAAATAAGATTCATTTTTTTTTTTAAATTTTAACGTCCATTTATTATTAACTACGAATTTTAGGACGGGTTATCTATAGGTTACCACCCTGTGCGATAGGGATGATGCCTTTTCTTTTTTCTAAAGAAAAGCCACCAACCCATAGTGGGAATCGAACCCACGACCCTTGGCTCGGAGTGTTAAGTGCTCACGCCTTAACCCTCACAGCCATCGGGCCTCCAGGAAAATAAGATTATAGAATTTATAAAGAATGATGTGTCTCCATCTTTATGTCAATATATAGATATTTTGGACCTCAATATGATTCCACTAATTTTAAATGATGGTCATCATTTTTATACGCAACTTTCTGTCCCGAGTGGCTTAGGAACGTTTTAATTTTTAAAATGATTAAAAATGTATAGAATATTTTAAGTTTGACTGTTTTTATTGATTTATTTGAGATATACCAGAATTTCTAGCCAGAGGAGTCAATAATTAGGTCCGGGAATTGCGGTTTTGAATAAACCTCCAAACAAAAATTTCTTAAAGCAATGATGTCTACCGAATTCCCTGGCAAATGTAGAAAAATGTTAGTGAATGTTGTTGGTGGCAACAATGAAGATAGAAGGAGCTTCACAAAAATTCATTCATGAGTTTTACCAAAAACGTTGGAGGTTCAGTCTTATATTGTAAAACATGGTTAAAAGAGTTGTGGTAGGAAATAATATATTTGTAATAGTCATAATATTATTTTCCTTGATATATATTCTTTAAATCAGAAATATACATAAATGAAACCATGAAATGAACTGTGTCCAAACACATTGGCGACGGCTAAAAACAATAACTCATAAATACAAACGAACAGGCGCCCACCTCTAAATCCAAATGTCACCAGCAGAAATACTTTTTCCGGTTGCTTTTCGCTACTTTTGAAATAGCTATTAATCCGGCTTAGCCCCGTTTCCAGCTCTGAGAGATTTGTAGGCCCCTTTCATCCGCTGGCTGTCTCGACCAATCACAGTGAATCACCTGGGGGATTATGCTAATGGAGATTCGATGCGCCACTTCTTTTATTTGACGTTTCCTACGAGTCGATTAGGTATTGCTTGAAAAGAGTGGAGGTGGATTTTTAGAGATTGCCAAACGCTTATGTACACCGTATGTCCTGTTTCGTAATTTTCGTATATTTATACTTTATGACTCGCACATAATTAGAACACAAAAACGACCTAAAAGGAAAAGGAGTCAAATAAATAAATAATGAAGGAATATTTTTTAAAATTAATTTAATAATAAGTCCGATTTGCAGGAACTAAGTAATCTTAACGGATATCCGTTCTCACTCATAGTGCCATTTCAAAAGCTTAGAATAGAAAAAATTAATGTTTTATCCATATCTTTTGTGAAAATGTTAACAAATGTAACAATATAAAAATAACCCACAAAGCGAAAATCTTCGGCGCCACAGCAGAAATCTGACGGTATCCTAAGCGAGAATTACTCCATTTAAGAACTGTTTTTTTTTGGAATGATATCGCTTCAGCTAATTTCACAAGAACGGCCTCCTGGTCTCTCGGCTTCTTTCTCCAGCGGTGTCAGGTTCTTAGCCGTACAGAAGAAGCCGAGGGACCAGAAGAATGAAGCCCAATCGAGGAAGGAGAAATGGTTTATGATATATCAGAAAACCCCAAGAAAAATCGGGTGTTTTCCATTTTTCCGAGCAACGGTTATACCATAGATATGTCCTTGTAAATGGTTTCATAAGGTTCCCTACGCCACAAAACGTATAAAACGTGCACCCGGAAGTCTAGTAACGCAAGAACGTTACGATTTACTTCGCGAGGAATTCGCTTAAAGAAACATGTATCGGTGAACGGATTCCGCTGGTTAGCAAACCTACGAAATCATACAAATTATTTTCGTTCCCATCAAATTGTATTAAAATCAGTCCATTTTTAAGCCATATAGAGAGCCAACTGACAAATAAATAAACACATTTGAAACTTCGTTTTTTCCCTGATCTATGGGTTTTGAAAGGTGAAATGTTCTTGTCGGCACTTCCAGATTACCTCATGAGGTCAACACTATCAGCAGGGTTCCTCCCTATGGAGGGAGGGAGCAAACCCTCTAAATGTAACCATAGTTTTTTTGTTTTATTTTTATTATAGAATGCCGTTTCCATTAGATTCGTAAGAAATGTTACTACTGGATTACTATAAATAATAATAAGAACTTCACATTTATTGAAAACTGAAAACTATAACGCACTAGTATTTCTAAAGTGACACAACTAAAAAAAAATACTCAACTGAAAATGTGTCACTCTTGGCTGTGTAGGGGGGCAAGAAGAGTGACACAAGTGCCCTCTGGCGTACAAGCTCTAAAGGTACATTCAGTGTTGATGGTTAATAAAGAGATATTTACCATAGTTATAACGTAATAGTTATGTCTTCCATAGTTATAACAGAAAAACACCTATTTTTGAGTAGTGTCACTTTAGAGATACTAGTGCGCTCTACCTGATAATAATTATAATTATTTATATGCCAATGATCTTAGCACCTCAAATGTTATAAGGTAATTTTACTCCATTCAATTCTAAGATAGATTTTGTATTAAAATCTCAAATGAATGAGATAATATTTAATGAATAGATTTAATTAATATTATACCTGAATAAAACCTACTCAAGGGAGCGATCAATGGGATTAAAGGAACAATGAAGATTACTATTTAACGTTCCATGAATATCTCAAGATCTTTTAAAAAGCAGGTTCATATAGCTCATTATCTTAGGGTAATTCCAGTGATTTATTTATTTGATGTTCTTGATTATTATTTAAAATTATATCTGTCTTCGTTACCTCTCTTCTATTGATTTATATTATATTATTGAGGAAATAGCAAATGACTAACTCAAAATATATTTGACATTGTTTCATGTAAACAGTCTTTTATAAACATACACGTTTATTTTCTCCCTCTCTGTTTTTCTGTCCTCTCTCCCTTGATATAATCAATATTGTTCGAAGAAAACCATATACCTGACCTTTTTTGCTAAATGTATAATTTATTTTTCGTCATAATGATACGAACTATTTTTTGCATTAACTGATTGTGAACCTTAGTCCTCAATAATATATTTTAAAAATTGTAGTAAGTCATATATATAAAACACTTCAACTTCTCACTAACATGCTTTTTTTTTGCTCTTTATCTTTGACTTTATCAGGCGCATCTTCAGGAGCAACTTAAGCATAGAAATATCACTTGAGGCTTCACTTAAAAAAGACTTTATAAATCTTCAGCTTTCAGAGCTCTCCTGTTGGCTATTATGTCGAAATTAGCATGAAAATTCCTTCGGTCAGAGTCTCAATTAAGTAATTATTGGGACAATTGCATTGTGTTTTTGAAAGCTCCAAGGCTCCATAATCTGATAGGTAACACTTAGCAGCGAAAAGTCCCATTGAACGATTAATAACAACAGAATCTAGTGCTTGTAGGTGCTATAATTGCAAAATATTCCAAGACAAAATTGAACATCAAACGGCTAAGAGAGGATATGTCTTTTAAATTTAGACATTTGACGATAATACCATTTCCTTCAGAATATTATAGTTTTGAAATTCCCGGAGCTGAACCTGCAGCCATAAAATTGTTTATAAGCCTTAAAATGCCTCCTTTTATTCCACCGTTTCGTATATACAAGCAGACGTATTTCTATGCCAAGAAGACTACAAAGGGGTAGCAGATGGGATGTAATACAGAAATAGTTACCCTAACTCGCCCTGAGAGGAGACAACTGGCCTTATAGCAGAGAGCGAATCTTATGACTCCAGGGAATTTTAGTGGTTGTAAAAGTTCTGCATTTACAAGACATGCTTACAAGAAATACCTTGCATAATAACTATTAAAGAAGATATACGTGTTTTATCGTGATTCAAATATTGTTTATATATATATATATATATATATATATATATATATATATATATATATATGTATATATATATATATATATATATATATATATATATATACTAGCTGTTAGCCGGCGTGCGTTGCTACACCTACTTTCTGCCTTTGACTCTCCCCGTATCAAAATGTACCTGGATACCCAGTTAAGTGAAAATCGGTCAAACGGTGTGAATTTGTTTATATCTGTCTAGATGTAGTTCGTGAGACAGCCAACAGAGGACAGCACCACAGCAGTTCTGAGAAAAACCCACAGAGGCCAGCACCAGAGCCTGCGAATAGATAGCTAATATCAAAGAAAGGCCAGAACCCCTTAGTTAGACAGTGGCTGTTGAAATAAACTGCATTGCATGATGATATAATGATGTAAAGTCATCAATGAGTCCGAGTTATTCTAATTATCAGGAACATCAACAAATGAATTTGAGACATTATTCAAAATGGCCGTCAGAATCTGAATGGTTGAGTGTAGCCAATTTTTCTTGAACAAAACTTTTGACCTTTTGACCAGATTTTGAAATTTGACTATTTTGACCTAGCCTAGGAGATTTCCCTTATCAAGACCTACTTATGTGCCAAGTTTGGTCAAAATCGGTCAAACGGTGTAGATTTGTATAAGGAACAAACAGAAAAACATACAGACACCTGATTATATATATATATATATATATATATATATATATATATATATATATATATATATATATATATATATATAACACGTATTCTAATTTTATATATTAGTATATTAAGCATTCATTTTGACTGCTTATTTTATAGCCCTCAATGTTCATCTGAAAACCACTACATTCGTTACCTTAATTGTTCTTTAATTTCCAAAAACAATCTAACTAGTTTGTCACCACCTATATTTTATTGTACGTTTTATTTTTTTCTGTTTATGGCAGTTCCTGAGCAATGTAAGAGTATCGCCCTTATTGTAGTGCTCCTATAAATATATAAATATTAGAATTGAAAGCTGGGGATTTCGTATAAATTCAATCCAGTTGGTACTAATAAATAAGAAACTATCTGTCGGAGGGGCCCTATATTCCGGGCCGGAAAGGTTGACGAGGGGAGGCGTATCCCCGCAGCCGACGATGCTCTCTACCGAGAGTTAAACGATGTAAATTGTGCCCCCTCTGTCGGTCGACTCTCCAAACTAACTTATTGCTCTTTTATAGGTTTTCAGGTCTGCCGAGCGTGTCGTCTAATTTATAACTGAGTTTTAGTGCTTTGGATTTCTTAGGCCATATTTCCTAACCGTTCGGTTCTGCCCTTCAGATCTCCTGCATACTTTATCTACCTCCATGCAAATTCTTCTAGCAGCTCCTGGCAACTCACTTCCAACTCTCTTCTAGAAAATATTTTTTATAGAAGTTCTATTAGGCTAAGTCCGGCCCACTAATCTTAGCCGTACAATGCATATTGGACCAAAGTACATTACATAAGTGCATAATACTGCCTTAGTCACCCCCTGTTTAATTTTCGTACTTTCTGGCAAAAAGAAAAAGGTTAGTAGCTCTGATTCTAGAATAGAAAATCTGTAAATAATAATATCTTTAGCAGGATTAAGTACTGAATATGAAAGATTTATACCATTCGATTTTTTTTTTTTTTTTTTTTTTTTTTTTTTAATATATGAAACAAAATGTTAAAAATTAAATTTCAATCATTGCAAAAACCTTTAATATATATATATATATATATATATATATATATATATATATATATATATATATATATATTCATTAATGTTATCAAATATTCTTAAGAACAAGAATTAAAATTATAATAAAAATAAATAATAAAAAAAATATTAATATCAGATGCCATTCGATCCAGCGATCTTTGCGTTATGAGAGTACAACGATATCAACCGAGGAACCGGGGCGCTCATTTATAGATTCTTCGGAAAGTGAGAAGAACTCTAGGTAAATTTTCAACATTTCTTTCAGGCGAACGATTGAGGAGTGCGTTTTCTTGCTTTAACCGAACCTTTTTCTAGATGAGAACTAAACATACAAACATTATCGTATGCATCGATGACGGGCCCGTCGTGCACTCCCATTGTCACAAGAATAGTTCACAGCCAATGGGAATCCATGTGGACAGAAGTACCTCACACAAACAAATTAAGAACTTTTAAATCCACAACTAAACCTTGAAGAAGTGCCATCAGAGGCAATAGACGTAAATGGGTGGTTTTGACAAGAATGAGAATAGGCCACACGAATATGACTCATGTTCATATAACAAATGACCCTCATACTATGTGTACAACCTGCCAGGTCGCTCTCACTATCTGCACAATCTTGAAGGATTGCTCAACATTCAATCTCCGATACTTCAGGTACATACTCCGAAGTTTCAGGTTCGGGACGAGCTGCGGACACTCACAGGACTCGTCAGAGCAGATGGACTAATTGGGAGAAATATTAAAGCTCACTAAAAAATATGATAAAATATACTACATCAAATAAAACTAAGAAGGAATTAAAAAATAAAATAGCGAAGGAGCCAGAACAGTTCCACAGAAGTGTATATAAAGACCAAACCACTGAAAGGGTTTATAACCGTTTCTATCTATCGAGAGTTGAATGCGTGTGTTCATATAAATATATATATATATATATATATATATATATATATATATATATATATATATATATTATATATATGGCGCAGGTCAAAAGAATAGTACTCCATTTTCCATGTACATGGGCGTGCCAACAATAAAGTAGTACGAGGAAAATGGAGTACTATTCTTTTGACCTGC
Organism: Gonocerus acuteangulatus; assembly: GCA_946811695.1. Taxonomy (NCBI): domain Eukaryota; kingdom Metazoa; phylum Arthropoda; class Insecta; order Hemiptera; family Coreidae; genus Gonocerus; species Gonocerus acuteangulatus. The sequence goes on from OX328131.1 coordinate 44,072,980, forward strand.
GCCATATATATAAACAATTAATAAATATACGTAAATAAAGGTCAGAAATATGTGGAATAGAATATATATAAATATATATATATATATATATATATATATATATATAAAAAAAAAATCAGTCCCGTAACAGGCCACGAGGGCCCAGAGGGGCAGATACTATAGAGGTATCTGATTCATGACCATACGGCACACAAGGGAGATAGTGTGGTCAGTACTATGCTCCGGCCGCCTGATTTTCCCCTTAGCTGCTTCGACTGCTACAGTCATTAGCACCCAAGGTACCCATTATTAAATTAACTAAAGGCTGGGTTGGCCTAGGGGTGGTCAGGGAGGCCGAATTCAACCCATGAGCGAAGACACTAGAAGAAAAAATCTTTAGTGCTTGCTCGGGATTTGAACTCAGGTCCTCCAACTTATTAGTCCAGTGCTCTACCACTGAGCTAACCTCGCCCCCTATATATATATATATATATATATATATATATATATATATTCTATTCCACGTATTATATATATATTTTTTTTCCACTTTTTCTTGTTTGTTTTTCTGGCAGGGGGTCGATAAAGCAGTACACTCTTTGTTCACATTAACTTACATCAACAGCTTTAATAAATTATTAAAGCAGTTAATGCGAACAAAGAGTGTACTGCTTTATCGACCCCCTGCCAGAAAAACAAACAAGAAAAAGTGGGGAAAAAATATATATCGGGTCATCTTTCACAAGAATTAATATATATATATATATATATATATATATATATATATATATATATATATATATTTAGGAGTTGTTAGATAAGCAGAAGGGGAAAAAACACCCTTCTATTGGGACCCTATCAAGGTCCCCTCCAATGATGGGAGAAGACCCACGATAGCATTAAGTTTAAGGAAAGAGTTAAACAAAAAAAATTTAAAATTCCAATTCAGTTTTAAGTGGATTCATTTGTCGAGAGCGTGATCTACCGTCTGGAAGCCTGTTGAAATTCTAAGCAAGAGATTTCTATACCCTGACTCCATCCTATAAACGGAATAGACGCCGCTCCCTATCGGTAGATTTCAGAACAAGTGGCTTCTCTCTCGCTCTCTCCCCTTCTATCGGGAAGTTTTATTTTTGTTTTAACCCTTCCGCCTTATTCAGGTTGCCCAAGGATTTTCTATAACTATTTCCTGAGCTAAGCAAGAATACAGGATTAGAGGACGAACTAGCTTATTCCCTTAGCATCTTATTTCCTCGTTGGTATTATTGTAGTAAGGAAGATTCGATACCTTATGGTGGCTTTTTTTGACTGTTTCTATTAAAAATAGTTCTTAGTTCGTCTTATTTAAATTAATGAATAGTTCTATTTTCCAAATACAATTAATAATTTTTCCTCAGAGTAGCTACAGTAATTAGCCAGTAACCTTAGTGACCAGTAGTGCAGGAGTAAACCTTTTATGAAGGAATGACGGAGTATTTACATAATACCGGAAGGCCTGATATAATATATCTCTACATCGCTTATATATTGTGTATGAATGTTTTTAGATAGTTAATGATATTATATCTTAAATGTGTGTTTATTATGTACCTATACGAGAGTTTATTTTTTAAGAGCACATATTTAATTTATATATGTATTTATCATAAGATTCAGAATTATCAATAAAAAAAGAATCACACTAATAGGCCACGAGGGCCTTCGGCGGCTGGTACTTTAGAGGTACCTGATTCATGACCAAGAGGCACACTGAGATAGCGAGGTCAGTCTTATGCTCAGGCCGCCGGATTTTCCCCCTTGGCAGGTACCCATTAATAAATTAATTAAAGGCTGGGCTGGCCAAGGGACCGTCAGGGAGGCCAAATCCAAGCCACGAACGATGACGCTAGAAGATAAAAATCTTTAGTCCACGTTCTGGATTCGAACTCAGATCCGTCAGCAAATTAGTCCAGTGGTCGACAACTGAGCTAAACTCGCCCAAGGATTCAGAATTTCGGAGTAATGAATACAAATATTTATTTTATTACTCATTATTTGTGAGTTATGTTTTCATGATTTTATTATATACATAAGTCAGTATTAGTAATAATGGTTAGATTTATTTATTTTATAAATCACTTTTACTTGGTAATGTATGCATGTATTTATTTTATGCATCAGTGTTTATTATATGAGTCTGAATTAGTTAGTAATGTATTTATTAATAATATGAGTCAGTGTTAGTGAGTAGTTTTTTTTTTGTTTTTTTTTTAAATAATCTAGTTCTAGGTTTAGGTTAAACTGTTAAATAATAACAATGTTAATTGTAAGTATAATCACAAAATAGTTTTATAAGCACTGGTAGTTTGCGAAATTGCAACCTTACTTTAAAAAAAAAAGCGGTGCTAATTATCTGGGTACCTGAATAATAACATAGCTCCAGGTTGCCACCCATCCTAAATATCCCTGGCGATGCAGGGAATTCTTTCATTAAGCTCAACCTTAAAGAAAGTCAAGCTACCAAAAGCTTGACACTAATCTGCATCGTTAGAATTGTGTAAGGGACACAAGCTGTTTGAACTGCTTTGAATCTTTTGCTGTAGTTTTTTTGTCTTATAATAATATAACTAGCTGGTTATCGCTTTATAAAATGTATTTGTTTGTTTTTATGTGCGAGTGAAAATTACATTAATCGTTTTTATTTGTAAATATTACGTAATTCTAAGCGGATCGGTAAGTAATCATGAACCTCTAAACATAAATTTCAGCGCTGAAGAATATGTGTCTTTCGTTAAATAAAACCTCTTGTATACGCCAGAGAAAAAAGAGAACAAATATTGCATTTTAATCTAAAGTAATTCAGAATTATCTGATTAAAATGTATATTTATTATCCATGTGTGCGGATACTTATTCACCTTGTAGTACTCCCCAGAGAATTAGAGATACAAACATTTTTTTTTTCTCAATATCCTTTTGCCATTCTAGCCGAACAAGAAAGTTCACTATAGGGGTAAAATTTCAGGGAGAGGTTGTTAAATTTGACTGGAATTACTGTGCCTTCATTTAGTAGTCCTGAAAGAGAATAAAGCCCAAATGTAAATGGGGGCCAAACGAGCACAAACCTAATTTAAATAGAAATATATATTTTTCTCCGTCCACCCCTTCCCGCTACAAAACACCAACCGCCCCTAAAGTTCGTATATATTTCTGCAGAAATGGAGAAACGTGTTTGTCTGTCAACTTTACATTTTACATTTTCTCTCTCTTCTCGACGATTTTAAGTATCTTTGTTGCGATTTTTCATATAGAAAAAAATTCACTAATGAAACGTGATGGAACTTTTTTGTGAAAACAAATTGTCATTAGCAATGCAGATAGAATCAGTCCACAGTAGCAGGGTGATTTTCTAGCATAAATAGTTAAAAATGTGGTATACAGATAAAGTCATTCTCTTAGACATCCACGGTCCATGTTAGTTAATTTTTTTTTTGTATTTTCTTTTTTCTTCATTACGGCGTACCAACGTGTGGGTGCCGCGAGATGAGAAAATTCCTGCTACAGATACGAACCCCCATCTCCCGCACGAGAACCCAAGACGTTAGCCAACAGACCACAGGGAGACCCTGGCTGTGTTAATAACTGACGTTTTGCCACATTCTGCAGGCGTTCACAGATTTCCGATTGATTGCTCATTCCCGCGTTTTTAGGCTCCAAAACGTCTTGTTTTGTCATGAGGTCTTCATTGACATCTACTTCATTACATCTTGTACACCCTTGTAGTGTTCCATGAAGCTTACTAAGTTTGTGAGTTTGAAATATGATAATCTGTTCCAGAGAGTTAAAATAGAGAACAATTCAAATTAAATCTTGCAATGGAAACTATTCAGAGCTAGAGCTTTAAATTATGTGAAAACCTGTAGAAATATCCTAGATTAAATGGTTAACATGGGAACTTTGTATTAGTTCCCAGACGATTAGTATACCGGGTGTGTGAGAACTTAGTTTTAGAGCCTTGGGGAAAATTTGCCTGACCATTAATCTGAAATTTCTCTACGCTCTAGTTCCCTCAGAACCCTCTTATCGGTCGCATTTCTCCGTTTCAACTTCCGGCTAACTCCTCAGAGTACTCCATCCTTCCCTTTTGGTGGGTTCTCATTAAAGCTTTTTCCTTCAATACTACCTGATTACGTTTTTTAGTAGGACTTCAGATCAGCTGGAGCTAGTTACTCTCAGCATTTCTGAGCAAGGTTAGAGTTACATGCCGCATTTATGAGAATTTACTTTTAAAAAAAATCTCTCAATAAACTCAATCTATAAATTGGCACAATAGGTCTTGTAGGCCTCGGCCCGGTTCCTCGGTTAGCCGGGAACCTGGTTTTCTAAAATCTAAATCTAATATTATAAATTATTCGTTTTTTTCCGGAGTAGGCTCTAGAATTTAATGGTCCGATTTTTTTAAAACAAATTTTCCTCATTAGTTGGGCAAAATATCTATCCACACCTCCAGAGGGTCCGAAATTCAATCCCTCATCAGGACTTCAATATATATATATATATATATATATATATATATATATATATATATTGAAGTCCTGATGAGGGATTGAAATTCAAGCCAAACGTTGACAATAAAACACACTATTATATACAAATTTAATTTTAATTAATACTGACTTGAAACTGTCTATCTTCGCCTCTTTAATGAATTTACATTATTTTGCAGTGTGTGTCTGTTGCTTTTTAAATGTTTTTGAATAGTGTATCAATGTGTGAGGTACCTCATGCCAGTAAGGAACTGTATATTTATAATTAACATCCAAAACTAATTAAAATACATCATATTTATGGAATTTCGATTGAGATAGGTTTAGCATAGCTACCTGGTAGTTCAATACATGTAGGAGGCAATAATAGAGGAATATTCAATTTCTACCGGCAAGAGCAGACTTGAGCCGATATGGAGATAGGGGAGAGTTAATTCTGAATGGCGGTGCGATGTAATCTCTCGCCTATATTAGTTGCGGCTTAATTAGGAAGGCTGGAAGAGGAAGGTAACCCGCAGGCAGGTTAGGCTTAGGAAGGTAACACTTTACTCTTGGGATATTACCCCTCCGAAATACCTTTATAAGGTAATCAGTGGCATATAGTGTTAGCGTGGGGGTAGTCCCATACCTGTGACTCGTCTCGAGGGGTAACATTGGGTGATCAGGCAGAAACATTTGGAACAATGGAGGACTATGGAATAATGTAATAATAGGTACTAAAAGAAAATAGAATTAACTTCGTAAAAGTAATATTGGAACCTTCATATAAAATATAAATCGGGGTCTCCCGTGGTCTAATGGCTAGCGCCTTAGATTTATAAGCGGGAGATGGTGGGTTCGATCCCCGCCGGTGGCAGGGATTTTCTCATCTCAGGGCTTGCTGAAAAAAAAATAGGTTTATAGGAATTCGATTCCGCTAGAGTAACTGAAGTAGATCGGTGGTATTTCCATCGATGGATTGATTCTCAACACAACAAATACTGAGAACCATAAAGAACCTCAACTTACCGGACGAGCACAATATACAATCACATCAAGCAATACTCTCTAAATTGTTAGATAATTGCTAACTGCCTGTAATTATTTTATTATTTTATTTTATTTTTATGTGCTTCGTTTTGTGGAAGATAAGCACACTGAGGTAAGTCTTCTAAGAAACGAAGAAGTTATTGTGAATTATCTTATTCGAATACGGGATTCATGAGACATACAATTAAAAAACATACAATTTGTATTCCTTAGAAATATGGCCCCTTAAAAACACAGCCAGGAAGTGCAATACACTACCCGATAGTTTAAAAATAATATAAAGTTGTAGTTTAAAAATCATCCTTTAAAAGTGTAATATATTTCCTGCAAAATAGATTCAGGTGGATATGAACACCTCAGTCGGAAAAAACGTTCTTGGCATTTTGGAAGAATTTGTTGAATAATTTAAAAGTTCCTATTCCAAACTTCCTAAATCACGTCAGGTATAAAAAAAAATCCACAGAATAACGCTAAGATGCCGCGGTTCTTGCAACTCTGACTCTTTTTCAAGTATTATGAAATACATTTTTTTCAAATACATTTTATTTATATCAATGCCAAAAAATCTGCACCATTGACAAGCCTCGTTGATTCTAATTAATAGATTAAACGTTATGTTTAAGTTTCAAATGAAGTGACTTCAGTTTCCTCACGCAAATGCTTGCAGCACACGAACTCATTTGGGCGTTATTAAAGCAATTTGAGGTTCTGATAGAAAAGAAAATTACATAATTTTCTTTGTGCGTGTTTGTCTCATGCGGAATCACTATTTCCGTGTTAGGAAGCCATAAAATTTAAAAATAACCAATGAATGTACTTAAATCACAAAATAAACTAAAACGACTAAAGATATGCCGTTTCTGCAAAGAGAAAAGCAGCATGGGTGAAAAATACGTCACGCAGGAGCTGCATAACTAAGCAGATTCCTCAGTAAATACGGTTAATAACGCATTACTGAAAAGTATCTTTCAAATAATCTACAGGAAAACAATTATTTTTTTTTTTTATTTAATATGGTTCTGGAGTAAAAACCAACTTTTAAGGGAGCCATTGTTTTTATTTTACAACATATGTTGCTGATTGTTCGGGCATGATGTCTATCGAGATTCGTTCCAGGGAAAAAGCTAGGGCAGTTAGGGCATACTAATAATTTGGTTAGGGGCCCTCACTAACGATAAACATTTACTAGAAACTTAGAGACATAAAATGTTGTACATTGGATCCTTTTAGCATAAATATGCTTTAGCGATGACTAAACTGATAAAAAGTGTCCGCTGGCGTACACGCATGCGCGGGGCCATGTACGAACATAGCCACCGCGCATTCGCCTATGTGATTACATAGGTTTTTCGGGTGGAACTAAAGCATATTTATGTTCCTGAATTTGAGCAGCAGGCTCTAAACGAAATAGTTTTTTTTTTTTTTTTTTCCAGAAACGAAAACATTGTATTGGAAACTATCACTCACTTTACCTATTTATTTTTATTTGACCATAAAGTTTTCCTTCTTTTTTCTGATGTTCAGAAGAACAATAACCTTTACAATAATTTGATCTTTGAGAATCTTTGTTAGTGTACAAGGTTCTTCTTTCCTTCGGTTTACCTTAGACTTTAGACATCATTTCCCGAAATCCATTCACGCAAAATACTTCCTAATGAATTTTTATGGAAGAATATATATATATATATATATATATATATATATATATATATATATATATATATATGTACATGATTTTTTGAGCTATCAATTATAAAGTCTCGAAAGACTTAGACGGGCCAGAATGCCATACAACAAAATTTCCTTAGAAGATTCTAGTTGTGCCTATTTCTATTCTTTGTAGAGTTAGGAGAACAAGGCTGCGGTGAGCTGATTTGGCCATTGATACAAACTCATATTTCAGCTTTACAGAAAAAGAACTTATGGAAGCAAGCCAGGACCCATCCAGGGTTGCATTGATATTGAAAAGAAATGAAGTGAAAAGAGATTTCCTTTCTCATTCGATCGGTTTAAGCATGAGGAATGTTGTGGTCTATTCTAGAAATAAATTTATTTATGTATTAAAATATTTTGTTCAAAAAGTGTATGAGTTATAGCATAAATATGCTTTAGCGATGACTAAACCGGAAAAAACATTGGTTTAAGCAATTTTTCTTGTTAGCGGTAACCAATATATAAATGAATAACATTTTAATGTACTACCAGCGTCATTGTAGCAATCCTATTTTCTTAAAGGAGTTCCTTAAGGCTTTTCTAAACCCCTATTATATTGACGACTGTAAATGAATATTTTAACTTCATCTGGATAGAGGGTAGTCTTGTATAACCAATGTATTTAAAAGCAAACAGTCCCTATAACTTTAACAACTGAACACTTAGAGAAATATGAGAGGACCAGCTGACACGGAGGTAATCCTTGACAGGCGCCCTTTTGAAGTGGATATCCAACACATATGAAGTGTCAAAATACACAACCTAAGTTTACTGACACCTATATTACTCTCCCCTTATAACCGCCCCTCATTGCCGGCAGAAGCACCTTCCAATATCAGGAGCAAACAGAAAATGTCATAATCCTTGGCCGAAATTGGTCAACTATTAGGCATACCTTATGATTAGATATTCTTAAATATTTGGGATTATCCCCCAAGTAAAGTTAATTTTAGTAATTACATAAGTATTTATACATTTGTTCTTTAAAATGTACAACGAACAAGACCTGCAAAAAAAAATTAATAAAAATAATATCTCCATATTTTATATTATTTTTAAACTATCGGGTGGCATAGTTCAGGTCCTGGCTGTGTTTTTAAGGGGCGATATTTCCAAGGAATACACATTGCATGTTTTTTAATTGTATGTCTCATGAATCCCGTAATCAAATAAGGTAATTGACAATAACTTCTTCGTTTCTTAGAAGACTTACCTCAGTGTGCTTATCGTTCACAAAACGAAGCACATAAAAATGAAATAAATAAATAAAATAATTACAGGCAGTTAGCAATTATCTAACAATTTAGAGAGTATTGCTTGATGCGATTGTATATTGTGCTCGTCCGGTAAGTTGAGGTTCTTTGTGGTACTCAGTATTTGTTGTGTTGAGAATCAATCCATCGATGGAGATACTACTGCCTATATCAGTTATTCTAGCGGAATCGAATTCCTATAAATCTATTAGGTATATCTATTTCCAAGTCTTGATTTCTAGGCAGTTTCTGAGCATATATTTTCCAGATATTCATTTTCATGAGATATTAATTTGATCAGCAGTCTTGTTTCGCTCCTTGATGATGAAATGTCTGGTTTATGTTTGTCTGTAATCCTAGCTTTATTGAAGTACAATTTAATTCTGCTATTCTCTAGAACTCTTTGTTGTGCACAGAAAACATACTGTCTTATCTGTAATTTCAAACCTTTCTACAAGTGTATTATGATACATCTTGACCTATTTGTAAATGCATATATTCATTATAGCTGTTATTGTATAAAAAAATGGGGTTTGAATTAATTTTTTTAACCGATTATTACAATTAGAAATTATTATTATGCCATAGCTTTAATTTGTATTAATATTATTGATTAAATATTCTTTTATTCAACTTTTCTTGGTCAATGAGCCAATAGAGGCAAAAGGAAAACTAAACTAAGCGAACATATAAATAAATAAAGTGAACATTTAAAATCATATGCCGAGTGTTGTGTTTATCAAAAACCTACTTTTTCAGAACGACTGCTGGCTTTGTTGCAAGTATTCTGGAATTTCTGAAGGAGACTTCTAATTTGTGGGCAAACAGCCTACGTTCGCAGCCCTCTTCCTTTGAATGTTCCTATAACCCTTTATATGTAGAGGCAATTTGCTGAACTGTGATCTTTCTCGGCGCAGTCAAAACACCTCTTTACTATTCTGTTTCTCTCTCTCTATTGGTGTCTACCGGTAAAATCCTTCTGTCTGAAATAGGGGATAATAGGCGGTGTATTCGCGGCAAACAGATTTAAACGCTTTCTTCAATTAAATTTGTTGCTAAGATTCCTTAGAGCTACAGATCTCTTCACAAAAATATAAATGATAATTGAAATTAAAAGAGGACGCAGAACTAGAAAATAGTTGTGGATGAGTGTGTATGTGTGTCTGTGTGTGTGGGTGTTATTCAGAGTGTGTGCGTTTAAAATTACATTTTTAAGTATTTTTTTAACCAGTTTTAACCCTTACGTTAATCTCTATTTAAAATTACTTAATTAATATATTATAGCACTTTATCGGGCGCTATGACAGGAAAGGAGAAAAAGTGTGTTAATGGAAGGATACCCAAGGGGCATGGGAAAATCTAGGTGGGAGGTCGGGAGAGTTTTTGGAAAATATTAGCGTACTTAGGAGAAATGCCTTGTTTGTCAGTTTTGTAGTTTATATTGTTTTTGTTTAAGTTTATGTGTACACATTCCGAGATCTGTAGTCTTTTTTTGTTTCGTTGTGTAGAAAGAATTTTCGTGTCGTCGAAGTTAAATGTGTGTTTTTGCGTAATGGCGTGTTTAGCATGCAAACAAGGCATTTCTCCTATGTACGCTAATATTTTCCAAAAACTCTCCCGACCATTAACACCTTTTTCTCCTTTCCTGTCATAAACATGCCTTTTGATCCTTACCGACCTTTCTCCCACCACCTGCTGTTTTCAGTTACATATACCCCAGTAGATTCCCTTTTTCCTTAGACACTTTCACAATGGTTACTTAATTGCCAACCTTGGTCTTCCTCTGCCGCTCGGCATTTCCATTGGTATGTAGTATCTTATTTCTTTGTAAAATTAATTAATGTTACTATCAGCTACTATATTTGTCATTGGTATGTAGTTTCTCTTTTCTTTGTAAAATCAATTAATGTTACTAATTACTATTAAAATCAATTATTGTACCTATTTATTTTTTCATTCTACTCATTCTAAGAATTTAAGACGATATGTTCTTTTATAAGTTAATTGTATTTATAGTTCTGTTACCTATCACAATTATAAACTTTTTTTTTTTTTTCTATATTAATTTCTTTTTTTTTTGTCACTTCAGCTGACGAAGGCTACCAATGAGTAGCCGAAACGTCCGAAATATAGATTTTTTAAAACAAAATCATATTGAGGTTTATTAAGCCGAATCCCAACCAGTCCATCTTTACTTATCACCTCGACGGCTAACACTCTAATCATCATGATAGTAATTTTGTCTCTTCAAAAGTTGCCTGTGTAAAACTTGCTATAATTATCGGGTGAAATGAACCGATTATCATTCTTTTATTATTATTATATAACATTATTATAGTTTTCGGTTACCTGGAGCGGGGGGAGCAAGATCCCGCCTACTATTCAGAGGACTGACTGATAAAAATTTAAAATATAATATATATACAGGGATATGAGAGAGAGCAGGGGATGAGTAAAGGAGAAGAAATTATGAAACTATATACTGCGAGAAATAGAAAAGGCAAAAATATATAACATTTGGACAAATAAGAAGTTATGGAATGGTGATAAATTCATAGAAATGATCTACAGGTTACTAACCTTTTCTAACCAGGATGGGGTTGGTGCCTTCTTTTTTAAGGAAAACCCGTCAATCCGTGTTTGAATCGAGTCTGCTATCAGTCGCGGCTACCGGGCCCGGAAATAAAATGGAACAATTGGCCTAATTTAAACATTTTGTAGTAACAATATCAGAATAAATTAAAACATTGACCAGGAAAATTATATTTTACTATTTTTATCTTCTTTTTTATTCTATTCTTGGGCTGATTAATTATTGAAAATTTATTTCCTATGTGTGTCATGGTTTCAATGTCACTTTTCAAGGAACACCACAATATTTTACATCTACTCATTCATCTATATAAATTAAAAAATATACAACTTATAATATAAGATGTCAGTATTCAAGTTATTATACGTATGAAAAAATCATTGGCCAATTTTGATTCAGACTGACAAGCATTGATCCACAGCTTCATGTTTGGGAGAAAACAGAGATTTCTGAAGGGGACACAGAGTGTGTGTGAAAGAGAGCGAGAGATAGAGAGTGTGTGTGTGTGTGAGAGAGAGAGAATAAGAGAGGGTGTGTAGTACAAGAGAAAGAGAAAAGAGATTAATCCAAAGAGAATTGGGATTCTGCAGAATTTCCTTTCTACCTTAGAAGAGCAGTAATTCCAGTTAGAGGCCTACCAGAGGAATTAAACCCAATCCCCCCCACTACCTCGTTTGTTAACTTGTTTAATTTAGTTAATGGATTAAACTTACTGTCTCTTTTATAGGGCTGTTAAAGTTATGCTCAGCTCTCTAGCTAGGAGAACTTTATGAGGGAATGTGCAACTACTAGGGGGAATGTAGGCATGTCTTCTTAACTTGAGCACAGTTCTTTCTCTGCGGAGTCGGTGCTATTAACTTCTAATAATCTCGAACAGAAATTAATTTTAAGCGGCTCTAATTAATTAACTTTACCGATGAATAGATAAATAATACACCTGCTGTTTCGCTTGAAGAAATTGAAATTAGACCAGGTTGTTAGTATTTTGGAAACAAGATTTAAGAAAAAAAAATCGTTTGCTAGATGATGTAAAATTTCCTTGATGAAAAATAAGGGTGATTCCCTAGATTGTCAAGAAATGGAGAATTCGAGGAAAGCAAAAATAATGGATACCAAGAACAGTACTTTTTCTATGGGAACACCTGATCCTAAATATACCTTAAATGCCATTCACGACTGACACACACCTACATTATCTCGAGACAGGGCAGACCAACATGTAGAAACATACTGACAGAGTGTAGACTCAGGAAAAATTTTCAATGTATATAAGAATATTTGAAAAGTATAATAACAGACATTTCGTGTAATTGATTTTCCCTTAAATGATCCAATAAACTCTCTTTTTGTTTGGTGTAATGGAACAGAACATTCGACACTAACACACAATAATTGGTAGATAGAGACTTTTGAGACATAACCAAAAGGAATTTTATTCCTAAATGATTAAGGGAAAAGATATAGTTTTAACAACAAATGGTGAAAAACTATTATAAAATAAGTAATAAGTACAACTTGTATATCTAAATATACTGCCAATTCCGGTTAAGTTGTTGAAATTAAATGAAATGAATAATTGTTTATTCATATTCTGGTGGACACATGGACCGTAGGAATAATTTTGAATTTACATATAGTGAAAACAATTGAATGTATAAAATTATAAACACTACAGCTTGTAAGTTCTACGAAAACGTATCAAATAAACCTTTTTATGTCCTTTAGAGATAGGAATTTCGAAAAAAAAGAGAAGAAAAAATGTGGAAAAGAAAAATGTAAATAATCTTGTAGAGCCACTGTGGACAACTGGACAGGAAACAGCGTACCGCCTCGGAAACAGGTCCACCTGAAGTGGACATGACAGATAGACACACGAACACGATCCTAAGCAAGATGTATTTTTACTTCACATTGATACCGTAGCTCATTCGGTTTAAGATGACGTTTGGCCCAGGACTCTATTCTATGTTTGTTTTGACTGTGTATACTTTCAACCATAGAAAAAATCCCTAGAAAAAAACTTCATTGATGACCAAATAAGGACCTTCTTATTAAACTAAATAAGGAGAGATAACTCCCAATTGGAAAATCTAAAAATTGTTTCCATCATAGCCTTTATTTATGGGCAACAGCGTTGGGCCAAAATCATTCAGAAGAATGATATTTTCTCTTCTATTGAAGAAAAAATAGTTCTATCCTAATCTTGCCAGATTTCTATCTTTATCAAGTCAAGGTGCTCCTAGAGTTGTTTTTTTTCTTCATTCATTTTCTTAAATCTTTAGAAATGTAGTGACCTCTATACGGATCAGTGCTTCCGCTCCTCATAGCCCCGATGAGCCTTGAACGCCGACACATTGGCAAATATAACACATTTTTGTTACAGAAATGTATTTTTTTCCTCTCGCGGCCGAACACAAACTCCAGATTCGAAATTTATTATATGTATAAGATTGAAATGGGCACTCCTCATGTTTCATTTATTTTACTTAAAGAACAAAAAATGGAAAATTATAATTTTATGGCAGAAGTAAATGTAAAATAACTTTTTTAATATTATATTTGACAAAAAAAAGTGAAGATATTAGTAAAAAAAAAGTGAAGATATTAGTAAAAAAAATATAGGTCAAACCTAGTCGTTTTGTTAAGAGATAAAAATACAAGGAATTTGTCGTTCTTATTATGATTCTGTTTTTCAGACTGAAAACTTTTTTCCACTCCAGTTAGTAAACATAATATCTTAACTTTTAGAGCATGAAGTTCAACAGAACGAAAACGTAGATAAAATGGGGAAGTGTTTGAGGTAACATCTGAAACTCTCTCACTCCCTTGTAGCTCTTGATGATTTGGTTCGTTTACACAAAGGATGTGTAAACGAGTTAAGGAAGGAACCTTTACACAATTACAGATCACAAGAATCCACTACCCCCTGTTGGGTTAAGGGAACAGAGGATATGTTGGAAAAGAGCCCGTTATCAAGGGAAACCTTATTAACGTCTGTTTTCTGTTCCCTACTCTCACTCCATTTGCCCATTTCCTATTGTTCTAACACGCCGTCAAAACATTAATAATTAAAATTTCGTAAAATCGTTTATCGTTGTCAGTATAACGGGACTTACTGGGACCTAAAAATCGTAGAGCCCGCGATGAGTGCTTATACTTTACAAGATTATGAAATAACTTTCAGTTCTTTAAATGGCTCCTATTGACCACATCAGTTTTTGAAAACACTTTTATGTTCCTTTGTGGTTTATGTGTTAGCAAATTGTAAGTTAGTAAGCATTGTGAGTCTTGTCTACTTTCACAATGGAATTTTATCGTCTGTGTTTGTTTCTAATAAAAAGCCTCACTATATATTTTTCTTATTCGATTTTCACAATTGTAGTTTATTCACAGCCATGATCCGTTTTTCTTTTTTTTAACTGACCCACGATCAAATGGCACCGGTTTTAGGAATTTTATTTAATAAATGTTTTAACAAACAAATAATTTACTGCCTAAGCGAGGCATTATATAATTTATAATATTGCATATATAATATCATCATGTTATATATTTATTTAGTAGGACTCGCAATAAGGGCGAAATGCTTTTCTGTTTTTCAAAGGATGCTCACATGTGAGTCAACAGTTCAAAATCAAAACAGTTAAAAAAACAAGGTAAAATATTGTCTTTGGAAATCATACAGAAAATGAAGAAATAAAATAAAGGTAAGGAAACAAACGTTAACCGTATGAATTTTTAAAATGAAAGCTCAATATACAATGATTAGAATAACTTGTGAACTAATGCATTTGTGTGTATGTTTTTATATTTTTTCCTTAATATTTAAATGGTCTGATACATGTTTGTGTGTTTCAAATAGTGTTATTTACAGTGAATGTATTGTCTGCCTTAGAGAAGAATTTTAAATTCTATGAGGATATGTTTACTTTTCAAATTTATGTAACAAAAATTGCCTATTTCCTCCGTGTAGTAATTAATGTATACTTTAAAAAAAATTAATATATAAAAGAAGTAGGCAAGGAAAGTAATATTTAGGTATTATTCCTGAATTAAATTTTGACTTACTTGACCTGAAACTAAATTTAAAACAGCGAAAATAAACAATTATGTTCGTCTTTTGAACGTTTTCCATAAACAGAGAAACGATATACGACCATACGAAGGCATCCAAGCACATAAATTGAACACATCCACAAATGTACAATATAATCTGTCACGGGATTACATCGTGTTTACACTTCCCATTATCCCCAATTCAAGCGTTAAATACCTCCCATGATCCGTCGATGTGCTATAATACAGGACATTAAGTGCCAGGAGCGAACAGGTGTATAGTACTGGCTGTACTCTGTCAGACCGCACGGTTGTAGTGTACATACATGAACCAGTGTACCCTAGGGCCTAGTACGGATGTACAAGGGCGTTATGTACATAGAGCGAACATGAATCACAGCCATATACCGGCTATGATCAAATATTTAACCTTCTCTGTTAACAAGCCAAACTGTCTTAATTAAAGGCCTTGTAGCTACAAGTAGCGCCAATTATTTCAATTTACCGTCTGTGCTAAAATTCAAACAGAAATAAAACAGACAGCACATGTTTGGAATGAAATGCATCAGAGAAAAGTACTAGACTACAATTTGATTGACAGCTGGTGCTGACATAATTAATACAGAAAGCTATAGAATATCTACATTGAACAGATCACATAAAATATGTTTTACTGAGAAAAAAATACAAAATCATAAATGGGAAGTCAAGGGATGGTTGGGGTAAGGCTAGCAGAAAATAACGTTTGGTCTTTAGGCGCAATCTATATTAGACGCTTTGGCTGCACTTTCACAGCCTTATTCAGCACTATAAAAGGCCTAGGGAATGGAGGAAGAAGAAGAAGACATTTAGATGACCATGGTTAAATTTTGACGTCTAATGTAGATTTGTGGCTGAAGATCTGACGGTTTTTTTAGCACTTTCCTCCGAAGGAAAGTAGCTATTGAGGTTGGACTCATGACGGAATTTTTGAAAAATTTCTTCAAATCTTTATCGATCCTACCCAGTAGACACCGAAAATGACCCCCGTTAAAATTTATATATATATATATATATATATATATATGCATATATATATATATATATATATATATACATATATATATATATATATATATATATATATATATATATATATATATATATATATATATATATATATATATATATGTGTCTGTTAACACGATAGCGGCCAGAGTTTTTGTTTTTTCATCACGAAACTTGGTATATAGCATTCAATTAACAAACGATTGAACGAGTTCGTTAACCACTAAAGTCGGTCCACCGGAAGGGGGGGTTTACCCCGAACCCAAAACACTAATTTGACTATGTCAGCCGTAATATTTGTTATATTTCAACGAAACTTGGCATTCGTAGTGGTAATATAGAGAGAAAAGAGAGATATAAAAATGAACTAAATCGGTTCCTTAGAAGGGGGGGTTTACTCCGGACCCACAATACCTATTCGCCACTACCAGCCGTGATTTTTGGTATATTTCGACGAAACTCGGTATTCGTAGTGGTAATCCACAGGTAAATATATGTTGGAAAAATAAACTAAATCGGTTCATTAGGAGGGGGGGGGGGTTACTCCGGACCCACAATACCAATTCGCCACTACAAGCCGTGAGTTTTAGTATTTTTCGACGAAACTCGGTATTCGTAGTGGTAATCTACAGGTAAATATGTGTTGTAAAAATAAACTAAATCGGTTCATTAGAAGGGGGGGTTTACTCCGGGCCCAAATTCCTAATATACTCATACCGGCCGTAATTTCTGCTGTATTGTAACGAACCGCGGTATACGTCGTGGGTAACTCATAAGAAAGAAGTGTTGTAAAAATGAGCTGAATTGGTCAATCGGAAAGCGGGGGTTTAATTTGTAATATATTTCAATAGAAAAGCCCGCCTGACGTAGGTTCACAAAGCCGCCGCAAGGAGCGCTTTCTACCACTAGAGTGACTGTATCCTGTTCCTGCGTTAGATCAAAATACGATAATATGAGGTTTTTTGTATTTATTACATAGTGTAATAGGTACCATGTGTAAACATAACTCTGGAAGCAAATTAATAATTGATCAGTTACTCATTACAAATTTAAAAGAGAACTATTCATGTTTTTATTTTATTTATGTAGGATATTTTAAGCAAATTGTTCTGGAAAGCAGTCTACACTACCCAAATTCTGAGGAAAGTGCTTAGATATGCAGCTCCTGCGTGACGGACTCTTTTTGACGTCTAATGTAGATTTGTGGCTGAAGATCTGAGGTTTTTTTCTCCTAGCCGAATCCCAAGCAACCCTTGACTTCGTATCACCGCAACGGCTCATCACCATCTTATTATGAAAATCATCATAACTATATATAAAATATACTGCAATGGCCAAAATAATTTTTTCTAGAAATGGGTATCGTATATTATAAACAATGAAATAAATAATGATTATAATACTCTACTATAGCATTATAAAAATAAGTAATATATATTTAAAAGTACGTGGTTGCTGGCAGAGAAGAAAGATCTTCAGTAAAATCAAAAACGTCAAATTCCTTAACAACAAATTTTATTTTTCACGCTAAGCGGTTTCCGCAGCTCCTGTTACCATCTTCAGTTTTTTTTTTTTTTTTATTATTATTTAATTGAATGAATAAATCATATCATTGTGTTACTGGATGGAATTGCAAGGAATTTACTACTGATCGGAAGCTTATCCAGTTATATTATGGTTACGTTTTTTAATTTCACGTAGGAGTTTAAACATATATTTCGGTATTGTTGAGGAGTCTCAAAATGTTTTATTTGCTATTAATTGGGGTAGTTACTTCATATTAGAATATTTGTTTATGTATGTAAAATTTTATGAATTCGGCATTTAGAAGCAACTATTATTGTGAAATTTATAGGCTGATATTCTGATAAGAACAAATCCTTAAAGCTACCTGATAACAAAAATATCAAGAAATTATGAACAGTTTCAAGTAAAACTGTAGGAAAAGATTTCTTTTTTTTAAACAAAGAAAAAAATCAATACTTCAAAAATAAAGGAGCACATGCTGGCTAAATCAGCATTTAGTAATTGCACGAGCGAACCTACCGGAGGGTCCTCCGATGACGCGAAGAGTAAAGGCGGTTGCCACGGAAACCGAACCTCGCGCCAATTAACGTCCTAATGGTAGAAGCAGCCCAATTAACAAGAGCCCTGTGTTAGTTGGTCGATATGACCACTGGTCTGAACATCGTTATGGTCCCTGAATCCTGTACCTTACGGGGAGGGTGGTTTTATCTGCTGTGCATCTATATTTGGCAAATAACAAAATACCTTTATATAAGTACAATCAAAAATACAATCAGGAGTATTTCGGAAGATTTTCACTCTTTAGAAGCATTCATGATGTTAATTTCACCCCTGCCAGGAATAAAAATTTCAACTCACAAGAACCGTGTACAGGAATAGAAGCCTTCGCTGATACGTTTTCATGTTTCGGGAAAAATATAAACTAAAATCTCAAAGAGATGTAAGATTTTAGACGCCATAATAGGAAACGGACTGAATCCTAAGAGCAAATTACCCCATTTTCTTTCTGAACCTTGGCTCTTGGAAACACTATAACCAATGTATTATTAATTTTCTTACCTTGTTTTACTAAAATACTCATTTTACTCTTAATGCAATTTGACGAAAAAAAACAAAACAATTAAAAGTGCGGTAAACATAGACAAACACAGAAGTTTTAAGCACTTATTTCATTTATTAACATCGTCTCACCGAAAATTGCTTCAGTTCTTCTTTTGGAGAGATTTAGTGAGCTTTCAAATGGTCAATTTCCACTTATCAGGATTTCCCAACCCTTTTCGAAATGTTTAGAAAATGTACTAAGATCCGAAAACTTTTCATGTCTAGTAATAATTTTGTTTAATACTTATTTCACTCTAAATGTAACTAAAATTTAAATATCTTAGTTTAGATGAATTTCAAACATCTAGAAAATATTTTAATTAAATCCAAGTATTCTAATTATCCAAACCGAAAATTAGTTTGAAAAAGTATTTTTACCCACTTTTCTCGAAAATAGTTACATACATCACCATGAATATGGTTTAATTCGTTTTCCTTCGTTACAGAACTTATAATAAAGAGTACCTGCAAGTATGTTAAAGCGAATATTCGCTACAATTTTGTTCGCGCGGATTTCACCCTACAACCATTTTTCAGCTGGACAGATTCTGCTGGTTAACGAACTTGATCTTTAAAATTAGAAGACACTTTTTTGTACCCAATTTTATTAAAATTGGACCATTTCTCAGTCTGTGAGAGAGCGAACATATATATATATATATATATATATATATATATATATATATATATATATATATATATACTAAACGGTTGGATGTAGCAAAATTTTTCAAAGGGGCAAAGTTGTAGTTCTCGAGATCTATAAAATGGTGCCCTAGGAATTGAGAAAATAGCACTTCTATGGGCTCAAATAGGCATTTAAAGGGAGGTGTTTCCTATTTACCTATATTTTGCATTACATTTTTAAAATGTACTAACAAAACAAGGAAGAACCGTGCAAACGGGGGTTCGATGCGACAAGTTGTTCTCTGTAAAGATGCGTTTTAATTTGCTTGTATTCCTCATCTGAATTTCCAAAAAAAACGGTTCTTCCTTGTTTTGTTAGTACATTCTAAAAATATAATGCAAACTATGGGTAAAGAGGCCAATTTGAGCCCTTAGAAGTGTTATTTTCTCATTTTCTAGGGGACCATTTTATAGATCTCGACGAGAACTACAACTTTGCCCCTATGAAAAATGTTGCAATTTCTGGGCCACCCTGTATATATATATATATATATATATATATATATATATATATATATATATATATATATATACACAACTTTGATCTGCCATTATTTTCGTGATGCAAGTGTTCTGTTTTTTCAGTCAGCAGTTCCAGATTGCTTCGTTTCAATTACTGTGTTGTTCCTTGAAATGGGAGTTTGCAAATGGTGGAACAGTCAGGAATATTTCCCTCAGAGTTTCGCGCAAGCGGAATTTTCGTGAACTTTTTCACCTACCTGAACAGGCTGTAGTAGGTAGAATCGATTTGAGGGCATTCTTCAAAAATTCTATTATTAGTGCAATATAAATAGCTAATTTCCTTTGGAAATATGTAAATCGCGTTCATGAAGAGAGCACAATGGCCTCAAACATTTAGAGCCCTTTATTGAGAATATTAGTGGGAAGTTGAAAAGGATTTAAATATTTAAACGTTTGCCTCTGTTCAATAGACATTTCACAATCTTATGAAATTAGTTCTATAGCACATGTGGCCACCGAGAGTCACCACAAATATGATCGCTTGACTTGCTGAAGTATTTGATAATTGTAATTCCGTCCTTGCAATAACATCCTTGCTAGATGTTCCAGTCGAGCAAACCTAAATGCACTCATGGGTGAGAAGACACTATTAGTTAGTGTTAGTTCTCCTATCGCCATCTCTAGGATTGTATTAGCCGTACTCGTGACAGGTCTGGCCGCACTCCAGCGGCCGTTCCTTTGATTAAAGCCGCCAGCGACTCTTTAGCTCACTCGACCAAAGTCTATTTATATACATATCGACTATTGTAAGCTCTCGTCTTACAGCAACCGGCTGAGAGCAAGGAAGGGGGAAAACGTCAGGCTTTTAATAGTCGGGGATTGGGCGCAGTCAGGTGGCGGCAAGAGGAAGTGGGTGTCGCCTAAGATAAGCAGTTATAAAAAACATTCCCATCGTCTAGGTTATTTCAGAAAAAATGTTGCTTAAACGCTTTCCATCGTATAATTTCCTTAATGCTCCATGGTTTTATTCAAACATCAGTGTATAGGAAATAAAATTGTTATGCGTTCAATAAAGCTAACATTCAAATTAAATTAACTAATATAATAAAAATAATTAATGACGAACTATTATTTACTTAATTTATTGATATTTTAAAAATCAAATTCAAAATTTGTTTAGTGTGGGGATTAAACGAAATGAGATTGTAATGAATATTTCATTCCAAGAATTCCACGTTTTCTTAACCCATTAAGTCCCAAGCCTATTTCTACTAGATTTTTTTGACATTTTTCCTCTTAGGCACTTAAAAGAATGTATAATAACCAAAAACAAAAAATCAGTAATTATAGTTTAGGAGACAAAAAATGTTGCGTTTACGCAACTTTGGGAAAAGCTAGGCATATCAGAAAATACCATGATTTTATTATAATATCATTATTGAATTACTTTTTAAATTTTATATTACTCTAAACAATATTTTATATAACTTTGGCTTGAGTTGAAAACATAAATACAATTTAAAAAAATAAATTGACTCAAAAAATTATTTTTACGAATATTTTGTGAGCATTGCACCATCAAAATCCTGCGTTCCTTCTTCCAAGGTAAGGCGAAAGAAACCATCTGATCGTCAAGTAAGATAATAAACAACGAAGAAGACGTCGCCAATGCTAATCACAAACAATATTCATCTGCAGTAAATGTAAGTTGACTTTACGAGTGCAATGCTCACAAAATTTTGAATTTTTTTTAACTCAATTTATTTTTTTTAAATTGTAATTATGTTTTAAACTGAAGCCAAAGTTATATAAAATATTGTTTGGGGTAATATAAAATTTAAAAAGTAAATAAATAACGATATTATAATAAAATCATGGTGTTTTCTGATATGCCTAGCTTCTCCCAAAGTTGCGCCAACGCAACATTATATTCGCAGGGCCACAGAATTGCCATAAAAATTTATGATCGCAATTAATTTTATTGGTTACATTTCTTATATTTTCAATTAATGCTTAGAGCAAAAAAAGAAGTTTTTGTTTAACAAATGCATAGATATTTTGGGCAAATTTTTAATACTCTTCACAATTCAATTTTTTCGCAATATTAAAAAAAATAGCAAAACATTTTATTTGGGCTTAAGATTCTTTTTTCCTTTTCTTTAAGGAGTTGCATTGTTAGAAAAAAACTATTCAAACTAAATTAAAATATTTATTTGCATGAGAAAAAAATCATGAAAATAATGTTGCGTTTACGCAACTTTGGGACAAAATGGGTTAATAAGACAGTTGTGTTAGTTTAAGAGCAAACGTAAAAAACTGAATGAACATATGAATAAAATTTTATGATTTATTTTTAAGTGGGAAAGAAAAATCATCAATATAAAGAAGATATTCAAAAGTTACTTTGCAAAAGACTTGCTATATTAGTGTATTAGTGGTGTAATGTATTCAAAGCATATTTCTCAGTAAGCTGAAGCACGAATAGTTTAATTTTTAGGCCTTCGGCTAACCGATATGAATAAAATAACATTTATGGTAAAAAAAAAATTAATATTAATTATATATAGTCTAGCTCTTTTAATTATTTATTTAACGAGCTAACAATGTAGTATTATACGTACCCACTTATTAATTAATAAGGTTACGATAGCTGATTCCATAGAACAAGGCCAATCGATACGTTCCAAAGAGGTACATTTAAATTTTCACTTCGAGTAAGGTTCAGGAAAATCACCAATCCTAATGTAGGGAGTTAACATAATGACACAATAAATCTCTCTCATTATTTGAGTGCAATAAATATATAGTTTCCTTGAAACTAAGGAAAAAGAAAGAAACAAAAAATTAATTTTGGTATAGGAAAATTAGTTTTGTTACGGAGCGAACCCCCACATCTAATGTACTGATTTTTATTATATGAGTTGTTCGCCGAAAAAAGGTATATAGTGAACGAAAACAAGTTTTCGAGAAAAACGCGTTTAAAGTTTCGCAGTGAACTACTACTACACGCCGGATTTTGAATTCAGATACTCTGAAACCGCTCTTCAAAGTAAACCAAGTGAAACTAATGAAGAAGAATGTTTATTGTTGTAAATTGTAGTGTACTTTCGAAATGACGGACTACGTACCTTTTTTCAGACAATGGTTCTGGGCATAAGAAGATTATCAAATAAAGGTGTTAACAATTTTTGTTTTCTCAAGTTTGACGTACTTGACGGGAAAGAGCATGCTTTCAAGTGTCCGAAAAGAAGGTTTGACCTTTTTTCGGCGAAAACACATATACATAGTATATATTTTATGCAGCAAATCCAAAATAATTTATTCTGGGCTAGTTGTTTTCAGATAAGAAGCTACGTGTAATTGACCGATTCTGCTGTTTAACTAACTCATCCGATTTTGGATGTAAGATAAGCAGCTACGTGTAATTGACCGATTCTGCTGTTTAACTAACTCATCCGATTTTGAATGTAAGATAAGCAGCTACGTGTAATTGACCGATTCTGTTGTTTAACTAACTCATCCGATTTTGGATGTAAGATAAGCAGCTACGTGTAATTGACCGATTCTGTTGCTTAACTAACTCATCCGATTTTGGATGTAAGATAAGCAGCTACGTGTAATTGACCGATTCTGCTGTTTAACTAACTCATCCGATTTTGGATGTACGATGAATGCCGACTTTCGGGGCAAAACAACTAAATTCTGCTCACTAAAGTATTACCACAACAGCCGGCAATCCCCTCCTAACTCCTACGGATTGTATTTAAAGGAAAATAGCGATAAATGCGGATAAGGATTAGCCATAACTATCGACGTGAGCTCAAACGAAGCCACAAAACATTTCCTATTCAAATATATCCATAATGTCTAATGAACCAAATCAAAAGGATGCGAACAATTGTTCATTGCGCAGGAGGATTCCGCGGTTCCACCGTTACAAAGGCGATGTAGCAAATCCAGAACTCTGCGGTCCAAAACACCAATGAATTGTAGACGACTCTCTGCGCACACCATAATCTGCTTAGAGGTCCGCTTCTAAACCTCATTTATAGCCCTAATGTGTAGTACGCATGCTCCTCTGGCTCACACACAAATACCCGCGGCTTTCATCACCTCCTCCCCCCCCCCCTCCGGTCCCACTCGGTTTACGCTCTAAGCAGGATTTAAAGTTGTAGCAAACTTAATTCCTGAAACTTCCTTGTTAAACAGTTTTTAGCTCTTCCTTCATAGCCTTTTAGTAGCACTTAACGGACTACTGGATACATTAGCCCAACTACTTACGTTTTAATTGATTTTGCGGACTTAGTGTTAAAAGGAAGAACTTGTAAAACTTTACAAAGTAAGGAATTAAGCCACTTCCTACATAATTCAAATGCAGTCTTTCTTGTTTTATAATTGTTCTACTACCTATTCTAAAGTCCATGTTTTGAAAATTCAAAGATATAAATATTTATTTTTTGTAAAAAACTAAGAGAAATAACATTTATAACATTTGTCCTCTTATAAAATGTCCACTTACATTTTAATATTTGTAAAAAACTAAGAGGACTAACATTTAGTAAGGAGTAATAAAACTTTAAACAGACAAATAAAATATGCTGCACGGAAATCATGGAATGCGTAATAGCAGATTAAGCCAACGAAGTGAAAACTAAAATAAAAATCATATCAAAAAGTC
Source organism: Gonocerus acuteangulatus (assembly GCA_946811695.1). Lineage (NCBI taxonomy): Eukaryota > Metazoa > Arthropoda > Insecta > Hemiptera > Coreidae > Gonocerus > Gonocerus acuteangulatus. The sequence goes on from OX328131.1 coordinate 44,097,630, forward strand.
TGATATACGTAACAGTGACAATCACCATAAAGTGATAGTGGACTTTATTCATCAAAGTCCCTCGGAAGTTTATGATGATTAAACAACGATAATAAAAGCTAACGAAGCCCCATCCTACAAAGCAATAAGTCACTAGGCGTAAAGTTATAAATAATTCACCGATGCGAGTCAAGATATCAGCATCATCTCTTCGCCCTGATAATTGCTCGCGTGACTTCGTAATAATAAAAAGTCAGTAATTGTCTTAAAGGTAATAAAAGACAATGTAGAGCTACAAACATCCTGAGCTTTAAAGGCTACGGCGATACTCAAATAAATCATTTAACCCGATTCAATTAATCCGTGTATTTGCCTTAGCTAAAAAAGAAGAAGTCTGTTTCATTCCGTAACCCTAACTTCCGAGTTCCAGCTAGATCTAGCGTTGTTGGAAATTTTATTTCTGCTGTGATGGAGGGTCGGATGGTCTCCCATTATCTTTTTCTATCCTTTTTCTCACACTGCTAGCGTTTTGCATTCAAAAATATAACCTTCAAAGTCAGTTAATTTCATTTGTATTTGCTCTACATGTTTCACACCTCAGGTGCCTCTTCAGGAGCCAAAAAACTCGATAAACTAAAACTCACAGCCTAATTGTATTAAAGCGAACATTCCCTTACAATGGCCACGTCCAATATGAGGTTACTATTACCTACTTCGTAGCGTCAATCAGCTGTGTCTGTTTCTACACACAGCTGATTGACGCTACGAGTAGTGGGTCACTATTAAATATAAAAATAGAACTGAAATAAGCGACCTAAAGGGACTTTGTTTTTACGAAAGATATTAGCAGAAACGCACCATAGGATTAACTAAAAATTTGGTATATTTAAATCAATTCATTATAAATTACCAACGTCACTTGAAATGTCAATCTAAAAACAGAATATGTTATTTTTAAAATGAGCCACTCTTCGAGCCAATTTACTTAGAAAATGAAATAGTTAACGAACAATATTTTATATTGAAACATACATTTATTAACGTAAATAGAAACCGAAAAATTAAATAACTCAATAAACACTGGTTCCTTGCTATTTCGCTAACACTAACAACAATAGTGCTGTTGAGTTAAAATAAATACACAGATGTGTATATTTTTTATGATAGAATAAATTTTTTTTTAATTAAAGTTTTTTTTTCAGTGCATCGACTGCTAAGGTCAATAGCAGTTTTTTTTAAATAAATTTATTTTATATCATGAACTAGTAGACTTCCATAAAAACGTTTTAACCTGGGAAAAATATTCCCATAGACAGGTAATATGTTTTCTAATATTAAATCCATCCTAAAATTGGGCAAAGAGGATAAAAATGACTTTGGCATCTAAATGTGAAAATCATAAGATGGCGTAAAAAAATCCCTCGAAAGTATAACCTTATTTCTTAAGAGTGGTCTGATTTAGGTCTTTTTGATCCTAAATTCCTTCTTCCTTTATCGTCACTCTATATATGGGAAAGAAACCCTCTCTGGTGAAAATTTGGCCCAAAAAAAAGCATAAATCTCTTCCAAAGGAAATAACTTAACGACTTAATATTAAATAACGACCTCATAATATTATCACAAATATTTCAGCTTCCTTTAGTCATATTTATGTGCTTGTTATGATATATATTTCTATATTGGCCTCCATAGTGTGTTAGAGCATATTAAATTGCTCTTTATAAGCGCAATAGAACTATATATGCAGTTAATATGGTATTAACAATATTGGTTAATAAAGATGGCAAATGGAATAATCTAATCAGGAAAGATAATAAATTATAATTTTGAATAAAATATAATAAAGATATTAAAATCTCAAAATTTAAGAAATATCTGCCTCGCATCGTGATTCTATAGTTATTTGTTCGCTCCCACGATTGAAAAATTAATTGATTGATTCCCAACTCTGTCTAATACTGCTAATGTTTTAGGAAGTGACTCAATGTAAATAGATAAAGGTTTGCAGATAGGTAAAGGTAACGCAGAAACTGCGCTATCTTAGGTAGTTTATATAAGGATCTACTTCAAAATTTCATTTCGGAAAGATCAAGATGGTTTCAGTAAAATCAGTGAGAATTGGTGGTTAAGACTCGATATTGGGTTGTAGCTCCACATTATGTATGTAATCACTGTCTTACTACGAACAGGCACCTCCTTTTGCAAAGCACACTACAATAGATAAATACCTTGGCGTGTTTAGAAATGTCTGGACACGTAGATGAAGATGCTAAGTCAATTTTGCGGCCAGGAAGAAACTGGATTCGGCACAAAATGCAGAAAATTTTAGGAGAATATTTTACAACAAGCTAATTAGGTAAGCAAGATTTATTAGTTGGCTATTTAGGGTCTGCCACAAACGCGCAGCTGGAAACGCCTGAGAAAATGTGAACTCGAAATAACTCTCACCCTGCATAAGAGAAAGACTTCGGGTTTTATAAGAACCGAAGTACGTCGGCTCGATAAAGCTATTCGGAAAGCGCCAACACCTCCTCGTGAAAATAGCCCCGCCGGAACGGGAGGAAAACTGCTCGAAACGCCAAGAGCATTGTTCGAGCGCCCCTAGAACCATTAGCGAAGAGGGCGGCGAGAACGGCCCCAATGGGTTTTAAGTGGTACTAAATAAAGCGGGCCAACACAACTACAACACAAATTACCCTCACACATATACACCAACACTTACAGACACAAGCACTCGCGAGCGCACGCACACATAGAGAGCGCGGTTAGAAGGGATTTACTTCCCACTGTAGCTGGATTTATTCTCCGTTCTGGGAGCCACACATCACTCTAGCGAGATCTACCGGCACATATACACATTAGTCTTCGGTAGGCAGTCTCTTTCCAACATGTATTCCCTTACAGTATAGTCTCTCTACATAATCATATGCAGTGTAAATTATTATAGTCTGGCAGTGTTCTGTCACTAATTGTGAACATAAGAGTATCAATATTTTATACTGACCCAAATTTCTCAAATTATATATATCGCCGCTACCATGTTAAACTATCGAATATGCAAATAGGAGGAAACTAGGGAACTAACATGTTCTATCCATTGACGAAGTAATATCTAGAAAAATGGTCTTATTCGATACTTTATTTAAGAAATTAAAGGCTATTATAAAGGGGTTAGAGTTGCTACAGTTCGCGACAAGCCGTATCGTCCACTATCCAAGAGCAAAGACTCGAATCTGAAGAACGAGTATTTTCATATTCGATAGTTTCACATGGTCGGGACGATATGACAGCCGATGAATAAGAACAGAACCTTAAAAACAGAATTGACCTGTCCCTCTGTCTAATCTCTTCCTAAAATATGCATTCCATTTCACAGATGTAGGAATTAAAAAAATAATTTTGACAACGAAGGGAATAAAGTAAACCATTCTTAAATATAATAAAAACGGGAAAATATCGTTCATAATACACATACAAATTAACATATTAATGAATTAACATATAAAAGAAGTCTTTTACGGATCAAAGCAGTGAGAATATATTTCTTGTATATCTTAATAATCCATAAGAATAATATTCTGGTTTCAAAAAAGGCTCTACCACATTAATAAGCCAGAAAGTCATGCGAGATAGCCATGTAAGGTGAACGTCGATACCCTTGGCCATTTTTTATTTATTTGTGTATGTTTAGCGAAAAAAAGTTAAATTTATCTATTTTGAAGGAAATTCAAAAAACGGTGATATCTCTAAAATCCAATAAATAAGTTTATAGTTATTAGATATGCTATTTGTTCAATAAATAAGACCACATTGGGCACTGTTTTCCAGGCACAGAATACACTTTTGGAGTAAGCCCATAACTCTGACGATCCATGAAGAGTTGGAGAAATTTGGAAAATCTTTCATGTACTACAGCTTCAAAAATGTAAGTAACGTTTAAAAAAAATCCTGAATTGAGTTTAACTGTTTTCTCGTAACTAAGTTATTGGGTTCTGTTTGAAGCTGAGTTTTTCAGAGACAATAACGCTTAATGGAGACAATACAAAATGAATTTGCATTTTTGGAAAAAGTAAAATTGGTATCCCCTACCTGAATCAAACACACAGGCCAAAGTTATAAACTTCAGAAAACGTATGCTTGTTCTGGGAAAACTATACATAAAAGGATAATAACATAGAACGCACTCTGAAATATTATAACCGATGGCGCACGAACAATAAACTCTGAACTTCACAGTACGTCCAATCTTTTATTCATAAAGGAATAAAACCGTTTCTATTGGCTTTTTCAGGAATATACAAGCGAAGAGAAAGGTATTAGGTAAAACATGAAGGTCCATCCATATCTCCTCCAAGAGCGAATGCCTTAAGATCGACCAGCGAAAGATCTGCCCTGTAAGAGGCAACCATCCCCTTTTCTATGTATTTTACATGAGCCTTCAGATCCAGATATGCAAGGGTAATTAGGGGAAAAGGGTCCTAACTCCCCGTCAAAGCAGCAAACCAACCTGAACCTCGCTCTTACAAACATCTTCTCCTTTTTACCATTTCCTTATCCTTTATGGAGGTTTTTTAAACTTTAATTTTTTTTTTACTGATGTGTAGTTTGCCTCTTTAATGTTTGCTTACTTATTCCCCAAGACTTTTTAATATTACGTACAGGGGAAAAACAAATTAAGTTCTAATATATAATATATAAAACGAAGAAGACAATTTCTTTATTAGTCTATTTTCCCCCATAAAATGTACCTGTTAGCCGTCAAAACCTTAAATCCGTTTAATTAAATAAATGTCAATTTGTCTAAAATTAATTTTAAGAATTCTACAGAAAATATTGACATACCCGTATTCAACAAATATTAGTCAAATTCTTGCTACACTTGTTAAAATTAACTCAAATTTATTAAAGTCAATAAAAATATAATGTAAACTTGTAATAATCTAATCATTAAATTACAATGAAAACTTTATTAACACTGGTCGGCCGAGTCAATGCGGCCGCGTGATAGTAAGGAATTGACAGCCAACGGGGGTATGTCCGTCCATACTAAATAACTGTAATGATACGTTTTACTTCTACATTCAGTATCTCGAATGGGTTAACTGATTGCCAGAATATAGAATAAAGAATTTAAAAAAAAAATGCATAATAGCCATTTCCATTAGTACAACATTAAGCTCCTTTTAGTGCCGTAGAGCCATATTCTCGCCACTGATTTGAGAATATAATTCGTGTGTACTTCCTCCTAGTAATCCATAATTAGAATATTTTACTGGTTTAGTAGTGTACGTGCACTTAAATCTCTTTAAAGTGAATGTCGAAAAAAAAGAGAAATACATAATGTATTTTCCAGAAAATAATGTTAACGATGATTTATTGAAAAGTCATAAAATAAGTTAATCATAAAGTCCGCATAGGAAAATAATTTCCACTACTGAATATTCTCTTGGAGTAAACTCTTTAAGACCCATAATACCAGAGGAACAAATCCCTACTCACAAACTAAACACAAAAAGCACTAGAAAATAGGCCAAAGGAAGACAACCCTTCTCCACATGGAAACTAGCCAAGATAACTTCATACCCGAAGAAATTACTTCATCCAGTGTCGCAAGCTTCTTTCCATCCAACCCCAGTTCCTTAAAAAGTAAGAAAGCGGGGAGAAATATATAAGACAAGAGTCTGAGAAAGATAAAATAGGAATGAGGGAAAAGTTGGCGAGAAGCTCCTTCACTCCCAGGTATAAATCTATCGCTTGTTATCTGAATATTCTTTGGGATAAGTGCTCCAAAAGAAAGTTTTATATATCAACTTATATATTCTTTTTATTCTTTCTCAAGATGACAAAGTTTCCTCGCCTTGATTTTCGCATAACTCAGAGGGAGACTTTAGCTTTTTCATATTTTAAGGCCATGCGTCAGTTTTGACTCTTTTCATTTTTGAATACAAAAAGAAAATAGGATTCCCAAAAGTTCCTATATTAGAATGGATTTATTTTGTCAGAGAATATTAGTTTTAATGTTGTTTTAATACAAACATAATCAGTTTCTTTTACGTTTACAATTTGACCCCTTGACCCCTGGGGGTCCTCAATATGTTTCTATAAAGCTATGATTTATTGCAGTGGTTTGGTGAAAGACAATTTTACCAAAACACTGTCAATTTTAGAATTGTCATTTCGGTGTAATTCGAATAACTACATATTTCTGGTATTTGCTTCGGATGTGTCTAATCATTTTAAGCAGATATTCTACACATAAACAATGAGCCTTTATATTTGGCTGACCTTTGAAATCAAAGACCATAGTGAATAAATCAGATACTGCCTATCAATCATGCTAATTGGTCTTGTCGTTATTATTGGAGACAGCTCGACAAAAAGCTTGCCTACCTTCGCCTTTGAAAAACACTGTTACAAGCTACTTACGTGTCGGCTCGCCCACGCTCGGATGGTTCGACAGAACGGTAAGTCACGAATTCGCTGAGTAATTTCCAAGTCAATATAACAGTGAGCTTATTTTTAGCGTTTACAATACCTTGTATATATTAGGTCTTTTTTTCTTTTTTTTTTTGTTCTTTGTACAGCACTTGAGGATCTGGCTACATGAAGCCAATGAAAGCCACAACATGAATGGGGACATCTTGAGATATATGTATATATGTTAAGTAGCTCACAAATATTGTCATCAAAAGAGATAGAATTGTATTTTTGTTTCATATTTTTATTTTTTGATCTTGTCAATACCTTTGACAATTCAGTCAATGTCGTAACAGAGTTCAGTGCACTACAGCTGCCATAGAACGCATTTAATTTGAGCTTTCTTTTTCATCTCATTTCAGAATGATTTTTGAAAGAAATTAACATTTCAAGTATTTAGGAAATAGGATTATTAGGGGATTATCTGATTTAAATTATCAGAAGTGGAGAAAAACCTTTAACATTATTTAAAAATTCAATAAACCTTGGTATCCCATGGTATAATCATATTATTAATGTAAAATTACAGGTACATAATACACATTTGATGCCAGAAAATAAATAAAATAATAGAATTCTATAATTCGAAATTTAAATAATAACCTTTATTTTTATTTTTTTATTTGAAGATGCTGCCTTATTGCTTTTAGGAGAAAACCATGATAAATGCAAGGTTGATAATTAATATATCTTTATACTTATGTAATAATGTTATCATTGTATGTATGTATTTTAATATACTTTCAGATCATAATTCTGGACATATTCCGAAGATTATTTCAGCCTGAAAGATATATTCAAAATTAATCACATATAATTGTACAATTTGGTTACTATTTTGTTGTACCGCTATTTAAAATTTATAAATAATGATTATTTATATTTTAGCAAAATATTTAAACTTGATTCAATATCGATTACTTGTAATAAAGAGTAATTAAATAATTTTGCTCAGAAAGTTGGAAAACGTGAATTTATAGTTAGTGTAAATAGGATCCAGAGAGAAACAAAAACAGTTAATTACAGTTTTCACTGCCAAAAGAAATTGTATTCACAAATTGATGGACGTTTGTAGTTGATAATTAAAAATATGACATTCAGTTAATGGTTGTGGTGTAACGTACTGGCGAGTATTACTGCTGAGGCAACTCGTTATCTAGAATAGGGTGACATTTTTAGAGTTCTGGGCATAAACTATCTGAATGTGGAATACTTTTTTTTTAAATATTTACCTTCCGCCACATTTAAGTTATTTTGAAGAAAATTTAATTTTGTCAGACAACACAGTGCACATGGATTATGGAGCAATGGTATTATGTCACAACGAAGACACATATAGCTAATCTATGGAGCCATAGAGCTAGACTAATAGGGCGTAAGTGATGAGCATACGGCTATGAATAGGGCTATCGGCTGGAGAAACGGGTCTCTAGATAAGGCTAAAGGCCCTTGGAGCCGATATCGGGACGAACAGGACTCTTGGACCACCCTCAAGGGTATTGAGAGTTAAAGGCCGTAAGGACCTGTTAAAGTTTTACCCTCTTCCTCCCTCCTTCTCGTTAAATGGCCCGTTAAACACCGACAGCGAGTGAAGATAAGCTTTTCCTCCTACGTGTCACATAGACCATCTTTAGGAAAGAGAATTCCTGTCTAGACTCGTGCAGTATGGGAAAGGTCTCTTCAGAAGTCTGGACTTTGAATTCTTGAAAGATATAAGCTAGTCAACAGCGTAATCAGGAGAGAACTCGAGTTCTCAATTTCAAGTTGCAATTAAACAACTTTTCGTGAATGAATGGCACATTTAAAAAGAGCTATGCTTAATAAACTTCCTAACAGTACAACTATAAGAAAAACGGTATTATGAACAAATCTTCCGGCATTATTGAATATCGGGTCTCCCGTGGTCTAATGGTTAGCGCCTTGGATTCATAAGCGGGAGATGGCGGGTTCGATCCCCACCTCCGGCAGGAATTTTCTCATCTCAAGGCTCGTTGGGAAAATTCCTCAATGTACCCTGGATGTAGGCGCTAATGACCTAGAAGTAGATGCGCCGTAAAAAAAAAAAAAAAAAAAAAAAAAAAAAATTATTGAATATCAAAACACGATACTATTATTTACACAAATTCGCTTGGCAATATAAGACAGGTTCACCGAATAACAAAATCAATTAAATAAACAACTTAAATTAAACACTACTAAAATCTAAGGCTAAAAAGTAACCGCCGCATGAACTCCCTACAACACTATAGAAAGGACACAAATATTGATCTCTGAAAACTCTAACACAAACGATGACAAGGGAGACCTACAGTGAATCAAATCTACAGCCACAAACCGGTCATCGATCAGTGGAACAACAACACGAGAGAATGTAAATCTGAGACAATCACGGATCGAACACATTAGGCCTCGGGTACGTTACGAGCGAAGAGCGATCAGTGATAAGCGAAAAGCGTCAGAGCGACATTGCTCGCATTAATGTTAAGCTGGAGTGCAGTAGAAATGAGGGAGGACTAGCTACAATAGGCATGAGCGACCGGGCGACGTGGCTTGCAGGTTCCAGCCTGTCGCTATCGCTTGGTCCAGATATTACAATTTTTCTCGTCGCTCGCCCTTGACATTATATTTTTCGTGCTACAAAAAGGCTACAGCCTCTAAATCTTAACCGATTTCAATGCCTTTTAATAAAATTTATAACAACTTTTTCAATTCAAATTTATGGTTCTTGTTTCACTTGTTTATTGAATTACGTGGACAAATGTTTATAACAATCCAATGCTTATAATCTTCTAGCTACTTTTCTTATAAATAATTTTAAAATATGGATACTAATAAAAGAGTAAATTGGATAATAGTGATTGTGAGCTTTTAATTTCGAACGTACAAAGATTGAAATGACTGACACAGAGATTTTTAAATACAGTCATAACCAAGAAACTATAAGAAGAGGTTGTAAACGCATTAAAAATGAAAGGTAACATATTTTTATTAACTAAGCATTTAAAATATTGATTTTTTAAATTAATATTTTAATTAAAAAACGTATATTGGATTATGCGATGACAGAGACTAAAACAAAATTGCAGCCCAGTTCCTCTGTATCGTAGCCAGTGCCCCTCCTCTGCTAAGCGCTCGGTCGCTCTGACGTTCTGTTGCTCATCGCTCGTATTGCACCCGAGGCCTTAGACTAACACTATCTTATTTAATTAACGCTTTATTAGTCAATCCTTGAAAAACATAATATACTTCCCACAGAACGAAACACCAAAAAACGACAGATTTCCGAATGCGTCCACGTTAACTTAAACCCCAATAACATTAATTACAAAACCGACAAACAAAACATCTCCCCTGCCTACTCCGCCGTCTTCCATAAATTGTCCTGACCTCCTTTTTATCTTTGTTCCCAGTCTCCAGACAATTTTTCTACTTGTGTGTCCCAAAACTCTTAACACCTTTACAACCCGCTTTTACAACCTAGAAATTGCACTTCTTTCATCTTCACCGACTTACCGCTGTCCCTCATACATTCAACCATGGTTACCTAAGTTGTCCTCGAGGTCTTCCTCCCTCCCCCCAGGCATTCTCTAGTGGTACGTATCTATATATTAATTTTTATAAATTGTATTCACTTATAGAATAGATTGTATTTTCTCACTTTGTGAAAAATGTTCCTTTTTTGTACTGAATAGTTTGTTGTACTGCTTACTTACTACTTTCTACATGCTGTTTACTTTCCAACTGCCGTATTTTCATTGTTTAAAAATAAGATTGGTTAAAATTTACTGTCTTGATGTATATACTACGCTCATTTCTGCCTGTTTTTTACTTTCAAGTTGTATATTTATTTTTTTACTTATAAGTTGTATTTTTTTAGCTGAAGAAGGCTGCCAATGTGCAGCCGAAACGTCCAAATACAGATTTCTTCCTGAAAGTCTGACGTTTTTCTCCTAGCCGAATCCCAACTATACCTTGTCTTCATAACACATTTGTTAAAAGATTTAGAATGATTTAAAATCTTTTCCTTCCCAACGAATTAGACAGACCTATTAGTAGAAGGAAGCCAAATTATATATGCGATTTCTAAATATTTCAGAAAATATAGTCTATTTAAAGGAATATAATTTTAGTGGTCATACAAATATTCCAGATGTATGAATACATTGAGGAGAAGTTTGTATAAAAACATTTTGAGAGAAGAAACATTAGTAAGGAACTGGACTTCACGCCAAGAAAAACAATTCCTAAGAACCTCCTTGAAGGAGTAGAATATCTTTAGACCACCTAATAGAACTATCTAGCTGAAGCCTTATTACTGGATTCACTAGGAATCATATCGAATGAAATTTAATGCGACTATGTGCTTATTATTCATTAAAACTGTTTATATACACTTAAATGCATAATTTCAACAATATTCTATCAACTCCTTTGTCATCTATCGCCTCCTCTCATCTTCATAATATTTAAAGCACCTTCCAGTTTTTATGTCTACCCCACCATAAGGAGTGGACGATAAGTATTCAGTGTGCCTAGCATCTCAATATGATCTGTTAACCAATTTTATTTAATTTATAAAATTTCTACTACTACTATATATACATGAACGGTAATAAGACATATATTACATTTTAACTTATAGAATTTAATAAATTAAAACCCCCCTTGAAGAAGTTAGCGTAGATGCCTTTTAAGAGGTATCAAGTTTCTCAGAGAATACCTTCGCTCTTAATTACTAAGATACTTCCTCAACATATCAACCTTCAAGTGGGCCAATTTACCTTATACAGGTGATATTTAGATATTCGGATATTAAATTTCACTTCTTTGATAACTCGAAACATTTCCTCCACTTCCTTCCAAGCCGACTTTTGCCCCCCTCGTAAGATCAGTTAGCCTTTTGATCCCTCACCCAAAAGGAGGAGGGAGGGGTGGAAGAATTCCAAAGGTACAAAGCTTCATTTAATTATGTGTCCCGACAGAGTTAACGTTTAATGAACTCGTCATTCGGAATTTTAATAAACTTCAGAATAAGGTTTCTTGCGACTTTCCTGACGAAGAATTCAGAGCACAAGTCTCTTGGACAAGTGGCGTTCAATTGGGTAAAATATTCTGCCCCCCCCCCAATTCCTCCTTCACCGTCTCCCCATAAGAAGTAATTTACAGGAGGGAATTTCAAGTTGGATATTTGTATGTGAAAACGTGAGCTAATTTTCCCCCAAGAGACTCGTGCTACGTTTTTCATTCCATAACATCTGCTTATGAAATGTCCAAAAACTTATGAATGCGCTACTTGTAAGGGTCCATTGGCACATGAAAGCGCTCTTTCTTTTATGAGAGCTTGTTATTAATTTCTGAAATATATCATACCCTTTTCAAGTTACATATGAAAATTCACTTATTATTTCCATACATAAAATGACATTGTTAGGGTATTCGTGTAATTACATATAAATGAAGAAAAATAAAGGAAACCAATTACGTCAAAGTTTTAATTTCGCCAAATGTGACGGTCCCATCGTAAATTACTTTAAAATGTTTTCTGTATTGAATTTAGTAAGCTTTCGAATGTTCGAAAGCTTGCTCCACATACCAAGATTTTCTAGCTGCTTTTGAGATATTAAGTAAGATCCCAAAATGTTTCGTCTCTTTAAATTTTTTTTTTGGAATACTTCTTTAACTCCAAACGTAACCAAAATTTAAACATCTTAGTTTCAACAAATCGTAAACATGTAAAAAATATTTCAACCGAATCTCATGATACAGAGTACCCCAAAAAAAATTAAAAATTAGATACAAAAAGTATTATTCCACTTTTCCCAAAAATGTTTACAGATATCGACATAAAAATGGATTCATTCATTTTCTTACGTTAATGAACCTAGAAAACATTTACCTGTAAGCCTACAAACAAAAAGCACTAAGCGAAACTATTTTTGTCGCGCGAATTTCGCCTTTAAAACAGTGTTCCGGTATTCTGTTGGTAATGGATTTGACCTTTGAAATTAGACAAAGTATTTTTGTACCAAATTAAAAGGTTGTAAAAAAGAAATAAACTCACATACATGGCGACGAATTCTCATAAGTATCTATATACTTCATCAGCATACGTACCTAGAAAAAATAAATGAGTAAATTATTAAATGAAAACTGTATATACATACATATATATATATATATATATATATATATATATATATATATATATATATATATTCAGATAAAAAACGTTATTACGACAGATAGCAACAGTGGAAAGCATGAGGTTGTTAGGGAGTTAACTCTTGTGCAAACACACACACACATATATGCCTGAGGGCGGTTCCGCAGGGTGGTTGAGGCGAATAGGGAGGTGGGTTTTTAGTGAATAGAAATCTCAAACTGTTGTGGCTTTGTCCAGTTCGTCTAATGAAAGATTTTCCCCCTACCCTAAGAAAAAAAAACAAAACACAAATATATATATATATATATATATATATATATATATATATATATATATATATATTTATGGCGTATCACCTAGTGGTTTATTCGGCTATCCACAGGTTTATACCTTTTTATAGTGTTTAAAGCACTTAAAGTAACAAGGGTGTCACCCAACATCCATGACCATGCCAAAGGCTCCTTAACTTCGGCAAGCTAACTGGGAATAGTGAAATCTTGTATCCAATGACTTGTAGATTAACACTTTTTGATTGCAGATTGGTTCTCTGAAAAAGCCTGTAACTTCATTGACATCCTGGCAATTCTTATCATAAGTGCTTTGGAACAGCTCGCCTGGAGGTGTTTAAGCCTCTAAGAAAGACATTGAAAAAGAAAATAAAAAACAGTTTTTGTGGATGGCTACTTTCTTGGTCAATTAACTTAATCTTCTGTTTCTCTCAAAGTATTTTAATAGCAAATTAAATTCGGGAATAGCGGAGAATGCTAAATTGGTCAATTTTTGTCTGATATATCTTTAATATAATGGCATATAATTCCCAACATCTTGATTAAAATTCTCCTACAAGCGAAATAGTTCTTAGACAAATCCGTAGCCACAAACGCCTCCTGTAAATCTATTGAAGCATGGATTGAAGCAGCCCGCCTAGACTCCTGTAAGCCAAGGCGTGGCACTGAGTTATCTGCCGGGGTATAGGTTGTAGCCGCACTTAAGCCAGATTAATATCCGGTAGATGAGTTAGGCTTGGCAAGTTTGAGATAGTGCCTCCTCAGCGCCATCTGTTACCCCGACTCTTAACCACCAATTTATACTCCCTCGGTGACTTTGCGAGACATCGAGATGGCTACTAGTACGAGTATCTTCTCGCTCCTTATGATTTCTTGTTGGTTTTGAGACGTTCATGAGCTATATTTTTTTTTTCTGTGTGTTTTGATTAGTATATAAGTATAGTATATGTTACTAACACATTATAATTTTAGCACGTTACTTATCCCAAAACATTTTTTTTATTGAATATTTACAATCTGTATACATAAATACAATAAGTAAATAAATATCTCATACATAGGTATACACAAGGAAGAACAGAGGGGAGAAGGCAGGCATTGCTGTCACTCCCTAAGGAATGAATAATGTTTTTATGTGTTACAGTTGGTCCCTAGGCCACTTTCTTTTCAGGCGTCTCGGGGGATTGGAAGGGATCGAATCTGTGGAAAGGGATTGGGCAAGGGGATTGGGATGAAAGGATAGCTTGGAATGAAAAGTGGAGAAGCGGGTTTTAGCTAATTCAGCGACAAAGGGAATTTCGAGGTCTCGGTGGATGATATTATTGTTGACGTAGAAGGGAGCATTAAGGATCCGGCGAAGGACTTTGGACTGGAAGGTTTGGATTCGGTATCCCAAAACAGTGAACAAATACAACAATAATCCTGATATCTTCATGAGAAATGTGAACGTTTCAGGAACCATGGGTCACGACAACATCGTTAAGTTTAGATTTGTACTTAATTTGTCTGTTAGTGCACTAGCACATAAACATTACTCAAATTTTGATAAAATTAGGTTGAAAATACGTGTTAAATGTCAAATTCGTAACAGCGGCACAATGTTTTTTTTCGGCGAAATTCGTGCAAACTAAATTCTACCTCTGCAGCGGTATTAACGTAAAACAGCCAGCGCGCTGGCTATTGAATTCAGCCGGTCGATTTTTTCGGGAATGCTATACATCAAGTTTTGTACAGTGTTAATATATTTTCAAATTGAAGCTCACATTGGTATATCACTTTTAAAATGTTGAAATATGGAACCAATAACAACCTGATGTATTATTACTAACTGGAGGCTGTGAAGTATGTGAAACATTGGAATCCAGTTTTCCACCTGCGAAACATTCTGGAATTTCCGGGCCCAGCAATACATAGCTGTAGTACATCATACAGCGGCAGATCTTTTCCTCTGCAGTAATTTAACTAGAAATTCAGCCCGATTTGATGATCCAAATCCCTCGTGTGGAATGCCATCTACTCAGCGATATTGGAGACTTCTGGAATGTGTTGAGTGGGCGATATTGAAATCAGGATAGCAATGGAATGTACCAATATTGTGTCGTTGTAAACAAATATTGTGAATGGGTGTGTTTAAGGAAGAACAATAAAAGAAAAGTTTCCTGTTCCTGATTTTATTTTATAACATTTTGATCTTTCGTTCGTACGTATGTCCATGAGACTATTCGGATTTATAAACATAAATAAATATAATCCGTTATCAAATAATAAAATCCCGCTGAAGATGCTCAAGGATAAAATTATTAAAAAAAAAAAATTGATGAAATACATTGACAAATACATAGCAGATAATACATTGTATTCAAAAGTTTATAACGTTTTCCACTAGTTTAAAAACGTTTGTTTAGACTAAGAGAACATATATATTTTGCTATAGAGTGGATAACCACGTAAACGGTCCCTCATAATTGATTTTGCTTATTTTTAAAGTACAGGTCTTTCATTTGTTTTGTAAGTTTCGTTGCAAGAAAACAAAGCCTACGAATCACGCTAGATAACATTCAGACGTAGCGAGACAGATGTAGTGTGAAACTTAATCAAATTATTTTATTAGAAGAATAACCACTCTACACTAAAACATAAATGTTCCCTCAGGAGCCTTAGGAGGCAAAACCACAACGCAATACTCAAAACAACTAGCAAAGATGAACACTTTAAGAGAATATGCCACTTGTACAAATAAAACTTATATATATATATATATATATATATATATATATATATATATATATATATATATGTATGTTGTAGATCCTAAGTTGAAAACCAAGATGTTCTAGGTAGTTGGTAACAGCTTATTAGGTCTTCAATAGTTTTGTATTTTAATTACATTTTTGTCGTGGAAACGTTTCGGCTATTAGCCATTTTCAATCCAATTGTCTGTATGATTTTGCATTATTTTTTTATATATACATTATATCTTCAGGTTATGTTCTTGTAAATTTGATATTATTTAATTTGAGGAGGAAACTTCATTTTTTATATAAAATTGTATGGTTCATGTCTCTATTATTTCACGAATGGTATTATTATTACCTCAATTATTACATATTATTTTATATTTGCTTCTGTAATGGACGACTAGATGTGCAAGACTGAGGGTTGGCAGTCTTGCACATCTAGTCCTCCATTACAGAAGCAGACTCAAATATAAAATAATATTTAATAATGTATGTATTTTTTAAAATTAAAAGATGTGAAAATATGAAATTCGATTTTTTACTCCTTTATTTTCAAAACATTTTGTAATTCGAACTTTTTTATCGGTCCCTAGGGGTTCGAATTATCCAAGTTCTACTGTATACACACACACACACACACACACACACACATATATATATATATATATATATATATATATATATTATTTTGTTAATGTAGTATCAGCTTTTTATAACATGGCGAGAACATGAAAACCTTTCAGTATTAAGTCGTAATTATTTCTGTGCTCAACATCTGTTGACATTGTCGCCTTAAAAACTTTACACTTATTCTTTTTTTGGGCGTATCAACTGTTGGGCTTTTTGCAACGCCTCCTTTTGTATCTTACCGACCGCTGGTGGGTTTCCTAAGACGGTCATCTATCGAAGTACTAGCCAAAGCCGACGTTGCCTAACTTCTTTGATTAACGGGAACCGGTGTATTCAACAATATTTATAGTAGTGGTTGCGTTACTGAGAACGTTTCTTACTTCACTCAGCCCCTGCACTTAGATGGACTTGTTATTATGGGGTTAACATTAGCTCCTTTGTTTGGATCCTACAACGCGCAATGTGGAACTGAAGCAATATCAGCTTTAGAAAAAAAAGTTCTTATAAAGCCCAGTGTACAACCATCTCCTATTTATGCGTTGTTTTCTGATTGAACTCCTATTTTCGGAAAAAGAGTAGGAAATAAATTTACATGAGAAGCCTAACCATGCAGCACTGCAGTCTCGGTAGCACCACAAACATAACCTGACGCTCAACATCGTCAGGAAGGTTTACGCCTGGTTAGTCAGTGTTGCCGGTGCGTAAATAAATTATTAATTAACATTTAAATTTTTGTTCCCGTTACATTGAGATAGCCCGAAACAAAAACATAGCCCGGTTTGAAGTTTTGAGTTAAGTAGTGCGACAACGTTTAAGTGACGTATTATTTTATTTATAGCAGTCGACTGTTTATTAATTTATTTAATCTCAACAAGTCAATTGGACGTCTTTACCAAACGCTATTTTTAAAGAAATTGAGTTTTTGGTGCTATCTTGTAGAGAATTAGAGTATATATATATATATATATATATATATATATATATATATATATATATATATATATATATATTTATAACTATAAAAAACTGATTAAAATATAATGTTAAGCAAAGATGGAATAGTTGGGATTCGGCTAAAGTAACCTCAATACGAATTCTGTAAAAAAATCTATATTTAGGACGTTTCGGCTACTCTTTGGTAGCCTTCGTCAGCTAAAGTGACAAGAAAAAAAAAACCAGAAATTAATACTAATTTATACTAATAATAATAACTTATTATAAAAGACCAATTTGGTGTTAAATTATTAGAAAAACTAAGACATTAATAAATGGTTAAATTGAACATAAGTGTTTATCTAGAAATTAGTTCTAGAAAATCAATAGAAACATAAAAAAAAAGAAGAAACATATACTATTTTATTGATTATTAATTAATTTTAACAAATAAATAAGATACTATATACCTATGAAAATACCGGGAGGCAGAGGAAGACCAAAGTTAACACCTAAGTAACCATTGTGGAAGTGTCTAAGAAAACAGGGATCTACTAGGGTATATGCAACTGAAAACAAACTATGTAGTGGGAGGAGGTAGGTAGGGATCAAAAGCCTTTTATGACATTTTATGACAGGAAAAGAGAAAAAGGTGTTAATGGAAGGATACACAAGGTGCATGGGAAAATACTTGGTGGGAGGTCGGGAGAGTTTTTGAAAAATACTAGCGTAAATAGGAGAAATGCCTTGTTTGTCGGTTTTGTAGTTTATATTGTTTTTGTTTAGGTTAATGTGTACACATTCAGAGATCTGTAGTCTTTTTTTGTTTCGTTCTGTAGAAAGAATTTTCGTGTCGTCGAAGTTAAAAGTGTGTTTTTGCGTAAAGGCGTGTTTAGCAAGTGCAGATTTATCTATTTCTTTATTAGTGATGGTTCGTTTATGTTGTGTAAGCCGCGAGTGAATGTAATTTATGGTTTCTCCTATGTATACACCATTACAGGAAGGGGTTTGGCAAGGGACTTGGTAAAACAGCGGGTGGTTTGGTCAAAAGGGATGGTATCTTTAAGTTTAGTATAGAGGGTTTTGAGTTTGTTAATGGTTTTCAAACCAAAATTTAGGGAAGGGTAGGATTTTTTTAATCGTCTTCGTAAAAAATCCTACCCTTCCCACTTAAATAAAATAGTATTTTTTTCTTCTTTTTTTTGCTATGTTTCTATTGATTTTCTAGAACTAATTTCTAGATAAACACTAATGTTCAATTTTCCCGTTTATTAATACTTTAGTTGTTCTAATAATTTAACACCAAATTGTTCTTTTATAATAAGTTATTATTATTAGTATAAATTAGTATTAATTTCTGTTTTTTTCTTGTCATATTAGCTGACGAAGGCTACCAATGAGTAGCCGAAACGTCCCAAATACAGATGTTTTTACAAAAGAGGTTTCTTTAGCCGAATCCCAACTATTCCATCTTTGCTTATCACCTTGACGGCTAACTATCTAATCTTCATGAAAATATAATGTTGTCTTTTAAAGCAAGAAATAATACCAAAAAAAAAAGAAAGTGAAATGGTGTATCGAGTATGCTATAATAAACAGAAAGGAATCAAGCACCATTTTTATCAATAACTATAAAAATAAAACCCCATTACCATAACAACAGTTTATTTTAATGAGAGAAAATGAATGAAACATTTCAGCCAATAAAGGAATTTTAGACCCACAAAAAAATTTAGACCCAATTCTCTATAGAATGAACAGATGGCGCTTGGTTCCTTTGCGTTTAAAGGCGTCCAATTATTGTATTTATTTTTAATATAGATATGTTTATTTTTTTATCAAGCTTATTTTATTTTTGCCTGACTCACCTACAACACCCTCCTTCTTTCTTATTCCACGCATCATCTTTTCCTCCTACT
Organism: Gonocerus acuteangulatus; assembly: GCA_946811695.1. NCBI lineage: Eukaryota > Metazoa > Arthropoda > Insecta > Hemiptera > Coreidae > Gonocerus > Gonocerus acuteangulatus. The sequence continues at coordinate 44,116,756 of OX328131.1, forward strand.
CGTAGGACGGTTAGTCGCTTCGTATGACGGTTTGGCTGCACTTCTCCTGGCATTCCAAGAAATTGGCCGAAACCACATTCATAATACTATCCCTCAGAATCTTACATTCCACTTTTCTCTGAGATATCATTTCGCTGGCTTGGATCGTGGATTGTATTTCTGTAGTTATACATAAAAATTTGTGATCCCCCTCTTATTGGAGAAAAGCTATATGCTCTTTGTTACTTTGAAGTAAATGAACCCATGCTATTTTATTCTGGATCCCAAGTACTGATATGTATTATGTTGGCCAAAAATATTGTAACAAAACAAATTTATTAGTATATCATCAATGTAACTAACAGATACACCTGGTTTATACCTGAATCCCAAGAACACTACCCCCAGAAGTGGTGTGGATTGGATAGAGTTAGAAGCAGCGATGAGGAAGATACTTCCCCTCTTGGCAGCTTACCAGGCCTCTTAATTGTTTAATTTACTTGTCACAGAAACCGTGCTGGTTACTTCCTCTCGGCGGGGCGCTGTCTCTGACAGGGGGAAATTAAACCATTTTTATCAGCACTAAGCGAATTTATAACAGGATTTTCAAGTGGTTTCCTACCCCTTTTCATAACATTTATGCAATTTAAGTTTTTCAACAAATTACAACGCTTCAAAAAAGTATTTCCGAAGAAATTCGCGTTTGCTTATAATGGAAGATATTAATGTCACAGTAAAAGATGTATACGATATTAAAGTAATAGTCCAAGAGCCAGTAACCGCACGGTTCATGAAGTGTTTTATGCACCTTGAAATTTTGCTATAATGTACCTCTTGGGTAGATAAGAAGGGAAATATGTGTTTCCTGGACATACCTTGGAACACCAGGTACTGCGCATAGGGGAAAAGTGCAAAAAAATATTTCCCAAAACTAGAGTTTCAGAAGGGAAGTATCTTTAATTTAAAATTCAGACAATTTTAAATGAATAATAAATATGGCAGACACTTTTAAGGGGTATAACACGTAAAAAAAAACAACTTAATTTTTTTTATTCTCATATTAAATGAGAGTTTTATTCGCGCTGCCATTTAAACCGGAACAGCTGTAAAAGACCATATATGCAAGAACCAATGAGAGCGCAGAGAATAACCACAACTGCGCGGTGCTGTCATTCACTCTTACGCGCAGTGTATTGCAGTCTCACATAGGCAACATTTATTTTTATGTTTCCTGATAATTAAAACCCACAAAAGTGTCTGCCCTTTTGTAATTATTTTCAAATATGTTTATTGAAGACGCTGTTTAAATCGCAGCATGAATAAAGCACTTCATTTAATATTAAAAATAAAAACTAGGTACTTTTTTTTTTTTTTTTAATTTACATTTTAACCCCCTTAAAAGTGCCTGCCTTATTTATTATTAATTTTAAAATTGCCTTAATTTGCATTTTTTTTTCATTAATAATAGTTGGCTTCTGAATAAAACTCTACTTTTGGGCAATATTGTTTTGCACCTTTCCCCTATGCGCAGTACCTGGTGCACCAAGGTTTTTCCAGGAAACACATATTTACCTTCTTATCTACCCAAGAGGTACATTATAGCAAAATTTCAGGGTGCATAAAACACCTCATGAAAAGTGCGTTACCAGCTCTCCGACTCTAACACTAGTTATGGACTTAATACATATTGCAACTTTCAGAGCTCTGTAAAATTATTATTATAAAAAACAAATTAATTAATTAATTTATTTATTCTGGGCGATTTGGTCTTCAATATTATGTGCGAATATTGCAAGTAGGTAATTAATGTAATAATAATATATTTAATAACTCAAGAATTGTACAACATTAACACTAGAAGAGTATAGCAAAGGAAAAAAAATCAAGATCATAATACATCTAAATTAGTTAGTAAATATTATATATTATTAGTTAGTATATATGTAGATGCATATATATATATATATATATATATATAAAATCATAAAGAGCTATAATGTATTAGTTTAGTACATTATATTTAATAAAAATTTAACATATTTTTAAACTTAATTTATTTGTATTCATTATTTTACTGTATATGCTTTGTTCTATGAAGGCATCCGTGTCTCTGAGGAACAAGTCGAAAGAAAGCGTTTCCATGTGAGCTATGGATCATAGGTCATTAGGTTCACGTCTAAAGTCGATTTTACGTTCTATAAGAAGAAAGGATACACAATAAACTATATCCATAAAATATACTGGGCCAGCATAAAATATAACATGCCTAAATTATTGGGATTTCTATTATATAAATTTCTCTAAATATTTATCTCCATTGGAGTTTTTTGGGCTTAGCAACTGATTAATCGAAGCCAAAGGAGTAAGTAAGTAAGGTTTCGATTTGTAAGAAGAGAACGGGAGAGTTGGACGCAGGCCAGGATTGGCAAGGCTCTACGTAGGCCAACCCGCACTACTGTCAGCACCTTCAGTACTGTATACCCAAGGAATTGGTAGCAATTATCAAAAAATCCGTTAATAGTATTATTAATTGATATAATCTACTGTATTAAGCTATGGACATCTAATGACTTGAAAACAAAAGACTAGGATAATAAACAAAGACATAAAATAAAACATTGTAAAAAATAAAATAATGTTAATTGTAAGTTCAACAAAATAAAATCATCATCATTGTTTATCATCTATAGTCCGTTCAATTAGATGGAATAGTTCAAATCCCGCATGCACGAAATTCCGTAGGAATTATTCCTGACGGGTCCGCCGGTTGCATTACTATTTCAATAAACAACACGCTACATGAAACTAAATAAAAACTGATTCTGCCTCTTTAGGACTACGGAAGGCTATGACAGGTCAGGTAAGCGAGATTGTAATTAATACTTATCAATACTTAGCCAAAGGCCAAAGTAAACGCTGACAACAATTTAGACTATAACGTTTCCTTAGCTGGAGGAAAAAGGGCGTGGCCTATATTCCTGGTAGAAAATTGGCGGTAAAAATTCTCTGTCAATAACGTATCACAATGAAATTTAAATCGTTTTCTGCCTGAGCATTGGCTAGGTATCGCTAAATATTAAACTGGGTAGGTATCACTAAATATCTAACCTTTCACTTAGGTTCCGTAGTCTTAAATGAGACATAACCTGTTTTATAGTGATTCACGTCAACTGTCAAGGATTTGCAAATGGCGGAAGAGAAGGGAGAGTGCAGGTGAAACTCAAGCCCAGACTTTCGCGCTTGAAAAATTGAAGTCCTGGGTTTATCTGAACAGGCTATAGTGTAGTCGTTCGAAGATTGGATTCTAGGTTCAGATCGACCATATTTCTTTCCAGCATTCACCTAAATTAATTTGTATATGATACCTATAAGTGTGATTTTTTGTGTATGTATGTACATATATATACATATATATAAATATATATATATATATATATATATATATATATATATAAATATATATATATATATATATATATTATTCTTGTAGATGACCCAAAATATTTCTTAATATGTTTTGTTCTTTTAGGCTTAGGGCCGGAAAAAGTAGCACTTCCTTGCATCAAACCACTTTATTTTGCATGCCCTACATGTTTCGTGCCTTATTTCATTCGCACCTCATCAGGGGCCCTTCTTGCTAAGAAGTCCTCCCGTCTCATGTACCATCTACGGAGGCGGTACATGAGACTTACCCCTGCCTCCGTAGAAGGTACATGAGACGAGAGGACTTCTTAGCAAGAAGGGCCCCTGATGAGGTGCGAATGAAATAAGGCACGAAACATGTAGTGCATGCAAATGATACAAGGAAGTGCTACTTTTTCCGACCCTAAGCCTAAAAGAACAATACATATTAATATATATATATATATATATATATATATATATATATATATATAAAGTTAGCCACGTTATTTAGATTTTTTTATGTATATAAAGAAAAGGTGTAGTATATAAGTAAAAAATAAAAATAAAACGACAGTTAACTAAGCCACTTAAAACAAGTCTAGACTGGATGTTTTCAGATAAAACCCTGCAACTCTGACTTTTATTAAGAATTTAAAGATAAACAAAACCATTTTATCCAGCATAAATTCTAGATAGTAAAAGTGAATAGATATATTAAACCTAGAAAACTACTAGTAGAACACTACCAACGAGTAGTAAAACCTCTAGTCACGGTGCAATAGTGACGCGTTGGGGCGCTGTAAAGAGTTCACAGAAAATCCTTGCGGGCAGTAAAGGCTAGCGGAGTTAAGACCACCCATGGATGTAAAGACTCAAGTTAAACAATAATTACAGGACGGAGATTAGCTCTATTTTACTATTACCAACGCTAAATTCTTCCGAGAAATTATTTAAATGTCAGCTTCCTCAGGTATATAAGCAGAATACAAGAAGAATTGATATATTAAAGAAGTCCGACTCGCAGGAACTGAATCATCTTAGCGAGGTTCCGTTCTTACCCCTCGTGTCCTTTGGAAAGCTTTAAATAGAAACAGTTATTATTTTGGTCAGACCTTTCTTGAAATTCTTTGATAGCCCCAGACACGTGACAGATGACATGGATACATAACACCCTGGCCTACTAACGTTCGCTCTCGACATTCGCCATTATCATATGTTTTCTCATTTTAATCTCTTCTTTTACCTTAATAACAATTTTACAGAAAAATTAAATTTAAAACAAAACAACCACCAATTAAAAATTAAGTTAAAGAAGGGCAAAAAGCAAAAGAAAAAACCCTTCGCTTAATTCGAAAATTTATAAGCTTTCGAATGATTTCGTTCCACTTTTCCCAACCGTTTTAGATATATTAAGGAAAATATACGAAGTTCACAAATCTTTTCATGTCTAGTAAAAAAATATTTTATTCTAATCCTTCCTTAATTCCAAACCTAACCAAACTTTTAACATCTCAGTTTGGATGAATATTTATTGGTCAAGTCTTGTTGTGTGATTGATCGGTTGAGCTCATGTCGTCTTTTAGTTTAGTCTTTAGTATTGCATAAGAATCTGTTAGGAAGCGTTTCCCCAAGCCTAAAACTATTTTAAAAGTCCATAAGATTATGCAGTGGTTACTTAAACTTTTATAACCGCGTGGAATCTGAAGAAGAATAGAGCAGAGATTCACAAATACTATTTTACCCTTAGCAATAAAAGGAAATCCCTTACCGGAAAGTGGTGCCATTGATAACAGTTGATAAGGGGCCCTTGGTGTGACTAAGGGCGGTAGAATTAGAGAGGCCCTCAGGTATTGCCAGGAGACGGTCTGTAATGGCTACACCAGGCAATAACCCTGCTCATATATCACATGGGGTCCTTTCATATTCCCTTCGGTCACTCCCTTCCATATCCTCCCACACGCCGGCACATACAAACGTTAACGCCAACACATACCAACGCACCCCCAATGAAACACTGCGCACAAAAAAATTTATATTGGATCCATTTTTTTCTCTTCGTTGTTTACTCGGGTCAATCGAGTGCGTTGTAACGTGGAAATAAAATTTATGGAAGAAGAAATGTGTTCACTTTATAAGGTTCTCTCTCTCTCACTTTCTTCTTTTCTCTCTCTTTCTCCTTAATCTCCTCAGAATCTATCTTGGCCTTTAGAATAAGAAAAGTATCCGCTTTTAATAGTTCTTCCATTTTCTGTGACCTTAACTACCCTTTAGACAAAACTTTGCCTGAAGCTGTCTTTACCTACTTAGGTTCCTCTCTTTTCGCCAGTGGTACCATCATTCCGAAGAAAAATGGGGGATCTAAAGTAACCAACTTCTCTGGTGGTTCACTCATCCTTAATCCATTCCATGACATTTCTTCCAATCAAATACCTCAACTTCTACTACTACCTTCGGGTCTTACCAAAAACATCTGCTTTTCCCTTTGTCGATGAACAAATTGATTGAGAGTCCTGCCATGAATTCTTTTACTAACTGAATTCAGCAGTAGGCATATGAAAATCAGCCACTCCTTTTCCCAAAGGGCCTCGAGGAGTATCGAGCCTTGTGACAAAGAACCCGTCATTCCGAAGAGCTACGTTCTTAAAATGAACAATCCTCTCTACCCTTAATATTTGAAATAACTGGAATATTACGAAAAACAATAAAATAAAAAAAAAAAACATCCCGTTCCAATGAAGTAATAGGGTGTGTTTTTAGTTGTCACCTCCAAGAATCCTTTACTCAGACCAAAATGACCTATCCGGTATTAAAAAATAATGGAATTTCTAAGGGCCTCGCTGCCGTTTTTCGTCCTTCCAAGACTAATATATCCTTCTGAGGTCAACTGTACAATAATCAAGCTACCGTTTTCAAATTAATAACTTTAGAAATCCGTCGTTATCTCGGAATGAGTCTACAACATTCCCTTGTAATAGCATTTTCCATATGTACCTACTGCCCGATCCTATGAAAATTCTCTATTCCTATGAAAACGATCCGCACAATGTCCCTAGTCATATTGCTCTATTAGCTCAGTTCCTAAACTGATTAAAATATTAATAAACATCATCCTGTCTGTCTCCAGGGTCTGCCATCGCTCGAAGCACGAGGTATATAAGGCGGGGTCCTTTTAACATAGCCTGAAAATGAACGTTAATCGAGAAGAATGTAAAGGAGCTATGTGCCAAGACCCTCAATAACTCATCAAAACATAAAATATATTAATTAAAAGGAAATAATATAAAGGAATTCTGAATTGAATAGAAAAAAAAGATGTTAGGTATATAATTTCCTTGTGATAACATTTTCTATGAAATGAGCGATTTTTTTCTGAATTACCTACGGAAGTTTCATTTTAAAATCTCACAAACATCAAAGAGAAAATAAATGGTACCACTTTGGTTATGTTCGGCAATTTATCAAGTTCTTTTTGGACTAATGGAAATCGGTGCTTGAATTGATAAAGGTTAAAAATAAAAGCGGCTTTTAGGTGGCGGATCTTTCAGAATGACAAAATAGGCGATCCGTCAAAAAGGAATAAGTACATGACCTTGAAAGTGAAGCTCTCGAAATAACGACCTTTAAGAGCTAAAGCTCTCGATATGCGTCCTGCCCACTCGACGGTTGAAACCAAACATATGTATTTGCGCCTTTACGATTCTTGATGTCTTTAAGATAGTGAACTAAGTGGCTCAAACCCCGAGCTATCTGTGGGGGGTTTTATGCGCATCCTTTAAGGCCGTTTATGATCTCTGGTAGTACTTGGGGGTCGCCAAGTCCTAACTAAAGGATTCAGTACTCAAGCGCATTAAACTTCTAAAGGGGAGAACATCAAAGATCGCTTAGACAATCTCGGATGTTGGCGTTTCGAAAGATAAAGATGAATGAGTGTTATTAGGCATTTCTGATCGTAAAGTGCTTTATGTTAGAGGCCCTTTCGAGATGGGGCAGTATTTTTATTACCTTTTATATGAGAGCTTTATATATGGTAGGATTCGTCCCTTTTATTTGTTTTGAGGATTTTTGCTTGAGTTATATCTTCCTTCCCTTAAATCGCGCAATATCCCGTTCTCATTGCTTTGTCTCCTGCCAATTTTGTGATCGTTGGAGTCCACTAATCATTTATGACTTCTTCACTTAAAGTATTCCGGCGTCAAATAGTTACAGCAATAAGTTCATCAATACGCCCTCATTATTGATAGGAATAACTATTCATGAATTATTTGATTGTTATATTTTTTTATTTCTTCATTGGCTATTCCATCCTGAAAAAAATTAGACCAGGTAATAAAATATATGGAGGGTTTTGTCCTGTATGAGGGTTTTGTGCTCAAGGCCTCCCAACTTCATCTCGAATAACGCCAGAAGAACTCTCACATGAAATTGAAAAGGAGCCTAACACAAGCTCCCTTCTGATCCAACAAGTGCACTGGTGCCACTGCAGTGGCTGTAGTTGAAGAGAGTCGCTATGGCAGAGAAAGTAAACGTAGAACGGAGCATTGGCTTCTGTTCTTAAGGCTTTGGATTGGAATGTTTGGAATGTGCAGTGTGTTTTGGCAGTGCCCCAGAGTTCTGATGCGTTCGTCCAAATGGGTTGTACTAGTGATTTGTAAAGGATCAATTTGTTTCAGTACTTAAATTTTATTTGCGGTTTAACTGCAAGTAGAGTTGACAATATCGTCTGTTATATTCCTATCTTTTAAGTTTTAATTGGTGTTGCCAGGGGAGTCGGGAGTCTAAGTGTAGTCAGAGGTAGCGAACTGAATCAGAAGTGGAAAATGGGAAGTTATTGATGAGTACTGCTGGACAAGAATTGCACCTGAGGGTGAAGGTGATTTGTAGATACTAGAAAAATATTATGTAAATATGAGAAAAAAAAATGATGAACCACCCAAATAAATTCGTGCAAAATGTGGAGTAGGCCCGATTATAATTATTTTACCTTTTCTTTCAATTTACAATATACAGAAATTGGATCGAATCATGTAGGCATTGGATCCCATGCTCAATTACAAAGTTATATAAATACAAACGAAAAGCAATCATTCCTCTACGGTTACAACACATGGAATGCAATGCCTATTTCATTAGATCTAATCTACAGAGGATTCATAAATAATTACTATTGGGAATGAGCACGGAGTGATGGTTATAAATTAATGAACAATTAGGAATCATTACAATGTGCGCTGCTTGCAACCAAATAAAACAAAGAAAAAACTTAAACATAATATTTGGAATAGTATTCACCAGAAATACTGGGGATTTAAACATTTATAATATATATGCCAATCATTAAAAGAAGTCAAGATAGAATACACTATAGAACATTTTTTATAGTAAGTATTAGTCACAGGTATAATTTATTTATATGCTCGAGTAATTAAAAAGTTCAAAATGTAAAGAACGGTTTAAAAGCTTACTAAATCAGCGAATACAGGCTTTTCCAAGCGTGAAAACATTTTCCTCTCAAAGTTAAATGAAATGTTTTCTCAATGAACGGTCTAATTAATCCTGTGCAAATGTTTACTCCACTAATTAAAGCAGCGATACATATTGAATATATATATATATATATATATATATATATATATATATATATATATATATATATTTATTTTCTTTCAATTTACACTGTAGCTAATAAAATTGATTTTTTTTCTTTTTACATATTGTTTTTAACATATTTTAAATCCTGCCTACAGGATTTCTAGCTTTGAATTTTGTTAACACAATTGTTCCTCAGTGTTTATGAAATTTCTATTTACATTTACTTTAATTGTTTACTCTAATCTCAAAATCGTAGCAAACTTCAAATACAAGTCAATAAATGGTCTAATTATAATGACTTGCCAAACGAAGATTATTATAAAATGACCACTAATACATCCACAAGGTGTTACGTTGGCTAGAGATTTTTAAAATTACTAACCATTTCAGTCTCGAAATTCCTTTTCAAATTGATATATTGCGTTTAAGGCCATTGGCAATAAATTATCCTTAAACAAATTGCCTACAACTTCACCTACATTGGACTAGTATTTCTCCCGATCTGATCAGATATCGGTTGACCGACAGCGGCCAACGTGAGTTCCTACATTGGTCCCGAACCGATCCGCTCCGATCTTAGTAAAGTGATCTCGTAGTGAAGTGAAAGTGAGTAATTAATTTAAGAAACGCCACCTAAGCATAGAAACCTCGATTACCTTGTTGGAGGTATAAAGGAGGAGTTAAGAGACCAATCAATCTTCTGGAAGTATCGAACTCTAGCGTGACGTCACATAGGCTGATATTCGGATTTCTATGTGGAGAAACACGCAGCCGAGAGTATGGACCTCGCTGGTAATGCTTGTACAGAGGGAGGTAACTAGAGGAGAGCGGAACTTTGCTGAATATGATCAGATGCCGTATCCTCGTGTATTCCTAACAGTAAATGAGCAGATAGTGATAATCTGTGTCTTTACTGTTAGTTCTTCCCGGAGGAATACTACATGAAAACTTTAGTGCAGCGGGCTCCTCTCTCGCGGAAAAATATAATTTGAAAGTACCTAAGCTCTACTACACCTCCATTCATTAATGATAACGATTTTTGCAACAGAATATCAATTATAACGTCCCTCTTTTAAAAATGCCACCACCCCCGAAGGAATCAGACCCCACACCTCTAAAGAATAAATGTTGCAAATTTGAGGAAACTGTGTCAAGATGATCTTCAGTTTTAAGTAAAGTACTCCTGATAATAAAAACGTTGATGGAGTGTGATATCCTTAAATATGATACCATTTGAAAATCTCTTGCTAAACGAGCTAAATCTCTTGCTACTTATTATTTGCGGCTTAAGAAGCTGAAAATAATAAGTATGACCTTCAAACAGTAATGTTTAGTGACTATACTCGTTATATCCAGTAATATATAAGTATACTGGGGATCACCCCATGGCGTGGAGGTGTTATTGTTATCATAAATCTAAATTCAAAATCAAATTTGATATAAATATATTATTTAAGAAACTACCTTCATGAATATAAAGCTTATGCGGACACATTGTAATCAGGGATAAGTTGTAAAGTTTACCAAGTGGCAAAAAGACACTTAAGATAAAGTCGTCACATAAGGAAAACTGCCTCCTTGCCACACACATCCCTAGCACACTTGTGTCAAAAGGAGGTCTGAGCAATATAAATTTTATACGCCATAAAAAACCGGGCTCCGGGTTCAAAATAAGCCCACGGGAGAAATGGAGCCGAACCCCCCGCAGAGCGACAGAGCCTAGCGGTACAATAAAGCCAAGGGGGAGAGTACAAACACTACGGTATTGTTCTCTTTTATTGCCTACAGGGTTTTTACAGCGTCATTTATACTCCAGTCATCGGATGGATACATCTCTCTGTTCTATCTTCCAAGGCTTTATGGTTTATCATCGATGAACGATTTCAATCGCCATGAATTATTTATCGATCCTTATGACTGTCGGGAGCTCAGCCAATAGGAGGAAGTGTTGAAAGTCCGGGATGCTCCTGATCACATCGAGGGTACCGTGTGGGAATCTGCCCACCATAAACGTAAGCGTAAAAGTATAAAAATCCTCCCCACAGAAGGTGCCTATAGAAATCCTATTTCTCAGAATCGCAAAGACTACAATATGAAGAAAAATCAGACTCGCAGGAACTGCACTATCTTAGCGCGATTCCGCAGTGTCATTTGGAAAGTGTAGAATAAAAACAGTTAATGTATTTAATTAATTTTTCGTGAAAAATGTAAATACCTGTAAAAATGTAAAATTAAGTAACAAAAACAGGAAAGATCTTAGGCGCCACAAGGAGTAACTGACAGTATTCTCCGAACAATATAGCTTTATCAAAAATTGCCAAAGAACCGTCTCTATGGGACATTTAAACGTTTTCGCCAGGTTTCGGGATATATAAGAAAATTCGAAGATAAACCTCCTTCTTTGTCTTATTTTTCTCGATTATAGATATGTCTTTGAAAAATGTTTTAATAAGTTCCTCACGTCAAATTACTTATAAACCATGTACATGGAAGCCAAGTAATGTATAAATATAAACACTTAAAGCACTTCGCCCGGAAAAACATGTTCCAGTAGACAGATTTTGCTGGATACTCAACGTTAACTTTCAATTATATATATATATATATATATATATATATATATATATATATATATATATATATATATATATATATATATATTCTGCAGTGACTTAGGAATAAAGTAATTTCGCATTCTAGATAAAAAAAAAAAGGTCTCTAAAAGTACCTGCCAAAACGCACCATATATTATCAAGTATTATCTTATTTTTTGTTTCCAACACAAATCAATAAATATTCGCAACCTAGTATATCTCCCAATGAGTGCACTTAATTTCGAACTGGAAGTTAATATATTCAAAATTCCAGTGACTTTGCATGGATTATTCATGGTGAAGGAGAAGTTGGTCCACGAGTACCCAGGTAATTTCAATACTTCACCCTTGGGTGGGCTTCCAAGTTTTCAGCTTAATTACATCGACTTGATCGCAACTTAGAAATTTCCATATCCCATTCTCATATCATACTCACCTTCTAGTTAAGGGGTAATATATACTTATATATATATATATATATATATATATATATATATATATATTTATATACAGAGCGCTAGAGAGAGGGAGAGAGAGATTATCAGGGATTCGAATTGACTTGACGCTGAGCACTCCATACGTTACTAAGACAGATGGTGAAGACATATGTAAGTACCGTACTCACTGGGAAGGCAGACTTGTTTCGGTAAGTCGAGGTCTCAAAAGTGCACCGATCACAGCAGCTGCCGAAACATGTCATATATATATAATATATATATATATATATATATGTGTGTGTGTGTACAAAGCAGGAACTTTTTATGCGAAAACATTCATGGGTCTTTGTGGGAGGGAATAAAAGCGTTAAATGAATTTGTTAATTACATCAAGTATTTATTTTTATATTTATACATTTATACTTAATGAAATAAATTATTTTCAAGTAGATAAATATTAAATTAATGTAAATTTATTAAAAAAAAAATCAAAACATTTTGTAAAATGCTTGTAAAAAGATAGGGGCGATGTTAGCTAAGTGGGAGAGCACTCGACTAATGAACTGGAGGACCCAGGTTCAAAAGTCGAACGTTCACTAACGATTTTTTCATCTAGTGTCATCGTTCGAGGGTTGGATTTGGAATCCCAGATCGTCCCAAGGCTCACGCAGCCTTTAATTAATTAATGGGTATCTGCAAAGGGAAAAATCAGGCGGCCGGAGAGTAGTACTGATCACACTATCTCAACAGTGTGCCATACGGTCGAGAATCAGCTACCTCTACATTATCTGCCCCTCTGGGCCTTTAGTCCAGAGAAATGTATCAAGAAACAGAACATTGATAACAAGCAATACAAAATAGCTGTTATTTTTCAATACTTGTGACTTACAGCCAAAGAGATGCCCCTAAATTAAAATTTGTCACAGAAGTATCTAATTTAGTATCTTTCTCAGACGTAGAGCTAAACTGGCGCTTAAACATTTCGACACAAGTTGATGTAATAACAGCCGGTGCTTTTTATTACTTCCTTTAATAAAATAGAAAAAAAAAACAAGAGCAAGGTCGTGGGTTTAAAGAGCAGGCCATCTGGAGTATACATCCAAGACCCCTAAAGACCAGCTAAAGGGCAACATATGGACGGGGAGATATACGCCGAGATGCAATAGATATGGGCACATATCGAGCTAATATATCCACACAGCTCCTCGCCTTATCCAGCCTGAGATAAGTAGCTATTTCTTAGCGTATAGATAAAAGCTTCGATTTATACCTATTGTAGTGTCATTCATGCGTGGGATGCGGTCCAGCGCTCTGTTATGAATGGCTTTCTTGCGCACGAAGAAATGCTGTATTGTTCATTAAATTTGGCTAATGGATTAGTTCAAAATCCATTAAATAAATGATTTCAAATATGTTTTTGAGTTTGACGGAGACTCTGAGGTGAAATCCAGGCTTTAGATTTAACAAATTAATATTCTAAGATTAGAGTTCGGACAAAAGGGAACTTGGAGTATCCAGAATATAAAATGATTTCTTAAAGGTTAAAAGGAGTTCGTCCCACGCTGTAGGTAATTGGTTTTGCATTTAAATAGTTTTCCTTACCTCTCTGTAGGTAGGAAAACTCCCATACGATGTCAGCCCCAAATTGCTGACGAGAAATTTCGAAAAATCATAATACATAGTTCACGCAAACACAGATCGTTTATATCATTGTTTATAGGCATATACTTTCGGGTAAGAAAACATAACCGATCAAGTTCAAAACATTTTCAGGCACAATATACTTTTTATTTAAATCTAAAACTAAAAAGTATATTCATATTATGAATACATTTTTTATCAATAGACCTTAGCAGTTTCGGGGGTTTTGTATATTCTCTTTGTATATACGCTACAAAATCACGATAAATCAAATGTCAGTAATCAAAACGTTATAAATTTCCTACCAGATAGGTTTAGCGTTTAATTTTCTTATGACCAGGTTAACTGAGAAAATGTTTCTTGATGTTACGGAAGTGTTTGGTTTGTCCCAAGGATAGTGAAATTTTAGGAGATCCTGTTCTAAGTTTTTTGCACCATACCAAGTATAAGCGATATTAAAAACATGCTAACCTTGTTTTAGTGGAATGTTTTTTATTAATAAAATACTATCTTTGAACATTTAATGACACTTAAAATATATACGTACTCAAATTTCGTAAGCATGGATGAGTTTTTAGACCATACAATTAAATTTTATATTGACGTTTTTAAGGTATTCGTCCAGTAAAGGAATAGCGATCCTATTTATGTGCAGTAATTCGATGTATTTACGTTGAATTATTATATGTCTTTAAATATTAATTTATTTTTAACAGTAATAATCCAAAAAATAAATAATAAAAAACATATATACCTCTGAGCTAAATACATATACGCCCACACACATTTTTCCCTCCATACCGTATTCAAATAGAAATCACTACCCGCCTCTTTTCTCTCTCTCTCTCTCTCTCTCTCTCTCTCTCTATATATATATATATATATATATATATATATATATATATATATATATATATATATATATATATGATATGTGATCACACCTGCTAAAAAAAACTCTGCCATACCTTCCCTTTAATCTATCCCCATCAATAATTCCGGTCCAAACACGCAAAGTACCTACTATATTTTAAACATAATTCAATATAATGTATTGTCAACAATACACTTTTGAATAATATGTTGGCCTTATATTATCATACTAGCTGAATACCCGTGCTTCACCACGGCCGAAAAGTATTTTTTATATTGAGTTAAATAAGATATGATCAAAATTAACGCTACGTCATAATTTTGTACAGCTTATTATTGCACGGACTTTAAAGTTACCACAAAAAAAAAAAAAAAAATACAAAATCGATTAAAAAGTTAGGTAAACAGAGACAAATACACGTTGAAAAGCATAAAACTAACAAATTTGAAGTTTTAAGCACTTATCTCTTCGATTGACATCGCCCCACCGAACATTACAACAGAATCTAACTGTAGAGAATTTAATAACCTTTCGAAAAGCCGCCTTCCACTTACTACGAGTTCCCAACCGTTTTCGAGATATTTTAGAAAATATACTGAGATCCGAAAACTTTGTATCACCATTAATACAATTTTTTTCCATATACTTCGTTTCTGAATACCCAGACAGAAAATTAGTTTTGAAATGTATTTCTATCAATTTTTCTGGTAAATGGCAACAGAACTCGCTTAAAGTAATGGTTTCATTCGTTTTCCTACGTTAAGGAATCTTTCGCACAAAGTTCGCTCCAAAAACTATGTTCCAGTAAACGGATTCAACTGGTTAATGAACTTGACCTTTTAAATGAGAAGAAAGATTTTTGTACCAAATGTTATCAAAATCGAACCATTTTTGAGCCGACGAGGAACTTCTTAATAATTCAAATCCCCCTAAAAGTACTTAAACATTTGAATATCAAAAAAAACCTTTCTTAGCGAGTGTTTACACTCTAAACGTATTGTCCGTGCAAAATTTCAAATTTTTGTTTCAAGTTGTTCGGGATATTATTACCTCAGATGGGCCATCACCAGGGCGTAAACTCTATGAGGGACAAAATCACATTTTATTTCTACTAATTCAAGGACTGCCATCATAGTGGAAATTAACCTAAATTAAAAATAATACTTTGAAATAGATAATGTACGGTAACAGCTGTTCTGTTATCGTCCTAGCTTGCTGTCTAGGCTTGCCTGCTCTAACCAACTTAAACTTTAATCCCCTCTAAAAATACTAAAAAATTGGAATATCAAAAAATCCTTTCTTAGTGAGTGCCTACGTTATATAGGGAGTGTCAAAATTTCAAAATTTTCTGTCGAGTTTGGGCTGGGGTATGATAGGTCAGTGAGTGAGTGAGTCAGTGAGTGGTATTTGACAAATATATAGTAGATAATGAAAACACAAGATTATAATCTACAATAGCTTGTGTTAATTTGGTTAGGATTTAACATTACAATTCCCTTTTAACCAGCGTACCCCCGGAATGTAATAGGATCAAGAGACGAGAAGATAATCCTATGGAGTAGCAGCGTTCAGCAGAATTCACTAATTGGCTCAACTTATGAATCGGAAAGCACTAAACAATAAATAAACATTTACGAACGCATTAATATTATTAGCATGTCGTAAAATTGCACTCAGGTGAAAGAAAAAAAATAGTTAATAATATTCAAACACAATTTGGTATTTATTATAGACATATAATTACTCTAAACGCAAATATTAGACTTTTATTTATGTGCAGAATGTAACCATATCTAAATTAAATTCCCCAGAGGAGTAGAATCGTGTGTGAAATTTTTTGTTCAGATTCCTATCTATCATTAATGGTTGTCAAAAAACAATAACATAGTCCTTTTTCTAATTTCGTCACTTTACGTGCAGAGCATAGAAATGTAGGATTCTGCTCCGTAGAATTTATTTTGAACTAATACAAATGTTCAATAATGTCATAATCCAGCGATCTTTCCTATTTTTTGGGGTCGTTTTAGCGATTTTATTTAAAGAAACAAAAATCCATTATAATGAGTGGTGCTCAATAGAGTTATAGGATTTAAAGCATCGATATAAGAAATAAACATACTTCATCGAGTGCCCTAGTTCCCGAGGGTTTATATTTTCATTTGGGCTCAAGCCCAGTGGAGAAGCAACCCTAGACAAATTGACCAGGCGGAGAAGAGTGGACACTGACAAATTCTGCTTTACAATTAGAGAGGAAGGGCGGCAGGCTGTCTACCCCTTTAGTTAATAGCGGAATTAAGTTCAGTCTAGGTCTTCAGGTAGCATTTATCACTGGGCCAATATTCTCTTCTGGTATGCCTCTTCTTCTTCTTCCTCTTCAGGGCATTCCAATGGAATTAAGATCATTCGGAGTGACGGGTGGTATTTTAACAGGACGTACAAACCCAAACGAAACCTTTAGGAACGCCTAGAATTCAATGTTGGTTTACTCTCAGGAATTTCATTAAAACTATATGAGAATAATTCATATAATACCGCTCGGGCTTCCTCAAAAGTAGAGGGGGGGGGAAGGCGGTAAATGTGAGGAGAGTAGACCAGTGTCTTTTTTTTGTGGCAGTTGAATACAGTGAGAGCAGCTGGTTTCTGCAGGGAATTTTCATAATAATAGCCTGTATAAATTTTTCTTTGTGTTGCTTCAATTCATTAGTTTTGAAATGATTTAATTTCATTAGTTAAGTTAGTTAGCATTAGTTTTACATTTATATATTTTGGATGTTTCTTTAAAAAATATAATAAATAAAAAAATAAATAAATAGAATTTTGGTCTTTTGATATGGATATTTTATGGTATGTGTATATTGAGTTTCTTATTATTTCATTACATTGAGCAAATTGCCTGCGTTGCGAGGCTTCTAAATAAAATAAATAAAAATCAAACAATAAAAGTTTATAAATTTGGCAAAAATACCATTAAGTGGTTGCTATTTGAAACCAATATATTACATATTAGGCTATATTTATTGATGTTCCGTATAGCTGGTGAGAAGAAGTTTTAATCTCCTTATTGTTCTTGGCAGTGCAAGCGATGCCGTTTCAGAAAACTAAGCAAAATTTACAAACTATGCAAACATCCTCTTAAAATTTAAATAAGAAATTGTTAACGGGCAATTGAAATATTAATTTATGAATACAGAATATTCGTAGTTTAAATTTATCACAAATCGTTATAAAATAAGAAAAATATCAAAAATAAATAATAAAGCTTCATGGACGACCACGCTGGATGAAGGAGCGTGATAAATTTTAGTAGCTCAACAGAAACCATCAAACGGTAGTAAAGTTCTATCCTTTCATTCATCAGAACGTACCAAATAAACTTTCATATCTTCAAGGTTTTATTTTATTTCAGATATTTGTAATCATCCGCAGTCATATTTTATCTACTCTTCTTCAAACATCCCTACAAATATACATTATAACTTTATTAAACCACTGTATAATACACTAAAAGGGCCGCTAGACACTTTTTTCTTCACATGTTCACTTTTTTTCTTCTTTAAATGTTCTCCCTAGAACCTAGAATGTCTCATTTACACTTAACTATTATTATACAGCAAAGGGTTTATGACTCGCTGCACGAGAGACTCAAAAAAATTACGTAAAAAGAAGAACTCGAAATACTGCAATAACATCTTCCTGTAAAAGATAAGTCAATAGTTATTAACTAACGGTCATCTATGGAAATTAAATTATGTCATCTTTTTTTTTTCTTTGTTTTTTTTTATGTTAAGCCTGAATATTATTAAAATGACATTTTTTGTATTTAATCATCATGATATTCCGGTAAAATCTTCTCTAAAGAAGAATTATTTTGATCCCTTCTAGATGGCTATGACTCTGCAAACGAAATAACTATCAATAGAAATTAATTTCAACATTAATAATAATCTTGCTAAGTAGCTAGCAGCCCATGAAAGCTAGGCAGCCGACTTAATTACATCATGTTCAAGAATAAAGTTTTCCTTTATGCTCAGAGATTCATATTGGAGCATAGTAAGTTATTCACCTATGTTGTGATATGAAGCCCAGTAGTGCAACTGCCACCTCAGCATACAACTGAAGAACTTGGCTTGGAAAAAAAAAAAAACAACAAAATAATGTCTTGAAAATATAAATAAATCTAAATCCTAGTATGAGTGGCTATTCCGAGCATGTACGATAAAATCATTGTCTGGCTCAAGATAAACATGGCGGTTTTCCGTCTAATTAAAGCCTTTGCTTCTTTGTACGAATTACCTTGATTCGCTGGAGTAAAATTAAAGGATCTAGGCTCAAACCCAGCCTACTGATTTAATTGTTAAAAAAAAAATAAAAAAAAAAATAATAAATAAATCGAATATAGTACGAAAAATATGGACAGAAACTGAAAGTTACTCCGAATGAAATATATATAGCGAACATACATAAAGAATACATTATACATAAATTTCCGTATCAATCAAAGTTCAATATTAAATAGATATAAGTAGGGGGGAAAAAATCGTAGCTCACGAAACTACGATATTTATTTCTTTTGATCTAAATTATTGATATGCGCCCCTTGCGTCATTTTTTTAAAGTGTTTCAATGAATTTTAATCCACGACAAATCGCAAAATCGTAATGAAACAGCGAAATTTTCTCAAATGTCCAGTGTCTAATGTTAACTCCGAATGATTTTTTCCTCCTATAATAGTGTATTGACTGGCAAAAGAACAAATTTAACGCTAGCTAAGATTTGATGTCTTGTTTTTCATTTGAAAATAAATTTATTAAATAATGAAAGAAGTTTTTTTGTTGTCTTATTTATTATACACATTTTTAAACCAAGAATTCATTTTAATAAAACAAAAAATTTTTAATTTTTAAGCCAGAAAAAGATGCTTTTAAACCAAGATTTTCCTTTGTCTCTAGATATAAGTAATTATATAAAATATTATTTTTCTACTTATTGACTGTAGGAAGTCATAATCACATAGTACTTCGAAGCCGAGGTGTTAGCACTTCCAATGAACAAACGTAATAATAAAATAATCATTTAGTAAATAAAGAATATATCATTTAAAAAGGTTATACGGGTCTCACCCTTGAGGATTGGCATGTTGAATTCTCGTAAATTCCACTGTAGATTTTTATGTCTTTTAGAAATCTTATTAGTTTCTTGGGGGTCGTATTCTCATATTTTATAGGCTCTTTTAGAGTCCGTGGGATCCATTTTTTTCTATTAAGTTTCATGCATTCCAAAATTATATTTTTAAGACCTTGTGAACTGGTGTATACTTTTTAGGTAGGATGCGTGAGCTTTGAGGAAATAACTATGGCTAATATTGATTTTTTTATTTAAATAAAATTATATCTCATAAAAGGAGTAATTAAAATTTATGAAATAAGGAAAAAACGTGTAGTGGCTAATAGTAATGTACTCACACGCATATATACATATATGCACACACACACACACACACACACACACACACACACACACACACACACATGTAATTAAAATAAGTATTAAAAATTCTCATATAATCACCTAATAATTACCTAAGTCGACGGAAATCGAAAAGTAATTGCTTTGTTTACCTAAAAGAAATATAAATTGCAGCCATGTTACATTTTGATTGGATGTAATACGAAAAATAAATATATGAAAAAAAAATAATAACAGGAAGAGGGGCAGATACTGCAGAGGTATCTGATTCTTGACCATACGGCACACCAGGGAAATTTATTAGTCGTATTTTCATCATTTTGAAATATTTATGGCTTACTCTGAAATCAAAATGAATAGGAGAGAAGGTGTTCTATATACAATAGATATATTTGACTTTAAAAATAAATAAACTCATAAAACCGATGTATAGTGTGAACATTCTATGCCAAAGTTTCGATATCATTGAAAGGAATAATATTTGTTTAGAATTTTTAAAATATTATCCTTCGAATTATCATTAGGCTGTTGCTAAATTAGTTCAAAATCAGTTGCATATAAGTGGTATTACTTAAACCTGGGTAACTTATTCAAGAATTTACATTGTTAGCCAGAAAGTGAAAACTACAGGGACGTAAGGAAACTAATTTTATAAGGAAACTAAAACGATTTGTGAAAAAATGGAGGTTATTTTCTCAAATCTATAAAATGTTTTCATGACTTTTTTTTACAAATTAGTATGATAACGTTTCATTACTGTTATAAACGACGCAACATGCTTGCAACAAGTAATTTTTCATTATTTATAAAAATGCAGGGGGTTGATACTATTGCACTAACTTTTCGTATATAATATCGTCAGCACATAGTTTAGTTCCTTAGTTTGCTATAGATATTTGAAATATGTTGAAGTGTGTTACTTACTACTAACATTTTTAATTTATGAGTAAAATACACCATTTTTAATATGAAATTTGTTGAAGAAGTATAAATAAATACTTATTATTATTATTATATTTATTTATTGCACCGCATCTTTGGCGAAGTGCATAAATAAATACACTAAGGCATTCAATTTATTTTTATTTTTCTCAAAATGTGACTCCATAAGATAGAATACCAACGTAACGCGAATTGTGATGAAATTTAACATGCATATAGACTTAGTTGTTTGTTATGATGTCTATTTAAATGTTTATCTCGTCCTAATCAACCAAACTGTAAAGTGTGTTTTGAATGACAGCTGAATATTTTTCGTCATATTTTTTTGAAAGGTTGGTTTTAGCGGTTTCGGTGTAGGCCTGTGGACTGGGAAAGGGTTCGGTCAAGGATTGATCGTTGGTTTTAAAATGAGTTTGTGTTCGGGGCCCGTCATTGGGCGGAGTTGGGGGCTGCCTGGCTAATGAAAACACAACCACCCCCCCGTACACAGCAGGCAGTTCAAACATAACTTAACCCATACTCCTAAACCTTCCCAAACTACCCTTAAATTCGTTCAAAGGAAAGCAACAATGCAAGAGCGAGCACTGTCAGACAGTCGGTCTTATAGTGTGCTAGAGTTAAAATCATATAGTATGCTACCCCTACAATCATAGAGTATGCAGTACTTATTATCATATAGTGTTCAACCACAACCAATTAATAAAGTCCAACTAGTAGGAATTGTGACGTCTTAGTGCGTTTCTAAAGAATCGCCCAAAGTGCAATTTTGACATATTGGAATAGATTTATTAATAAAATACTTATCTAGAAGAAAATTGAGGCTTTAGTCACCAATATTCATGTAAACCGCACATCAGCGAAACTTACTCACCAGGCCTTTTAGAATACCTACCTGAAATCTCTATTGAAAACAGCAAAACATTTCTCCTTATTTTAAAATGAAACCGGGTCTTTCGACATTTAAGCACTAAATCATCCGACTGAGATCGCTCTATCCAACACAGCAATATCAAAATTCTTCTTTGTAGAAAATTTAGTGAGCTTTCGAAAGGTTATCTTCTTTTATATACAACGGTTTTAGGTATGGATTTGAAATTGTTTTATTTGATTTACCAGGTAAAATAAGTATATCTAGAAGGCTAGAACGCAAAATCGTAAAAGCAACACATTTATTGTAGCCGAACAAATCATGACTTTTTTTTAGACAAAGAATTTATATACACAATTTCATCAAAATATGACCATTTTTCAGGCTAATACACAAACAGGCAAATAATTACATGTAAATTTATGTATGCATATATCTGTATATATGTGTGTGTTTGAACTACCGGTATTATCGTGATCTATGAGTTACAAACTTTATAATTCTCTATTCCGCACATCCAGATTATCAAGTCAACATCATAAGCTGGCATCCTCCCTTTGGAGGGAGGGTGGAACCTCGCTAAATTCAGGGTGATCAGTGTTGGTACTCACTGATCACCCTGAATTTAGCGAGGTTCCACCCTCCCTCCAAAGGGAGGATGCCAGCTTATGATGTTGACTTGATAATCTGGATGTGCGGAATAGAGAATTATAAAGATTGTAACTCATAGATCACGATAATACCGGTAGTTCAAACACACACATATATACAGATATATGCATACATAAATTTACATGTAATTATTTGCCTGTTTGTGTATTAGCCTGAAAAATGGTCATATTTTGATGAAATTGTGTATATAAATTCTTTGTCTAAAAAAAAGTCATGATTTGTTCGGCTACAATAAATGTGTTGCTTTTACGATTTTGCGTTCTAGTCTTCTAGATATACTTATTTTACCTGGTAAATCAAATAAAACAATTTCAAATCCATACCTAAAACCGTTGTATATAAAAGAAGATAACCTTTCGAAAGCTCACTAAATTTTCTACAAAGAAGAATTTTGATATTGCTGTGTTGGATAGAGCGATCTCAGTCGGATGATCAACATCATAAGCTGGCATCCTCCCTTTGGAGGGAGGGTGGAACCTCGCTAAATTCAGGGTGATCAGTGTTGGTACTATGTGGGTAGGATAGAAGAAATGCAATGTGCAACTGATGTAGAGTGACAATGTTTTCAGTAAATAAACCACTAACTGGATTATAAGCCCAAACGACGGATAAATACTCAAATACATTTTAGTATAGCGAGAACCTATTATTTCTGGGGAAATTTTCTTTATTAATAAAGCATCTTCATAATCGTAAAAAGTTTGACTGCCGTGCTATAAATTCTGAGTTCATAAGCTTA
Organism: Gonocerus acuteangulatus; assembly: GCA_946811695.1. Taxonomy (NCBI): domain Eukaryota; kingdom Metazoa; phylum Arthropoda; class Insecta; order Hemiptera; family Coreidae; genus Gonocerus; species Gonocerus acuteangulatus. Next base: position 44,139,962 of record OX328131.1, read on the forward strand.
TTCAAACAAGGAGACAGTTTATTTTCCCAGTAATTCTGCTCGTAAAACCGTAATAAAAAAATCAAGCTTAATAGATGACGACAAGAAACGTTCAAGGAAACACCTCATTTTTTTTCAAGGGGCAAAAAACATTTTATTGTCTCACTTTACGTATAGCTTATTAAGAAATCGGGCAGACACACCTACTTACCTTTTTGAAAAGAGAATGTGGCGCCATTAAGTTTATTTTAAATTGTGTTTACTCACTTTCAAACCTTTGTTAGCGGGGATAGAAAACCTTAACTTAAGATAGAAAAGGTAAGTGGTACTTAAACAAACACTTGTTACTTCAAATGGTGAATATTCTCTTATTATTTTTCCTTCAAGGAAGATTCAACAGTTTTAAAATGTTTAACTAATATTATGAAACGGTATTTCATTGATTTTATATTAGTATACAAACAATTATCTGTATAATTCTTATTTTGATGCTTCAATTGAAGTTTTCCAAAATTTGTTTCTAATTTTTTTCCTAGTTTCTATTTATAGTCGATCGACACCTACTTGAAATAACTTTGATTTTTATAAAGTTTTGCCGGCAATAGGTTTGTTTAGTTCCAGAGGGTGATGTAAGGGATTTTTACCTATATACTTCTTGTTTCTATTTTTTCTAAATAACCATTTTGTAGCAAAAGATTCTTTGAGCGGGCCTATCGCCGAAAAAAATAAACCTCCCACATCTCCAGCATGAGAATTCAGATCAAGGGGATGCCCGCTAGACTATTCTAGACTAGACCACGGGGATGCCCGCCAGAACTATTTCTTCACGTTTATTTTCTCGGTTACTGGATGTCCATTTTTCTACTGTATTTTTAATTTTTCGAAGCTTATTATTAACAAGTTGCACCCATGAGTAATATCGTTTTTATAGTTATCTTCAAGTATTTTCCGTTGTTTGTTGAACGTCGCGTGTCATATATTTTAATTAGTTTCGTGGCCTGGTAGCCAGTAGTAATTCTAATTTTGCAAGCTACTGAACACGCAAAATTTTTATGTGATTGAATTGATGTATATCAAGTTTTGTGGCAATATAGCAAACACGAGTAATTCTTCGAACATCATTTATGGCTTCAACCTTAGGAATATGCAATAAAGTTTATGTATATCAAACATTAAACTCGTATTCACAACATTATATACTTCCCATAAAACGTTAACATTGGTGTTTAAAAGTGGATTGCGACAGTTTGAAAGTTAGACTTACGCTGGTCTTATATCCGATAGGTTCGATGCTTGCAGCAGCCATCAATAAACGACTAGTCTGTTGTAAGTACATCTTCACCATTACCTTAATGGCTCCATAACAGGACATCCAAGTTCCAGGAAGTACTAGCTCTCCTCCTCGGAGTCCTGTGTGGTCGTGAAGCTTTAGGAATAAATAAAAAGACGAGGAGAGATAAGGACGCAGGGACTCACGATGTCGTTAGGAGTTGGAGCGCGCGCAAAAAAAAACTCGCCGTCACGTGGAAGACGCCGCATAAGGCCTGGGTACTCTTGCGCCGCTTAAGGCCGCATGAAAGGATCTCTCCGCACTGTTTGCCGTACGTGAGTGTTGAAAGGCTAAGCCCGATGCATGGCTTAGAAACCCTAAGTCCATTGAAGGATTGGTCTTGGCGCCTCGCCCTGAGTAAACTCATTGTAGCCTGATTCGGTGAATGGTTCAATTGGGTAAATATTTACTGAGTGGGCTTCTGTCAATCAGCTGTGTCAGGCGCAACCTCATCCTAGATATAATGCAGCTGGCATGTTTCGTATCACCATCAAGCAAAAATGCACTTATTGTACATTATTTATATTAGTACATCAATGATTTTGTGACGCAAATTATCAGCATGAATAATAAATTAGGCAATAGGTCAATAAATAGAAGCCAAATTTAATTACACACGCCTTTATTTCGTAACTAGTTTTGCGAACATTCGACGCCTCTTCGGGCCTATTTTCGCAGAAGTTTTCTTCCTACTGGTTGGCTGAAACTGTAGAGAAGCTTAAGTTTCTGAAGAGCCGGCCAAAGTACACGAAACTAATTGAGTAATAAAGGGGTGTTAATTAAATTTAGCTTTTATTTGATGACCTTCTGCCTAATTTAATTATTCTGTGTATTTGTATTTACTTTATTGTTAGAAAGGGTAGGGCTCAGGACTAGAGCATTCGACTTATGTTATAAAGACATTTGGGCGCAAACTCAAATTTTCGGGATCCCATTCCAAACCCATGCCCATGTAGCTTTTAATGGGTGCGTGCAAGAAGGGCAGAGCATACTATCTCCTCTAGTGTGCTGAATGGTGAAATATTTCTACAGAATCTGCGGTTGTGGCACGAGAGGAATGTGTCCGGACTGATTACATTTTTTTATTTTATTATTACCATTCTATGCGTTCATTTAAGCTCGTCAAAATATGGTACTTAATTAAATAAGATACGTAAAATACAATAAGACCAGATTCATGGTATCAAGAATGCAAGAAGAGTAACAGAAGTTTTGGTTGATTCCTATTTTTCAGTTATTATAACATGAAATTGTTCTAAATACAGAAATTAAATTTTAGTAGCCTAAGGTTGTAAGAATGCCCGACCCATTAACAGTAAGTTCCGAGGAAGGCAGTATAACCAACACCATTTGAATTCAAATCCCTTTTGACGTTTGAGATTTTGACGGATCCGATGACGAGTATATTGTCTGGCGAGTTTCCGTCTCTCCTAACGGGCTTAATCATACAAGAAAAGTTACACAGAGAGCATACAGGTATGAAGTTCTTATCAGAGATCCGAATACAGTTACGACCTACGGTCATTGCCAAATTCTTAGGCAGTGATCGATACTAACATATGAATATCTACATTAGCAGAGCTTTCTCAAGATGTCTGACTATCTAGCCTGCTGCTCAGGAGGGAAGACCGAATCGTAAAGGCACATGTGTACTATCGAGATAGAGAAAACTGTGAGCTTCAATTTCAATATTATTTCATAGAGTATACTAATGAAAAAGCCTGGTACTCAGGTATGGTCCCTGGGACCTTATGGTAGCCATTTCTAGAAATCCCCCCCGACTATTTCCCTTTTGATTACACAATCAATGAATATATAATTTCTTTCAAATTTCAGTAAACAAAAGGTCCCAGGGACCATACGTCAGTACTTAAAGGTTAAGAACATTTTGCTTGGATTGTTTGCTCAACTTTTCGGAGTTTATTTGCCAAGCGCAAAAATAGTTTTAGCCAAGCCTAATACAAGGTAGCCCATTCTAAAGGAATAATGATCGACTTAATTAATAATATTGGAAAATGACATCGAATCTTCATCGATCCACTAAGTAGGACCTTTTTTGATCCTATCTATATACCTGTATATATATATATATATATATATATATATATATATATATATATATATATATATATATTATATATATATATATATATATATATATATATATATATATATATAAATTCTATTGGAGGATGACTTAATCTAAATAAAATGAATAATATTGTACAAACTTCCATTCAAACCTCATGGGGATGTAAGGAAACGAGAGGTGGGAAAAACACAAAACATGTCTGTGAAAAAATACATAATAAATTGGTAACAAAGCAAATGATGTGCTTCTTTATCGACTCCTAAGCCATGAGATGAAACGAGAAGAAATATATTTATATATTTAAATATATCGGCTGGACTATTTCAGACTTTAATTTACATTAGAATTTCATTTTTTAAAGCACATTATTACTTTTCAGAAATTATAACCATGATGTACATTGACCTAAAAAAACTCAAGGTACTAGTCAGTTTATGAGTAGTGTAATTATTTTATTTTTAATTAAATATCCAAAGATAAAGTTTTTAATTTCGAAACTGAAATAACTAAAAACTAGATCGACGCCATATTGTCAAATTATGCGTAAATATCAGTTGAGATATGACTTCGAAAATTCCAAGATGGAATGTACAGTTTGACACGCGTTTGCAAGCGCATAAGTGCCCACGTTCACACAATGGTTCTTAGTGACAATAGTCTTGGTAATTTGATGCTTAAATACCGCATAATGATCCGCTTAGACGAGAAGATAAACAATAGGAGAAACTTGCTGTTAGCAATTGGTATTCTTCAATAACCTGTAGTTCATGAGTAATATTACAGGTTAACTCATTGAGGATGGAGTGTTTACAAGTGTCTTAATGACACTTATTCTGTTGTAGCTGGATTTGTTGCAACAATAACTAGAGGTTTTAGCTGGTTTTATCTCTCACTATAGAGAGGAAACCATGCATGTAACATTGATCTGCTTACAACATCCGAATAGGCAGTCGTCTTATGACAGTGTTATAAGAGGACTGCCTAAGATAATGCTGTTCCTGGAAGTCAAATTCTCTTTTTATGCTATTTCATATGTGTATTTTTGTAATGTTATACCATCCGTTCTTTTGTTGTGAGCCATTGATCAAATCATTGAGGAGCAAACATATCAGATAATTGAATGCAGTATATCAAGTTATGTTTTTACAGGTTCCAACAGAGAACTAAGGTTTATTATAACGACAATACAAACTAACAATGCTAATACTATCACATAAAAACCTGATATCTCTCATGATAGGAGAAAAGAAATGGTGAAAATTAATTTTTTCTCAATCTAAAAGGTAAATAAAGCTCAGAAAAAGTTCTCACCTAACCATCCATCAAGCGGACAATACGCAACGCATGGAGTGAACAGATCCCGAAAGAACAAAGAAAACTTAGATTGATTGTATATTCAAATATACACTCTGTGGGAGGCAGTTTATATACAACAGCTCTGTCTAATACAAAGGCGAGCAGTGTATTTCATTCACAGCATCAGCACGCACCCTGTCTTACTACCGTTTTGAATATGTTTTCTACCTTTTTCTTCCATCACTTATTCATAACCTACATCTGTATGGTCTTTCTTTTCAGGAAGAAATACACTTTTTTAACTCCTGTAACGGATATGGGTTGGATAAAAACGGATCTTATTCATTGGATCAATTGCTTTTATGCTATTTATTGTGTGATTTATATATTGTTTGTGAATATGTTTTGTTTTTTTAAATTTATTTATTAAAATAATATATTTCCTATAGTTTGACGATTTTAATCGTAAGGCATAAAAAAGTGCGTCATCCTAGCGAGTTCCTTCTAATGATAGGAAAGCTTGCAATAGAAACACTTAAGGGGTTATACGTAATACTACCTCATAACTTTTTTTACCCTATTATTTTTTATGGTCTTAAATGCTTCCTTAAGGAATCAAAAAATATATACAGAGTGTTTATGTGGCGAAATAGTTTTTAAATATGCCAAATATGCAACTAATATATACATATATATATATATATATATATATATATATATATATATATGTATGTATATATATGTATATATTAGTTGCATATTTGGCATATTTAAAAACTATTTCGCCACATAAACATATATATATATATATATATATCAAAATAAAAATCATTTTTTTATCTTTATTAAAAGAAATTATGAAAAAAATGAACATTTCAGTGCATTGAACTTTAAAGTCAATTTTCTCAAAATTTTTGCCCGATGAACTTCAAATTTTAACTGCAACTTTCCAATTATATTTGCTAGTAAGTTACGTAGGATTTATTTATTTTTTTTTTTTTTGGCAGTGCATTATAACGATTTTATAGCCGATAGTCGACGTGTTTGTTTATTAAAGAATTAATAATTGTTTAATATTTAAAAAATAAAAATTACATTTTTAGAAAATCCTACGTACTTTACTAGATTTTACCTTATTTTTTTCAAAATAATTTCAGTTTTTGTTCTAGATTAAAAATGAAAACCTGCAGACTATCGCCCGTGAAAAGAAGAGGGTTTCTGTTCGTCAGACACTTTAACAATATAAAGCTTATGACATAAATAATTAAATAATATAATTTATTTGTTATTCATAATTTGGAGAATATGCCTTTGATTTTGATCACACAAGGTAAGTATTACCCCATAATAATTGAACGAAACACACACGTTCTTCAATCGCTGTGATATGGTCTAGCTGATAGGTGATCTAGCTGATATGGTCCTATCAAAATGTTTAACATAACGTTTTTTGAAGAAAATTTAACAGTCTTCTCAATGGTTACCTCCTTCAGCTTACCAAGATTTCCGAACTGTTTTCAACATATTTAAGAAAATAAAGGAGAAATCCAAAATTATTGCTGCGGAAAAACAGGTTGATCGCAAGTCACAAAAAAAAAAAAAATGAATGTGGATGAAATTCACATAACTCACCAGGCACATTTAACACAGTAAATAGCTCTTACCTCGCGGGTGAACTTTTAATCTCGATTAGCTTAATCCTAGGATCCTAATGGCACTGGTAAGTTTTACTCAGAAGGCGCGGGATTTATTGTACGGAGCAAGGGGATTAGTTGAATAAGGAAAGTAACTAATACGATACAATTCAGTTTCACAAACGTTGTGTTAAGATGTGAAAAAAGGTTAAAGTCTCGCCGTCGTTTTTGAAAACCTAAAACCATAATTCACGTTGATTCAGGTTTTCTCCAAAGCGGTTGCTGATGGACAAATGATTTCTTTGCAAAATTTCATCAAAATCGGACTAGTTTTGTTGACAGTAAGTAGAAGTAGAGAATATGAAAAAAAAAAAAAACTTTATTTAACATTATAAGTGAGTGGTATTTGCCATTTAGGATCTTGGTGATTAATTCTGGTATCAAATATAAACTCAATATTTTGGCAACTATTATTAAGGGATTGAGAGCAGTAAAATATAATTTTCTTAAAAATAAAATTTCAAGTACTTTCAAACGAAAAAAAGTATGTCCTAAAATTGTATTTAAAACTAGCTGTTACCCGGCGTGCCATGCTACACCTACTTTCTGCATATAAAAGCCTAAAAAAATTAGAAACCAAATAAGTATTATTAAAATCTAATAACACGAACCTGTAACTGTTTCGAACCCGTGACCTCCCAACTTTGAGTCCTAGACGACTTTGACCTAACCTATAACACCCCCCGTATCAAGACATACATGTATGCCAAATTTGGTGAAAATCGCTCTAACAGAGTGGATTTTTATAAAAAAAAAAAAAAAAAAAAAAAAAAAAAAAAACATACAGAATGCAGCTGGTAGACGTTTTTGACTTGGCCTATGACAATCCCCTGATCAAGACCAGCCTGTGTGCCCAGTTTGATCAAAACCTATTGAACGGTTTTGATTTTATAGGGAACAAACATACAGACAGACAGCTGGTAGAGGTTTTTGACCTAGCTTACGGCACTCTCCAGATTAGGATCTACCTGTGTACCGAGTTTAGTAAAAATCGGACGAACGGCGTGGATTTGTATGAGGTACAAACTTACTGACAGACAGCTGGTAGACGTTTTTGACTTAGCCTACGACACTCCCCAGATTAAGATCTACATGTGTACCGAGTTTAGTCGATATCGGACGAACGGTGTGGATTTGTATAAGGGACAAACATACAGACAGACAGTTATAAGACGTTTTTGACTTAGTCTACGACACTCCCCAGATTAAGATCTACACGTGTACCGAGTTTAGTCAAAATCGAACGATCGGTGTGGATTTTTATAAGGGACAAACATACAGACAGACAGTTATAAGACGTTTTTGACTTAGTCTACGACACTCCCCAGATTAAGATCTACATGTGTACCGAGTTTAGTCAAAATCGAACGAACGGTGTGGATTTTTATAAGGGGCAAACATACATACAGACAGTTATAGGACGTTTTTGACTTAGTCTACGACACTCCCCAGATTATGATCTACATGTGTACCGAGTTTAGTCAAAATCGGACGAACGGTGCGGATTTGTATAAGGCACAAACATACAGACAGACAGCTGGTAGATTTTTTTGACCTAGCCTAGGAGATTTCCCGTATCAAGACCTACCTGTCTGCCAAGTTTAGTCCAAATCGGTCAAACGGTGTGGACTTGTATAAGGAACAAACAAACAGAAAAACAGACAGACACGTGATTTTTATACATATAGATGTTACTTATGAAAATGTTACATAGATAATTTTCTGTTACCGAAGAAGTCATAATATATACAGTGATGAAAAAAGTATGGTATATTTTAAAAATATTTGCTGTATAAAGAGAAATAAATAACAGTCTAAGGGAAGTTGGGAAGGAGAGAGGGGTTATAGAATTGGAGAAAGATGGCTACAGGTATAAATAGGTTGGTCAAATGTTGACTCTCGCTAAGTCAACTTTTGACTCACCGTGGGGTTTGGCGGATCCTAGCTCTTATCTACAAATGTGTCATCTCTTTGCTTTACTACATACTTTACCCTCTCGAGGGGATTAATTAATAACATATGTAATAATATGCATGTTTATTTTGCCTAAATACATTTTACAAGTACTTCTCTTGATTCTCAATATTATGACGTTATTCGTGCCATAATGAATTAACCAGTGGTTTCTAATGTATACAGTATACACCAAAGGGCATTTTAGGTCATCGTCTTATTCAGATGGGAGCAACCAAAATGGGGGAAAAAAAACAACAACAAAAAATAGAAATCAATATCAAAATCCCTCTTAATCCATTTCTACATCATCCACCACTTTTCCCATAAAGGTAATTTTTGTTACCTACAGTTTTATATATTGTTGGCTTTTATCCATCTGTATTTTATAAAAAGTCTATTTTCTTAGTTTGGCAATAGCTGTTGCTTTATGAATGTGTCAGGGATAGTGAAGGTTAGTGACAGGTAAAAAAAAATAAATAACTAAATAAAGGAAACAATTAAGTCATAATAAGAACGTTGAAGTAGACCTGCGTAAACTTCCTCAATAATAATAAATTCCTCAGACAATCACTATAATAAATATGAAATATTTGCTCTTTTAAAATTTCTCATATAGCCAATACTTCCTTACCTCGAAGAAACAGTGTTCCTAAGCATTTGAGTTAATACCGTCCTATACATTTTTACAACAAAATCATTTTAATATTCTCGTATTATTTGTAACATTTTTCTATTCAGTTTATCATATCAATATTATTGCCCTGAACTTCAATAAAATTTGTTTTTATCCAAAAGAAAGCAGGAAAATTTAAACTGAAAATACTGCATAATTTAGGTTGTAGAAATAGGAATATACTTGCATCATTTCTACTTTTGCTTTAAGTACCTGGTTAGATAAAATTTACAAGAACAAAGATTCTTATATTTTTTAGAGCGATCGCTTTACTGAGGTATGTGCTTCATCAATTAAAAATTCATTGAATTAATCTCTCCAAAGGTGGATTGCCTGTTACAATCCACCTCCCCTAGGTAATACCAGACCCCGTCAAAGGCAATGTCAACAGCCCTTTGACGTCTGCCCTCTCTCGAGGTTTCGAATATTCCCTAAATTCTTCATCAGGTCATTAGCTCCTTCGTGATGGCAACCCTTCCCTCTGAGATACCCTGCCAATCCGCAGCCTCCTATTCCCTGCGCCACCACGCTCCTCAAAGCCACGACCCCACGGCCTCGTTAATATTTAATCCTCAATTAATTCTGTACCGGGGGGGGTGGGAGAGGTGCCTTTTGAAATATGACTCTGGTTGCCTTGAATTATGGTCGATTAGTTTGAATGAAGGTTTTATCTCGTCGGTTTGTTTATTTCTTATTTATTTATCGATTCATCCCATTTGCCTCACAACGATTTTATTGCCTGCCTAAAACGTTATATTATATAATCTCCTTGAATTAGAATGCCAGATTTCAAATAGCATAAGTATGTTTTAATGTTTATTATGTAGTAAGAATTATTAAAGGAAAATATTTAATATTTATGCAATATCCGTCTTGTCCCTTCCAGAATATTAGCAGATATTGGTTAGCGTCGTATAAATGGTGTGTATGAGCAATGGTTTTAAGATTATTATTTCTTGTTCGAATCAGGATTTCTTGCAAAGCTGTACGGTCGCCAACGATGATTCCAGCAACGTTGCCAACAGCAGGGGCATTGAATGAATTCCTTAGATGGTTCTTTATCATTGACAATGGCCGATGATTGTCACTTTGTAACTTGTGCATGTGTGATTGGAATAATTTCAACAATTCATTCTGCTCATTCAATAGATCGTCCAGCTCACTAACGATGCGCCTGGCAAACCGTGAATTGAGGTTAATGTGGACCCAAAGTGCATCCACGCGATTGGCTAGTGCGCTTTCGGAGTCCTCACCTCCCATAAAGTAAATTCGTAAAAATTGATATGGTTCGTTTGGCATTGGCAGCAATGATCCCACTTTGTAATAAACTTAGCCTTTGATTTTGAATGTTCAACTATTTCCGTTGCTCCGAACGATGTTATTTGAAAACATGAATTGAGTGTTGTAATTAACATCAGGAACAAGTTAAAATCTAGAGCCATCATATGTTGAATAAAAGTAAATTTTATAATTAAAATTTATTTATTATTATTAAAGTCCTAATATCGATATTATAAAATGGGGATTGGTGGTAAAAGCGTGAAAATTTAGGGTTGTATGTATTTTTTGAGGTGAAATAATAAAACAAAAGTTGTTAAAAAAAAGCCTTTTTTGGGATGAACCACCCTCATCACTTAGGCATATAAAAAATAGATACCATCCTTTTCTCAGTCCTACCGAATATGCACACAAAATTTCAGAAAAATCGGTCGAGCCCTTTCGGATGAGTTTGGTCATATACGTGTGTGATCACCATCTGCCTTCTATGCAATTTACATGTATAGGTATATATGTTGGAGAGAGGCAGAGAGAAAGAGAAAGGGAGAAGTACTCATCAATATGAATATCACTCCAATGATAAGGTGTAATTTTTTAAATCAAATCTTCGCTTACACCGTAAGAACTCCTTTGTTTTGACCAATTTGGTTCAAAGTGAATATTCATGCTTTCATAGAAATGTATTATTTAGATCAAATGTTTATAGGCAGCATTTCACATCGTATAGCCTTGGCGTTTCAAGCATAGCGTACAGGAATTACCGGAGGTTGTTCGTATAACCCAACACCTTCAGAGATAGTACACTCACCAACGCATCCTCTCCATCACTCACATACGCACCATTCAGAGGACCTTAATCACCTCAACGCCCCATTGTTACATTGTTGCTCTACTTGGTCCTTTTGTTACGCCAACTTACTAATTAAAAGTGAATTAACATATAAAATGGAGACTAGAGCTCTATTGAAACCTACCATGACTAATTGCCCGTACTCACATAATGGACTGTTTGAATATGGAACACTCCTAGTGATTTACCAGCGAAAAGGTAGTGGCAACACTGTCCTTGTTTCATTGAACAATCTAAGCAGGTTGTCAAACGTTATATATACCCCGAGTTCCCCCTTGAATTTGTGAACATAGTTCGGTTTAATTCTATTTATAAATATGAGTACCTGGCGTTAATGACCCCAACGGTTGACACGCCTAAAATACAAAAAAAAAAAAAAAAAAAAAAAAAAAAAAAAAAAAAAAAAAAAATATATGAGTACCAATTTATTTTTATTCATACTATTTTAACAAAGGAAGTTTAGTTGCCCAACTAAATTGAGTTGCTTCCCACACAACATATTGATCAACCAGTAGGCATAGGAAAAAAGTAAAATATATAAAACAAAATATGCTGATATCCAAACAACAAAATGTATATACAAGTAGAACTACGAATGTAATGTAAATGTACAATATTGTAAACAAGTTTAAAAAAATTATAATAACCATTTCTCCTGTAAATGCAAATAAATTTACAGGGGAAATTGCAAGCATTCACACAAAATTTGAATACTTGCACAAAACCAAGAGACAAAATAATCGATACATTATAATTTGTGAATATAAATCTATTCATAAAATAAGTTTTAAATTTTTGCGTAATAACGATAAATTAAAATAAAATCTAAGGCAATTTTGTATAATTATTACGATGTACACCAAATGACGGTTTCTACCCTTTAACAGGCACCCAACCAAACCCTTCGGAAAGTGCTAAAATAAATTAACAGATAAAAATAAAAAACTTCTTCAACAAATATTAGTTATACGCTTCTGGTGATTCTTTGATATATTTTGTTAATTCTCTCTGTTAGAACCTTATCACTAGGAGGTTTAAAGCGTTATTAGTCCTAAGTTTGGCTTAGTACTGATCAATATCAGACACTACTTCCTTTGTCTGACCTCCCAAAGCCTTCCCTAGTCTTAAGCGAGACATAATCAGTTTTTATAATGTTTCACGTATTATGTTGTTCCTTGAAATGGGAGTTTGCAAATGGCGGAACCGTCGGGAATATTTCCCTCACAATTTCGCGCATGCGGAAGTGAACTTTTCCGTCTATCTGAACATGCCTTGATTTTATAGCTAACGTCGTGGATTAATAATGTTTCGGATGCGTTGACTGCTCTTAAAAATATTTCGCTGTTCCTAACACTATCATAAATGTCTGAATCTTGCTAATAAATATCAACATACCGATAGCTACAGGTAGTTGCTGCAACAAAGAAAACAATCATCGTTCAAGCTTGAGAGATACTTATCATCTGCATATGGAACGGATACATATGGCTTCGCATTGCCGAGCATACTCCTATGATAAGGGAGCCTAGTAGATTCAACAGGTGACCGTTGTAAGGAAAGCTGTTTATTGGTTGTCGCTGACAAGATCTCTCAATGGCTGAACACTCTAAATCAGGATTGTAACCCGAGTAGGGACAATAATTCCAACTCGGTATTTAAGGCTATACAACACTTTAATGTCTGCTCTTAATCACCCTCTGCTGTCTCAGAGTCACCCGCACTTCCTTCTCTCTCCCTCGCTCTCTCTCTCACACCTCTCCTTCCACTCTCTTTTTCTCTTTCCCTCTCTTTCTTTCTCACACACACTCTCTCTCCTCCCTCTATCGCTCTCGCTCTCTTCCCTTGTACATACTCTCCCCCAATCACACAAAAATACCCACTCCACATCTCTAACAAACGAAAAAATAAATTCACTCTGTTTTCTCAGCTAAATATAATTTATAAGTACTAGGATGAACAGTCTATTTCCAATTGGAGAAAGCCAGCCTAGTAGTTTTTTAAACTGATGAATTAAGTCCTTTGGCTAGATATGGTAGGAAATTCTTTAATGGTTACCTCACTTATACTAATATCATATTAATATATTTACTACATTATTTAAGATGCGTTTATTATTATATTAAATTAGAGATGAGAGCATTAAAGGAAAAGACCCCACTTTTCTCTGCCACGGGCATAGATATGGCCTTGCAAATGACTGTACATGAATACAGGAATATTTACCTGAAAGCATATAAACACAACATAACTGAAAAACGTCTTCCAGGCGTATTCTTTTAGAGATAGGCAGAGTTTTAAACTAAAGTGCCATACAAGGAAAATCTTGTGATATTTTAGGCAGAGGAGAAAGCGAATATACACATACTTAAGTCGGGTCAGTAACAGAGAAGAACGAAGAATAAAGAATAAAACAAAAATAATTCTTACTCATCGTCTAATTCAAATTTCATTCGTATTTATATCTACTATTAAAGAATAAAATACATTAAAACTACACATTCATTCTTTACTAACATCTTAATGACTGGCGCTTGAGAAAATGTGAGAAAATTAAACAAAACCCTATATTCTATTACAGAATTTGACAGTATCAAACTAACGGAGTTTACCACTTTCGCTGCGGGTGTCATTACGGAAGGACACTAGCGATCCTATCCGCTTACGAGTGTCCCTTTCTATGGAGAAGGGCACTCCTCCATTACTTTTCCCTTCAGGAAGGGTCGTAAATAGAGAGGATTCATTATTACAGCTCCAGGTTAATACAGTATTCATCAGTATTGTTTTGGCTTTCCAACAGTGTTTTCCGTTTTCAAATCGGCTGAATGGAAGATTTTTTATGAATTGTTTATGAAAAAAAAATTGTACATGAAAAATTCCCAAACAATGACAGCCACAGCGAAAGTGTTAATAAACATTGTAAAATTTGTGAACATATTTAATTAGTTGTATAATTGAATGAACATTTAGTATTTATGTATAATTGGATGTATTTTGGATGATATCACTCGTGTGTATGTATCATTTCAATTGTATATTCACATATATACATGTAATAATTCTTTTAAGCCTAAGTTGCGGCTACTCATAAATAAATGTAAAACAAAAAATATAATTCAATGGCTAAGAAATATTCGAAATCGTTCTCACGCTCTAACGCTAAAATAAACACAAAACACTTCTCAGCAGGCTGAAATTAACTTTTAATCAAATTTGCAACGAGCACTAATGGCTAAACTGTATTCAGTCCAATCTGCATAAATTTATTAATAAATCAATAATCAAAACTGACAGATGTATTGAGAGAAAATGAACAAAAAATAATGTCTATTGGAAAGCAGCTGGCGACCACCAATAACTGGTATTTTGAATAAAACCTGCTAAAAGAGAACATATGGCGGATTCAAATAAGCCCCCAGATATCCATTATTCTCTCAGGATAGGAGGACGGGGGATGGTTTAAACTCTCCTCTCTTCCATATATAGCTTTCTTATGGTCGTGCTTAAAATTACAAATCCCACTAGCATCAATCTACTTTATAATTATTTATATTTATTATCTATTATAATTATCTAATAAATTAGTTTATACAATTAAAAGCTCCGACGCGTACAAATTGCGCAATCTTAGCGTGTTTCCATGGTTGTGTTTTCTTTAAAATCTTTTATTTATTTCTCTATTACTCTTATAACTCTCTGTACCAATTAATCTTTCCATTTGCACCCATGTGCTTCTGATTTTGACTATAGGAATCCTCTGTGTACATGGTTTTGCCCATCTATTGTCATTTATTCTTGCAAGATGCCACATAAACTGAAAAGTGCTTCTTACCTTAGATGTCTAGTTTTTACTTCACTTACAACAACTTCGTTACTTCTTTCAACACGTTGGCTTCGGCACGAAATTTTAGTGGTTCGTTGTAGTCTGGGTACTGGACACAAGTGCTGAGAATTTTCTTTTGAGAAGTTACAGACATCGTAAGTTAAGGGAGTTGGGCTATTTTGCCTGCTTTACCTCAGTGGAAGCCAGTACGGGACATATATATCCCGTACCGAGGCCAACGTGATATATTTTGTTTTAATTTTTTGCACGCTTCTCACCGTAACCATCAGGGTGGATTCCAGCTTCGTGTCAACGCAGACATTAATGGATTATAAATAACATATTTTCTATAACGCATGCTTAAATGGCTACCCAACGGAGTCGTTAATAATTAATGGGGACGGCCGATGAGAAAGGAATTTATGAAAAGCTCTTTAGCCAAACAACCGGAAGCCCTCAAGCCGAAATTAAGCCTATAGATAAATGTTAGTATAGAAGTAGATAATGAAAAATAAATAAAATAAAGGGAGCGAGTTTTGAAATGCCAAAAACTCTGTATAAGTCCTAATGAGACGTTATCTATTCCTGTATCTATAGCCGAAGCGAGTCCTTTGCCGTACCGACGGACAGGAATTGATGGCCTGTCTGGAAGCCGCCTGTAGATTTGCATGAAGAAACCGGCTGGTCAGTCTGTCTTCACCCTTTCTAGACGCTTCAATCTTTAAACCGTATTTCCCACAAAAAAAAGAGACTGTAAAACGCGACTTTCAATGTTATGGTACAATTTAGAATAACTTTATATTTTACACTACTCCATCTCTTGGAAATATTCGCAGCTCATAAAGAACCTCTATAGAACTGTTCCGTTAAAGCTATTATTATCATTATTACTCTTATATTGATGGGACGATGATATATACACACACATATATATATATATATATATATATATATATATATATACATATATATATATATATATATATATATATATATATATATATATATATATATATATATATATATATATATATAAGTGTATATAAATAATCACCATAATCCTCAGATACTTTTTTATTTATACCATTAAACACTAAACTTTAATAATACCATACACAACTACAGAATGGAAATTAAACACAAACCAAACAAAGTTTGTTAACTTGTGTCCTAAACACTTCCGTTTATTCTTATTATTTACAAATGTTTTAAACCAATTTAGGAATAATTCCCACTTACAACTTGTGTACTCTTAGTTATTAATTACGTACATTCCTCGTCAAAAAATGCCTGAAATATTGTTTAGTTTTTGAGCACAAAATAGAATGAAATTGACTATAAATAAATACGAACAAAAATTGTCAAAAATGTTAATCTTCACGTTCCGCTAAATACGAGAACTAATCAAAGTCGTCCAAACTATGGAATGCTAAAATAAAGACAAACCATTGGTAGAGATCTGAAATTTATTTTTAATCAAATTTTCAACAATAACTAATGGTTTAACTGTATTTATACCAATATTTTTATTTTAATATTAAATCTATTACCGTAACTGACATTTGCATTGATAGAAATGGAGATCTAAAAATTTTTCATTGGTATAATTCAGATTTTTAATTCTGAATTTTACTTTTCACTGTATTATACATTGTTGTAAATTCCAAATAAATAAATAAATAAAAAAAAAAAATTCACTAAGAAAGGTCTAAGTTCTTATCTCATTAAAGAATAATCTCGCTAAATAGAATATAATCTACCAAAAATTCATGTACTATAAAGCCACTC
Source organism: Gonocerus acuteangulatus (assembly GCA_946811695.1). Classification (NCBI taxonomy): domain Eukaryota; kingdom Metazoa; phylum Arthropoda; class Insecta; order Hemiptera; family Coreidae; genus Gonocerus; species Gonocerus acuteangulatus. The sequence continues at coordinate 44,156,718 of OX328131.1, forward strand.
CTAAATAAATACTATAATTAAATATTCAGAACAATCCCAAGCAAGTTCGAGTATAAAGTTCAAGTAGCCCAAGAGTCTTGAGGAAGTTTTGCGACTAAACAACCCCAAACTTCAAAGCGACCCTTCTGAGAATAATGAATAATAATTAAATAACAAGTTAATGGTTTTTGTTCATAACTGGCTGTCTTATTGTTATTTTATTTGCTTGCGTTTATTTAATTTCCAGAATTCTGAGGATTGTGGAGCGCTGTCAAGTGGTGAATGTGTGCTTCATAAGGGGAACGCAAATATTAGTAGAACTAGTTTAAACACTTGTATTCATCCTTATGGACAATATAAACAATGACAAAATTACATTAATGCCAATAATTCATGCCATGAAATATATTTCATAAAAAGAAAAAAAAATACAAAAATTAAATATTTATACTATTGGTGGACCATATTTATTCATAATTGTACCTTAAAAATTTACGTTACTACGTCCGATTAGTTCCGAAAAGAAAGTTTCTTACTTACAAATGTCAAAAAATAAAAATATAAATTAATTTTAGTCTGTATAGGTTCTTTGGAGATTTCGCGAATTCAAGTTGCCTATCTCTAGAGGGGTTCCTCAAGGGTCAAGATTAAGACCTTTCTCTATATATAACTGCTTTTTTTCTCGGGCAAGTGTATCATTGAAATAGAAAGAAATTTGAGTTGCGTGCTTTCTAAACTGAATATGTGGATGGTGAGCAACAAATTGAAATTAATTATAAATAGCATTTTATATGAATTTCTCATGGGGCGACGCACAGTAGTCAAAAAGCGCTCAAAACTCAATAACATTTGATATTGTTGATTTAGAAACCTCAAATTGTGCAAAATTACCAGTCTTATAACTACAATGAAGGTATTGATAAGTCACTCACATGACAAATTTTTTTGTGGCCGCCTCCGCCTCTGAACTGCACTCGGCTGGGCTCAGGGGGTAAAAACCAATTAAAAAAAAATACATCTGATCCTATCTCAGCCAACTTTTTTTTTTAAATTTCAGCACAGTTTGAGATAATTTCGGTAGGAGTAACGAAATATGCTCATCGGCTATTGGAAATTGATCTGTCAAATACTCGCATACCGAAAGTACACTTTTGTCTTTTGAATTCAACAATATTTCAACTAGGACTCGATTTTTCACTCGAATCAGTTCAGACATTTTTTTCAGTCAACACTGACTTGAGTACTGCAAAAAAAATCCGTCTTCGATTTGATTCCAATGTTTCCATAGAGATAACGCGCGTCTGCCTGTTAGTCATTTACCGAGTTGCTTCACCTCTAGCACCGAAGTAGGCAGACTTATGCAGCTAATTTTAGTCTGGGGTCTTCCTATACATGCCTAAAGAATATTTAAGGCCGAAATTAGAGAGACAAAACGAAATTTGATACGTGTATTTTTTTTTTTACTTTTTCAGTATCCCCGTCCATGAAGGCGATTCGGAAAATACAAAAATTTTTTTTTTTGGTCCTTCGAACATCCCATTAAAACAAGAAAAACATGCGTCAACCTTATCGGCCTGAAAAAGTAAAGTTGAAGGAACGATTTTGGTACATGAGGATTTGGGAAATTTTCTTCGTTTCTAGTACTTCAAGGATTAACCACCGTCCTGCAATCGACGGTGGGGGCCTAAAACTCAAGAAACGGCACTCTCAGGATGTATTTAACATATATTTAAGGCGAATGGGTTCGGAGAAAATACTTAAAAAAATCAAGTTTTGAGCGCTTTTTGGCTATTTTTGACCACTGTGCGACGGCGGTGATCACCATCTAAAAGTAGGGCTAGGAGGTGAGAAACGACAAAAAGTAGGAAATTGTTAATTCTTGTGAGTTATTTTGGACGAGCACCTTAGTTGGACGCCTCAAATTAAAGCTGTAAAATCATAACCCGTTTTGAATTAATTAAAATTAAAAACTGTTTTGAATACATCAGACCTGCTAAACGCATATCATGGCCTTTTGGTGTCCCAATTGTATGGAATTGGCTTATGGGAGAATTCCGGCAAAGCGAATTAAGTCCTAGCTATTCAAAAAAAAAAAGCTATTCAAGAAATACTAAACTTAAGGAGGAACACGTCCTGTAAAAATCACTTTACAAAATTGAAAATTTTAACAGTATCAGCCCTATACATTTGAAAAAAATTAAATATTATTAAAAACCACCTCACATTGTATAAAAATCATAGGGATATTCGCTCATATGCCACGAGGCAACGTAATTTAATAGCACTGGGCAAGAACAGTACATTGGTTAGAAACGGGCTTGAGTATATAGGAGCAACTTTGTGTAATCAATTACCAAAATAATTAAAGGAGGGGGATAAGAAGTTGTTTTCCAAAAAACGTAAGAATTACTTGGCAGAACATCCCTTTTATGCAGTTAAAGAATTTTCGTCCACCAAATAACTCCTTGCTCTAATTACCACAATATTTTTTTAATTTGTCTTATTTAATATATTGTATGTCGAGGCTTATTGTGCAATTACTTTATTGAGATATTTTATTTATTGTAAAAATTTCCTTTAAATGTAAATCATAAATGTCTTGACGTTCCTATTTCTACTCTTTTGTGTGTTAATGTAATTAAAGATTTTTTTTTTATCTGTTTCTATGATCAAATGAAGCATCTTAGTGAGCAAACGTTAATTAGGTCTTTAATTCTGCCTTTAGGATGGTTGAAAGTTTCTGGTTATTAGGGAGAATACTTTAAATGAGATTGTATAATTTTGTACAACTAATATTTTGTTGAGGATGCTCTCCCATATTATGTTGGATTTTTAATTGATGTAAATAACTGTTTAACCTATATTGCATCAGTTAAAAATCTTCTTTTTTTTTCATGATCTATTCTCGTCTTTAGCTTATTTGGTGGTTTGTATTATCAGTTAGTCAAGTCAAGTGGTCGTTGCAGTAATTTCTGATATTTAACTATATAAACTGATAAAATTGACCCGCTTGTCATTAGCGGCAGTTCTAAGAACTACCTAATGTTTCTGTGATAAAGATTACTTAATGAGAGTCAGCTGTTCAAAAGGATTTTTTTAAAAGCAGACTGGCTGACAAGATGAAAAATAACTTTTTTAAGTAATGCAACCATTTATAGATGTCGCTGAGTTATTGTAGATTGACCCAATGTTCCCATAGCTGCATTAGCAACATGGGTGGAGCCTTGGTGTGTGTAGATTGTTTCGAGGTCATGTTGATATGCCGCAAATTTAGGAGAGGAATCTAAAACCGAGAATTTTTCAAAACTCCCTGTCGGTATATAAGCACAATACTACAGCCAGTACATAAACACAATACTTTCTTACTTGCAGGACACTAAACTATACACTCGCTTTTGAAGACATCTGTTGAATAGCCGGTGGCTTCGAGACAAATAACTGACATTCCCAAACATCTGTTAATGGAAATAATTTAAACAAATACTTAAATTAATGTTGGTTCATTAGAACATTCAGGTAACACCTTGAAGGAGTGAAATTGCCGTTGTAGGAAATCACTTATAAATAAATAATAAAACTCCCTGTCCGAGCAGCCAGGACATTCTAATAAGCTTAGTGCATGGATATTCTTAAAATGCTTTTTAATGGAGTAAGCCTAAGATGGCAGATACATATATACAGAAGCAACAAGGGTATGACAGGAAACCCAGAAGAATGTCATCCCAGGAGTAGCGCTGTAAGTCCCTGAACAGAGCAGGGACCTCTTGGATTACGCTACCTAGTCAAGACGTCTTAGCGACGAGAGCTTTTGAAAGATACGAACATCTTCCAGTCTCTATTATTTCTGTTCAGGGAACTGGAAAATGGTTTCCACCCACTTTTCTTTCTCTCTTTCGGCCTCACGCTCAACCTCTCTCCTTCTCACTCTCTCCCACTCCCTTTATCTCGGCCTTCTTCTCCCTTTCCTTACAACCGGCTCGTCCTAAAGGGAAATGATTCGTGGTAATAGATTTCTCGGCCGATAAGAGAGAGCGGGTCTCTGATTGCCTTTCTTTCCCGGAGGACGTCTCGAGGATTGGCTCAGTAATTGAAAGGAAATTCGCCACCCGCCGACAATTACCCGATGGCTTTCCTCCTCCGAGCTTAGGGCATTATTGTGGAGGATGGGTTTTTAGGCTTAGCAACGGCATCTTAAGGGAGTTCCTTCCACTCTTTCTAGACGTTTTCATTACTTCACCACTCCTTCAGATAGCCAATTTCAATTTGTGAGATGAACATTATTTTCTGAAATATAACAATCTTTGTAAAAAGAAGGAGCTTACAAGATTGATTGATATCCCCCATGCTACCTATGGCCGAACAAGTACACTCGGCAGCAAAAAAACCGACACTTAATATTTTTCTTTCGCTTGCCGTTTGTGATTGGTGTATTCGTTTTTGTCAGTAATCTGGCTAGTAAAGCGTACGAACGGGTAAGTTCACTGAAAAAACCCTTCAGTATTAATAGAGCAAATAAGGCACGGGATAGCCATTGGTCTCGAGGCTGGGCCTTTCATATCTTCCTTGTACAAAACAAGAGTAATATTGCTTTTTAAGAAGCCTTTTTAATTAACTTAAACGTCAATTTATTAAAATTGGCTCCACATGTTTCGAATACCAGGACGCCTCTTCAGGAGCATAAAACCTAGGTAGCCAAATGAGACGAAGGTGTATATAGAGCAAATTTTATTCAATTTACGTTTATGTAAATTCGATTTTAGTCATTGACCTTCTGCCTATTATTATTATTATCTGAATTATTGTTTGAATTTTATGCCAAAATAGAGAAAAATGGTCTAGAGTTTCAACAAAAAAAAGGGCTAGGTTATATTTTTTTTTTTTTTTTTTTTTTTTTTTTTTTTTTTTTTTTTTTTTTTTTTTTTTTTTTTGTGAGAGAGAGAGAGAGAGAGTTTTGAATTTTTAGTCTGTCTGCTTAACGGGTGGCTAAAAGTAAGAGAATGGCTTCCTTATTTAGACGTCTAGGAATGATAGCAGGTTTAAAGGAGAGTAAATATGTGACTTAAGATATTTAGTTAAATTTCCAACAAATAGGAAAATATATGTGCATAATACATAAAAAAATATAATGAGGATAAACTGAACCAAATAGGATGTGAGGTTGACAGCAGCACAGGTTATGAACTACAGGCAGAAGCTGGTGCAGGAGGCGAGGACTCAATACCGAGATGTTGAGCTGGTTAAATAAATAGGTAAGTTTACATATTTAGGTTACATAATAATAAAACCTATGCTGGAAATTCTGATTGCACATACTTCACCAATGGTTAGCGTCGTAACCGGGTTTACAGGTAAAAACGCGCTTTAAAGGGTTGCTTATTTGTATATTATGATAGATGATCTTTTTTCTTTTACTTATTCGATTGGATATTAATAGATTTTCTTGTAGATCCAATTTCGCCCACTCAGCTAGGCTTCTCCATAATTGAAGCCGACACCATAAATCGTTCAATTATCACCAACCAGCTCAGCAGGCTCATCCCGTCACCCCTCACTGATAAGGAGAAATAAAAATTGATGATGCACTGGAAGAAAATCAATTTTAGCTCCCCCTTCACGCTCCCCTTTACGAAGCCTTACTCCACCATATTTACGAGAGAGAGAGAGAGAGAGAGAAAGAGAGAGAGAGAGAGAGAGAGAGAGAGAGAGAGAGAGAGAGAGAGAGAGAGAGAGAGAGAGAGAGAGAGAGAGAGAGAGAGAGAGAGAGATCTTCTGAATAAGCAGAAATTATTGTTCTAGCTTGACATAACACTGGAATTTACTCTTGTATATATTTCTGTATTCCAGGCGTGATGCCTTTGTATTACAACTCAAACGTAACGCGACTGAAGTAGCTGTGAGAGTAAGAGTAGAACACCTCCCCAATTCCCAGCATCCCTCGTCTACAAGAGCTTCGCACGTTATCGCGATGACAGCGGTCGATGGATCAACGTCAACAATCCTCAGGAGAAGAAACAATTTTACTGACGCTTTCTGCCTCCCGTTGAAGGAAGCATAAATGAAGGAAATAGCGGAAAACATGGAAAGAATGTTTTCTGCCATTGCTGGCATTAACTCAGTCGGACACTAATCAAAATTAGACTAAAATGGTAAGTTTTAGTTCATTATAAAAGAATAATAAAGAACTTTTTATAATCAGTTGACCCATACTTGGCAAGTATTATAATTATTATCGATGATTTGCTACCTGTAATTATTAACTTGTGATTAATTTGGTTTTTACTTCATTTAAATATTTTCTTAAGAGTAGACATTTATTAGCACTTTTCTCCGAAGGAAAGTAGCTATTGAGGGTGCACTCATGACAGAAATTTTGATAAATTTCTTCAAATCTTTATCGATCCTACGTAGTAGACACCGAAAATGACCCCCGTTAAAACATATATATATATATATATATATATATATATATATATATATATATATATATATATATATATATATGTCTGTTAACACTATAGCTGCCAGAGGTTTTGTTTGTTCGTCACGAAACTTGGTATATAGCATTTAATCAGAAAACGATTGAACGAGTTCGTTAACGATCAAAATCAGTCCACCGGAAGGTGGGGTTTACTCCGGAACCAAAACTCTAATTTGACCATGCCAGCCGTAATTTTTGTTATATTTCAACGAAACTTAGTATTGATAGTGTTAATCTACTCAGAAAAATGGGTTGTAAAAATAAATTAAATCGGTTAATTAGGAGGGGGGTTACTTTGGACCCACAATACCAATTCGCCACTACCAGTAGTAATAGTTGTTATATTTCGACTAAACTGGGTATTCGTAGTGGTAATCTACAGGTAAAAATGTGTTGTAAAAATAAACTAAATCGGTTCTTTAGGAGGGGGGGGGGTTACTCCGTACCCAAATTACTAATATACTCATACCGGTCGTTATAAACATACATATATTATATGTATGTTTTCCTAATGGAGTAAGAAATCGTTTAATTAGGATTAACCCTAATCGTTAACTAGAAAAATCGCTTGATTGGGAGTAACCCCAATCCAAATCAAATCTATAATTTTCCCCCAGCGGCCAAACGAAAAATAATAATAATTTAAGAGTCAAAATTTGACTCTATTTAATATTTTATATATTATTTAGTAATTTTAAGGACTAAAAGAGAAGTATAAATGTTTTTAAATATAATTATTTACGAAGAAATCTGCTTAAATAAAATTGATACTTAAAAAAAAAATTATATGCGGATGGCATTACCTAATCCTATGAAAGGTTCGTAAATTAACTGGCATAAAAAAAAGAGGTTAAATTGAAAAACGCGTCCACAATGTTTTCATCAAAAAATATACAAATAAAAAAAGACTATGCATTTTTATTTTCCTCTAACATAATACATTAACAATACCTAATTTATTAGTTTTAAACAATAACTTTTAAAATGATAATGAAGCACATTAGCCAGCGACAGGTGTAGTAAAAGGAAAAGCGTGTAGCTATGACGCATTGCCAGTTTGGAGGTACATTAAAAAGTGAGGTCAACCCGGCCAGCTTTGCTATATATCAATTCACCAGGAGCAACAATGCAAATAAACTGTCATCAACAAAAGTCACCAATTCATTCTATTTTATTTATTTACTGTCAAAATATCTCATTTAAATGGACAGATCCAAAATGGTAGGTCTTGGACGGAATTTCATTATAATCGGGATTAAAAAATGCCTGGTACAATAAAAAAAAATGTTTGTGACATGAAGGCGGTGTTTGCAAAGCAAAGGTTATCTTTCCTATTATATTTAATCATTTAAATAATTTAAAAAAAATTCATAGTGATGGATGATTATTAGATTAATTAGATATTTGATTAGATAAATAGAAATCAAATTAAATTAGATTATACCTCAACATAATAACGCACAAATATTTATGTCGAGATGCTTACCTGAAAATATATCATACCAATCTTTCCCTTACATAAAAACAAAAAATGGTTCGCCGTGTAGCTTATAGTGAAAACTTTTAATATTTCACCTTCACTGAAAAAAGTCCGACTCGCAGGAACTGCAGCATCTTAGCGCGGTTCCGTTCATGTCCCTAGTGCCATTTGATAAGCTTAGAAAAGAAATAAACTTATTTTTTTTTTTTATATATCTCGTGAAAATTGTCAAAATCCTCTCGAATATCTCGAATAAAAGTGATATTAAGGCGTCAGGGACACCGACAGTAATTAACTTTTACACAGATGCGGAAATTACACAATCCGGCTCTCATTCTAAAGCAAAGCTCTATAAATCAATACAAAATATGCCTAATAAAGCCTTTCTAGAGGGTACAGAAGCATGGGCATATATGAGGGGGGGCTGAGGGGGCTGCAGCCCCGTCCCGAAATTTTGAATTAATGATGAAAACTTCTCGTAAAACCCTTAAAAATAAATTAAATAAGATCACTTAGTTCATAAAACATATTTTATTTTACGTGTAATAGCGTTTTAGTTGCCTAAAACTATTCCAAGCTCTAAATATTTAGTATTCCATACCCTGGAAATGGTCTCAGCCCCCCCCCCGAAATTGTTTTTATAGACGTCCATGTACAGAACCTTTTTTGTAGAGCATTTAGTAAGCTTTCGAATGGTAATCTTCCGCTTCACAAGATTGTCAACGGTTTTGGAGATACTAACGAAAGTATACGTTACCAAAACTTTTTTTGTCTGTTAATAAAATATTTTATTCTAACTCTTCCTTTACCCTAAACGTAACAAAAATTTCAACATATTAGTGTTGATGAAATTCGAACACGCAGAAAATGTTTCAACTGTATCCCATAATTCTAAGTACCAAATTCAAAGACAAACAACCCTCCCTAGGAAGGACGCTAGGCAGTTGAAAAGCTAAATCTTGGAAATCCATATCTCTAACATTAAATTGATTTCTTATTTTTCTTAACCTGTTTTATTTTCAAATACATTATCCAACTCTAAGCAATTAAAAAATAACAAGGAATAAAAATATAAAATTTTAGGCACTTTCAACACTTGTTCACACTGAGTAAAACAATATAAACAGATCTAAGGTGTTACACGGTAGCTGGTGAAAGAATGAATGAGGTCTCGTATTGCAATTCTCTGTATGCAGGGTCTACTTCCAGGTAGTCGTCATATACTTTTACTGCCCTTTACCGTTACTCAGAAAGCTCTTTGTGTTTACAAACAAAGGACTCGGTATAGACCACCCGTATTAACCCAAAAGTGATTATGTCAAGCTTGATAAACTTCCTGAATTAAATTAAGGAATTTAAGAGTGCTTAAAATAGGTTCTTGATCTAGTCAAAAAATTCAAGGAGAATTACACCACGAATAGAAAATTTCGGCCAAACAGAAGGAAAATAACAATAACAAGGATAGTTAAACTTCGTTTTCAAAGATTGTTAGTTGTAACACAAAAACGGTCACTCATGATTCTAATAAATTAACTGTGAAGGGTGATTACACAAATATTCCTGTTGAGGCTTTAAAGCTTCAACTCAAAAAACATATTAACCCACAGGTAATATCTAGATATTCGTACGGCATCTTCGAATTCTAACAAACAAAATATTGCTTCTAATTATACGTATCCTGTTTACTGACAAATACATTTGACTACTATAAGAAATTACAAAAATGACGAGCAGTGAAAAAACTGCGGGAAACACACAAATAGATCCGTTTAAATAAACGAAACTAACTAACTAAGTTTTAAGCACTTATTTCTCCTAATGTGACGACCCCATCAAACATTTCTTCAAAACATTTTTCCACGATTTCCTAACCCTTTTTGAGATATTAATGAAAATATACGAAGAGGGCCTAATAGATATTCATACGGGATCTGAGAATCCCAAGATTCCGCAAAAATAAAATATTCTAATTTTACGTATCCTGTTTTTTTTTTTTTTTTTTTTTTTTTTTTTTTTTTTTTTTTTTTTTTTTTTTCTTTTTTTTACGGCGCATCTACTTCTGGGTCATTAGCGCCCGTATCCTGTGTTATTGGCAAATACATTTGACTACTATAAGCAATAGCAAACAATAGGGAATATGCCAAAGAACTCGGATTAGGAGCCTCGACAGTTTCAAGACATTTGAAGGAAATCGGCAAATCCAAAACTGACATTTCATACGGTACAGCCTGATATATTTCTAACAATGAATTGTTTTTCTTATTTTAATTAATCTGTTTTATTGTCAAATACATTATCCAACCATAAGAAATGAAAAAATAGGAATAAAAACAGACCAAAAGAACCGTATGAAATAAACGAAATCAATTACTTCAAAGTTTAAGCACTTATTTCATCCGATTGACATCGCTTATTCAAAACTTTCCTCAAAACCTTTTTTGTAGACCATTTAGTAAGCTTTCGAATGGTAACCTTTCGCTTCACAAGATTTTCAATCGTTTTCAAGATATTAATGGAAGTATACGAAGTTCCCAAAATTTGCATTATTTCTAGCAACAGAAAATTGGTCTCATTTTTCCTATCCTGTTTTACATACAAATACATTTTCCCAACATAAGAAATTACAAAAATAAAAAGCAATAAAAAACCTAGGGAAAGAGACAAAAATTACAAAAAGAACGACAAAAACCCGTTCATAAGAAAAAAACAGACGTATTTGAAGATTTAAGCACTTATTTCTCCGATTGACATAACCTAATCAAAAATAGTTTTAGAATCTTTTTTGTAGAAACTTTAGTAAGCTTTCAAATAGTTTCTATCTACTTACCACGATTTCCCAACCGTGTTCGAGATATTAATGAAAGTATACAAAGTTCCCAAAACTTTTCATGTCTGTTAATAAAATATTTTATTCTAACCCTTCCTTAACTCCAAACGTAACAAAACTTTCAACATATTAGTTTTAATGAAAGAAGAACATGCAGATAATGTTTCAACTGAATCCCGTGATTCTAAGTACCCAAACCAAAAACGGTATTCAAAAACTATTTTTCCAATTTTCTCGAAAACGGTTAAAGCTATCGCCTTGAAAATGGTTTCATTCGTTTTCCTAGCCCAAGAGGCATATAAAAAGAGTCCTTACAAGCTTATGAACTCAAAAACGTAAGCGTTACGATTTTTTTGCGCGAATTTCGCCCCAAACGCCATCTTCCAGTGGGCGGATTTTGCTGGTTAACGAACTTGACCTTTCAAATTGGACGACAGATTTTTGTACCAAATTTCATCAAAATCGGACCATTCGTCTTCTATTTAGAGAGCGAACAGACAAATATATATAAATAAATATATACATATATGTATATATATATATACAAATTTGAACCACCGTTATTTTCGGTCTCTAGGGGTTCTGAAACGCGAAATTTTCTAGTCGGCACTTCCGGATTGTTTCATTGTATCAACCTTATAAGCGGGGTTCCTCCCTATGGGGGAGGGAGGAACCGCGCTAAAAAGAAAAAAAAAAAAAGAAAAAAAAAAGAAATACTTGTGAAACATGAAACACCGAATTGTCTAAAGTAAAGCCTGAAGCAATTTCGTAGGAAATCCTAACCAAATGGATATAAAAAAATCAAAAGAGCTAAACTTTAGTTATTTATTTTAGTGGCTTACTTGCTGGGGAATTTTTATTATCTTTGGGTCGCTCATATAGGATGGACTATTGACTTTTGTATCGATTTTATTACGTGTAATTGAAAGAGGGTTGTCATGAATAGTAGTTGTACGTAACCTTAAGTATAATCAAACTAAAATAAATATCATCTTTTGTTGTTTAAATTTCATAAGGTTTATTTTGGGACTAGGTCAGAATAATATTTATTAAAAATTTTTAAAATTTTTTTCCAATATTAATAACATTTAAATGAATTCATTACCATTTTATTCTTTCAATTTATTCACAATAATGTTATATTCTACGGTACATCGTCTAGGTGATAATGCTCCGAAAGAGACACATATTTTTTTTTTTTTTTCAGGTTGCCTTCATTCTAGTAGAAATAATTTCCATAGCACGCCTACCATTGCAACAAGATATATATTGAGTAATCCATTGCAAAGAAATATTGCAGAAAACCATATTTAAAATGCAATTTTTAAGATGTGCCAAATTCTTTCCTTACTTTCATTAGGCCATAGATTAGTTTAATAACTTTCTACCTATCCAAATTTTTAAATTAATGAGGGGAAAAAACACATTGTTATTACAGTAATTACGGTTGATGTATATCAAGGAAATTTGATATTCCTGAATTATCTATTAAATCGTATTTAATAACTTTCAGCGTGGCTTCTCCCAGCGTACAAGAGGAACGGCTCTGTACGACTCGTGGACGCCTGTGGCGTCCACGAGTCGTACAGATTTGAGTAAAAATCCAGCCGCCATTGAGAATATATATATATATATATATATATATATATATATATATATATATATATATATATATATATATATAAAATAATAAAATAAAAAAATAAAAATACACAGCCTGTTATGAAGAATGTCTAGGTAACTGTGAAGTCTACAATCTGTCAGACCTATCTTCGTCAGGAAGGACTACTTGTACAGGTTGTTATATATTAATTGTCCATTAACCCTTTCTCTACCTTTGACTGCTCTTGCAGTCGAGGAGCGGCTGAGCTCTATAGATTTATTTACAGATATAAAACACTATTCATGTTTGTTTTGTATTTATCGGGGTTTTCATAAACTGTTAACAGAGGAAAATATGCGCTTAATTGCGCAAACGAAAACAATATACTCGCTGTAAACTTAATGCGTTCAAAATATTACGGAAAGTTAGCATGATGAATCATGTCGTCATACCTATTGGAGTATTTAGTGGTTTGAGTATTACGAAATATTTCGTTACATCCAATTGAAAGTTTAAGCACATTTATCTGAAATGTAGGTAAAGGTATATGATTAGTTATGTCGCTCCTCCGTGACGGTTAACGTTTAACTCAGTACTTGTCAGGCTACCTTGTTTACTGATTAATTGTTTAATTTGATATTTGAGTTTGTTTAAGTTGTGGCAGTACTTTACTCCTATGCGTGTGCGGTTTCCATTATGAGCGCCAAGAACAAGGGGGGAGGTCCGACACTACTTGGTCTTCTCCTCGCCAGGTGTCCATGATGGATTTTCCTCCTACCATAAATATATATATATATATATATATATGCATATATTTAATTTTCTTCCACCTATACTATGCTTTATCTAACACATCAAACTGGAAAGTCTACCATTTCTGTTTTTTTCACAGATACGGGAGTTGGCACGTGGCGAAGGACGATATAAACAGTTTTCCCCACCTGCTCAGTAGTCCTCTTGGACATCATAGGGTAAGGTAGAGGCTTATGAAAGAATAACTCCATTGAAGCAAGACATCTTCTCCATCATTGGCCATAGCCCTCCTGTCTCCTTGACAACACCCCTCCAAGATATCTCGATAGAATTCTCTCTGGCTTGAGTTTTATCGATATCTCATTGATTAATAATCGATAACGCCTTGTATCCGACGCCCTATCCCTTAATCAATTAGGGACTTGATGGTTGCATGCACAATATAGTTTTAGAAAGAGGGTTTCCACATGGTGCAAGTAACATTTTCATAAATTGTGTGTTTTTTTTGGCGACTTATATCTGTCTAATGATTTATTTACTTTATTAGGGGCTTAGCTACAGAGAGTTTTATCCTTTGATAAGTTAATTAAAAATACAGACCACGAATATAACAAAAAGTAAACAAAATTCAAGAGAAAGGTGGAAAGCTAATACCAAAATATTATACTAAAACAAATTAGTAAGCGAATAGTACTTATTAAAAAAAATAATACAGCTTATATAATTTTTGATAAATTATATATTAGACAACGCTTAATTTCGTTTAAGATGTTGGAATCATTTAAGGTAGTTTATGTTACATTCTGCACAGATATCAGACTGTACCGTATGAAATGTCAGTTTTGAGAAAAAATAAAACTTAAATTATGACTTCAACGGAAATCCGTATTATTTTTCGTTATGAATTTAAGCTCGGTCATAGCGCTGCTGAGGCGTGTATGAACATTAACAAGGCGCACAGTGGTCCAAATCCAGCCATCATGGTGCAAAATATACTTTGAGTGGACGGATTGCCTTCAAACTCGGCAGGATGTTTTTCGAACATGGTCATTTTCTGTAAGACCAAATGCTTGGACCGCCCTTCTATAAAAAATTTCAAACGATTTCGAAGTAATTATGAGCTCTCCAAGATCTCTTCTACTTAGCTTCTCTCTTAAAAAAAAAGAATAAATAAATAAAAAAAAATGTAAAAAAGGTGTCTTTTAATTTGTTTTTTCAGTAATGGCACTTCTATATTTGAAGATCAATAATCTATTATGGACTAAGTGACAAAAAGAACAGTTAACAATTTTTATAACGTTCAAAGTGCCAGTTTATACGTATAGAACCCCAGTGCCCAGACTTTCATACTTTTATACAAAAATAAAAATGTCACTCTATAATAATTTTATGTAATTATTCAGACTATTTCATGGAAATATTTCACAAGATGTCGCACATTATAGATGATTTGTCTTCATTTAAAAACAGTGCAAATCAGAGTTTCATTTATTACAGCATAATAAATGACCAAGTTAAAAAAAAAAAGGAATTTACCAAAATCTGTCCTTTACTTCTCAGTAAAAATCGTTTCGCAGAAATCTATGTGCACTAGACCTTCACTCAAGAACAACACAAGGAATACTGACCCAAATTACTGCCAGCAGATGACCTCTGGGTAGTGGTCATCTGCAGCAAGCAGCGCACCGAGCCTAGGTTTTCTCCATAAAATTCCCTCCCAATACCAAAGGGGCACCAAAGGGCAGACAAACCTTACATATTCTGCTAGAGAAATGTAATGTGTGCTGACACAAATAACTCTGTGATTCCTCGTGATGCTGATGTTTAAAACCTTTCTAAATTTCACATAGGCGCGTTAAAAAATACTTAACTTTAAAAATCTATTACCAAACTTCATATCAAGATATTTCGATCGTTTTGTCACATTTATGTAGTCCATCTATGGTACCTTTAATACAGAAAAAATTATAAAAATAAAAAAAATATTATGGCATATTAATTAGTATCCTAGGGTTGCAAATAATGTTTGAGCACACATGTGTAGAACCGCCATCTTTGAACCGTCTCAGAGAGTAAGTGGACGGACACAAAATTAAAATTTCTTTATTAATATAATATATGGTTACTTTTTTTTTTTTTTTTTTTTTTTTTTTTATCGTTTTTTAACGGCGCATCAACTATTTGGCTATTAGCGCCGGGCTATCTACAGGTTGCCACCCTTCTCTAATGCCAACAGCACGTGGTCGGTCACCCATTCAGGTACTGACCACGCCCGGTGATCTACGGGAACCGGTGCACTAAACGTGGCTATGGCCGTTGGCTATATGGTTACTATAGAACCTTCTAGACATGTTTGGTGTTTCTTAAAAAAAAACAAAAAAAAAAAAATGTTGGGTTTTTCGATTTTTCGCACCATGATGGCTGGATTTGGACCACTGTGCGGCGTTCGGGGAGGGAACGGTGAATGAACGAACTGGTTACCGGTGGTTTTCCAGGTTTCGAAGTGGAAATTTTGGCCTTGACAACGAGGAGCGAGGAAGGCCAGAAACCAAGCTTGACAATGACCACCTGAAAGAAAGGGTTGAAGCTTGTCCCTCAAAAAGCACTAGGGAATATGCCAGAGAACTCGGAGTAGGAGCCACGACAGTTTCAAGACATTTGAAGGAAATCGGCATCTCCAATACTGAGATTTCATACGGTACAGCCTGATAGAAGCCTGTTTTCTTACCATCAAATAGGAATGCGGAAGGAGATTGGCCAAATTTATTTGATAAAACTCTAGAGGGTTTTATTTTGAAATTTCGTTGATAAAATAACAATACAGTCATATCGGGCGAAGCGTATACTGCATATTACCTAATAAGAATTTCTCTCTGTTGTATGTAGAATATAATTTTATTATAAAGTTGTCCATCTTTTATACATAAATCATTACTTACGCATCTTGCAAAACAATCAATTTCTATCGCAGTTCTTAAAAAAAAAGTCCGTCTCGCAGAACTGCATCATCTTAGCGCGGTTCCGTTCATATCCCTAGTCTAATTTGGAAAGATTAAAATAGAAGCAGTTATTATTTTGGTTCCACCAGTCTTTTTTTTTTTAAATTAATTATTATAATGGCGTGTCAACCCTTAAGGTCACTAACGCCATTCCTGTGAGTAGTAAAGTCTTGAAAGGTCATGATTTACAATCTTACCTGGAAGGGTCCGCTACACTAGAAACAGACCCGCTAGTGACAAGGTCTTGGAATCTTGGAAATCTATATTTCTAACATTAAATTGTTTTTGTTATTTTACTTAACCAGTTTTATTGTCAAATACATTATCCAACTATAAGCAATTAAAAAATAACAAGAAATAAAACAGACAAAAAGAACCATTGGAATAAACGAAATCAATTAATTTAAAGCTTTAAGCACTTTTTTCTCCGATTGACATCGCCTAATTAAAACTTTCTTCAGAACCTTTTTTGTAGAGCATTTAGTAAGCTTCCGAATGGTAATCTTCCGCTTCACAAGATTGTCAACGGTTTTCGAGATACTAACGAAATTATACAAAGTTACCAAAACTTTTTTTGTCTGTTAATAAAATATTTTATTCTAACCCTTCCTTTACTCTAAACGTAACACAAATTTCAACATATTAGTGTTGATAAAACTCGAACATGCAGAAAATTTTTCAACTGTATCCCATAATTCTAAGTACCAAAATCAAAGACAAAGAACCCTCCCTAGGAAGGACGCTAGGCAGTTGAAAAGCTATATATCTTGGAAATCCATATCTCTAACATTAAATTGTTTTTCTTATTTTTCATAACCTGTTTTATTTTCAAATACATTATCCAACAATAAGCAATTAAAAAATAACGAGGAATAAAAGACAGACAAAAAGAACAGTTCGAATAAGGGAAATCAATTACTTTAAAGTTTTAAGCTCTTATTTCTCCGATTGACATCGCCTAATCAAAACTTTCATTAGAACCTTTTTTTTAGAACATTTAATAACCTTTCTAATGGTATTCTTCCGTTTACCAAGATTCTCAACCTTTTTCGAGATATTAAGGAAAGTAAACAAAGTTACTAAAACTTTTTATGTCTGTTAATAAAATATTTTATTCTAACCCTTCCTTAACTCCAAACGTAACCAAAATTTCAACATATTAATTTTGATGAAAGGAGAACATGTAGAAAATGTTTCAACTGAATCCCATGATTCTAAGTACCCAAACCAAAAACGGTATTCAAAAAATATGTTTCCAATTTTCTCGAAAACGGTTAAAGCTATCGCCTTGAAAATGGTTTCATTCGTTTTCCTAGCCCAGGAATCATATAAAACGAGTACTTAGAAGCGTATGAACTCAAAAACGTAAGCGTTACGATTTTTTTTGCGCGAATTTCGCCCCAAACGCCATCTTCCAGTAGGCGGATTTTGCTGGTTAACGAACTTGACCTTTCAAATTGGACGATGGATTTTTGTACCAAATTTCATCAAAATCGGACCATTCGTCTTCTATTTAGAGAGCGAACAGACAAATATATATATATATATATATATATATATATATATATATATATATATATATATATATATATATATATATATAAATAAATATATACATATATATATATATATATATATATATATATATATATATATATATATATATACAAATTTGAACCTCCGTTATTTTCGGTCTCTAGGGGTTCTGAAACGCGAAATTTTCTAGTCGGCACTTCCGGATTGTTTCATTGTATCAACCCTATAAGCGGGGTTCCTCCCTATGGGGGAGGGAGGAACCGCGCTAAAAGGAAAAAAAGTCCGACTCGCAGGAACTGCGTCATCTGAGCGCGGTTCCAGTTTTTTTTTTTTTTTTTTTTTTTTTTTTTTTTTTTTTTTTTTTTTTTTTTTTTTCCGGCACATCTACATCTAGGTCATTAGCGCCGACATCCAGGGTGTAGCGAGGAATTTCACCAGCGAGCCGTGGGATGATAAAATTCCTGCCGGAGGTTGGGAATCGAACCCACCATCTCCCGCTTATGAATCCAAGGCACTAGCCATTAGACCACGGGAGACCCCGGTTCCTGTTCATATCCCTATTCTCATTTGAAAAGCTTAGAATAGAAACAGATAATATTTTCCTCGGCCTTTGTTGAAAGGGTTTTATGGCTATACCTGGGGTCAGGTCCGCAAGACCCTAGAATCCTCTTCTACCGATACTTCATTTCATACGTTTCAATGAATTGGAAAATATCAAATATTTTCACACATTCCTGTGTTCTTTTACTATAGTAATAATTCTACAGATAAAATCAATTAAAAAATAAAATAAAAAAACCAACAGCATAAAGGCAATTGAAAATATTCAAAAGACGTCATCGAATCATTTTCTCTTGGCAAGCTATATTTCTAACAATGAATTGTTTTTCTTATTTTGCCTAATCTGTTTTATTGTAAAATACATTATCCAACTATAAGCAATTAAAAAATAACAAGGAATAAAAACAGACAATAAGAACAGTTCGAATAAGCAAAATCAATTACTTTAATGTTTTAAGCACTTATTTCTCCGATTGACATCGCCTAATCAAAACTTTTATCAGAACCTTTTTTGTAGAGCATTTAGTAAGTTTTGTAATGGTATTCTTTTGTTTACCAAGATTCTCAACCTTTTTCGAGATATTAAGGAAAATATACAAAGTTACCAAAACTTTTTAAGTCTGTTAATAAAATATTTTATTCTAACCCTTCCTTAACTCCAAACGTAACCAAAATTTCAACATATTAGTTTTGATGAAAGTAGAACATGAAGAAAATGTTTCAACTGAATCCCATGATTCTAAGTACCCAAACCAAAAACGGTATTCAAAAAATATTTTTCCAATTTTCTCGAAAACGGTTAAAGCTATCGCCTTGAAAATGACTTTATTCGTTTTCCTAGCCCAGAAATCATATAAAACGAGTACTTAGAAGCTTATGAACTCAAAAAAGTCCGACTCGCAGGAACTGCAGCATCTTAGCGCGGTTCCGTTCATGTCCCTAGTGCCATTTGATAAGCTTAGAAAAGAAATAAACTTATTTTTTTTTTTTATATATCTCGTGAAAATTGTCAAAATACTCTCGAATATCTCGAATAAAAGTGATATTAAGGCGTCAGGGACACCGACAGTAATTAACTTTTACACAGATGCGGAAATTACACAATCCGGCTCTCATTCTAAAGCAAAGCTCTATAAATCAATACAAAATATGCCTAATAAAGCCTTTCTAGAGGGTACAGAAGCATGGGCATATATGAGGGGGGGCTGAGGGGGCTGCAGCCCCGTCCCGAAATTTTGAATTAATGATGAAAACTTCTCGTAAAACCCTTAAAAATAAATTAAATAAGATCACTTAGTTCATAAAACATATTTTATTTTACGTGTAATAGCGTTTTAGTTGCCTAAAACTATTCCAAGCTCTAAATATTTAGTATTCCATGCCCTGGAAATGGTCTCAGCCCCCCCCCGAAATTGTTTTTATATACGTCCATGTACAGAACCTTTTTTGTAGAGCATTTAGTAAGCTTTCGAATGGTAATCTTCCGCTTCACAAGATTGTCAACGGTTTTGGAGATACTAACGAAAGTATACGTTACCAAAACTTTTTTTGTCTGTTAATAAAATATTTTATTCTAACTCTTCCTTTACCCTAAACGTAACAAAAATTTCAACATATTAGTGTTGATGAAATTCGAACACGCAGAAAATGTTTCAACTGTATCCCATAATTCTAAGTACCAAATTCAAAGACAAACAACCCTCCCTAGGAAGGACGCTAGGCAGTTGAAAAGCTAAATCTTGGAAATCCATATCTCTAACATTAAATTGATTTCTTATTTTTCTTAACCTGTTGTATTTTCAAATACATTATCCAACTCTAAGCAATTAAAAAATAACAAGGAATAAAAATATAAAATTTTAGGCACTTTCAACACTTGTTCACACTGAGTAAAACAATATAAACAGATCTAAGGTGTTACACGGTAGCTGGTGAAAGAATGAATGAGGTCTCGTATTGCAATTCTCTGTATGCAGGGTCTACTTCCAGGTAGTCGTCATATACTTTTACTGCCCTTTACCGTTACTCAGAAAGCTCTTTGTGTTTACAAACAAAGGACTCGGTATAGACCACCCGTATTAACCCAAAAGTGATTATGTCAAGCTTGATAAACTTCCTGAATTAAATTAAGGAATTTAAGAGTGCTTAAAATAGGTTCTTGATCTAGTCAAAAAATTCAAGGAGAATTACACCACGAATAGAAAATTTCGGCCAAACAGAAGGAAAATAACAATAACAAGGATAGTTAAACTTCGTTTTCAAAGATTGTTAGTTGTAACACAAAAACGGTCACTCATGATTCTAATAAATTAACTGTGAAGGGTGATTACACAAATATTCCTGTTGAGGCTTTAAAGCTTCAACTCAAAAAACATATTAACCCACAGGTAATATCTAGATATTCGTACGGCATCTTCGAATTCTAACAAACAAAATATTGCTTCTAATTATACGTATCCTGTTTACTGACAAATACATTTGACTACTATAAGAAATTACAAAAATGACGAGCAGTGAAAAAACTGCGGGAAACACACAAATAGATCCGTTTAAATAAACGAAACTAACTAACTAAGTTTTAAGCACTTATTTCTCCTAATGTGACGACCCCATCAAACATTTCTTCAAAACATTTTTCCACGATTTCCTAACCCTTTTTGAGATATTAATGAAAATATACGAAGAGGGCCTAATAGATATTCATACGGGATCTGAGAATCCCAAGATTCCGCAAAAATAAAATATTCTAATTTTACGTATCCTGTTTTTTTTTTTTTTTTTTTTTTTTTTTTTTTTTTTTTTTTTTTTTTTTTTTTTCTTTTTTTTACGGCGCATCTACTTCTGGGTCATTAGCGCCCGTATCCTGTGTTATTGGCAAATACATTTGACTACTATAAGCAATAGCAAACAATAGGGAATATGCCAAAGAACTCGGATTAGGAGCCTCGACAGTTTCAAGACATTTGAAGGAAATCGGCAAATCCAAAACTGACATTTCATACGGTACAGCCTGATATATTTCTAACAATGAATTGTTTTTCTTATTTTAATTAATCTGTTTTATTGTCAAATACATTATCCAACCATAAGAAATGAAAAAATAGGAATAAAAACAGACCAAAAGAACCGTATGAAATAAACGAAATCAATTACTTCAAAGTTTAAGCACTTATTTCATCCGATTGACATCGCTTATTCAAAACTTTCCTCAAAACCTTTTTTGTAGACCATTTAGTAAGCTTTCGAATGGTAACCTTTCGCTTCACAAGATTTTCAATCGTTTTCAAGATATTAATGGAAGTATACGAAGTTCCCAAAATTTGCATTATTTCTAGCAACAGAAAATTGGTCTCATTTTTCCTATCCTGTTTTACATACAAATACATTTTCCCAACATAAGAAATTACAAAAATAAAAAGCAATAAAAAACCTAGGGAAAGAGACAAAAATTACAAAAAGAACGACAAAAACCCGTTCATAAGAAAAAAACAGACGTATTTGAAGATTTAAGCACTTATTTCTCCGATTGACATAACCTAATCAAAAATAGTTTTAGAATCTTTTTTGTAGAAACTTTAGTAAGCTTTCAAATAGTTTCTATCTACTTACCACGATTTCCCAACCGTGTTCGAGATATTAATGAAAGTATACAAAGTTCCCAAAACTTTTCATGTCTGTTAATAAAATATTTTATTCTAACCCTTCCTTAACTCCAAACGTAACAAAACTTTCAACATATTAGTTTTAATGAAAGAAGAACATGCAGATAATGTTTCAACTGAATCCCGTGATTCTAAGTACCCAAACCAAAAACGGTATTCAAAAACTATTTTTCCAATTTTCTCGAAAACGGTTAAAGCTATCGCCTTGAAAATGGTTTCATTCGTTTTCCTAGCCCAAGAGGCATATAAAAAGAGTCCTTACAAGCTTATGAACTCAAAAACGTAAGCGTTACGATTTTTTTGCGCGAATTTCGCCCCAAACGCCATCTTCCAGTGGGCGGATTTTGCTGGTTAACGAACTTGACCTTTCAAATTGGACGACAGATTTTTGTACCAAATTTCATCAAAATCGGACCATTCGTCTTCTATTTAGAGAGCGAACAGACAAATATATATATATATATATATATATATATATATATATATATATATATATAAATAAATATATACATATATATATATATATACAAATTTGAACCACCGTTATTTTCGGTTTCTAGGGGTTCTGAAACGCAAAATTTTCTAGTCGGCACTTCCGGATTGTTTCATTGTATCAACCTTATAAGCGGGGTTCCTCCCTATGGGGGAGGGAGGAACCGCGCTAAAACGTAAGCGTTACGATTTTTTTGCGCGAATTTCGCCCCAAACGCCATCTTCCAGTAGGCGGATTTTGCTGGTTAACGAACTTGACCTTTCAAATTGGACGAAGGATTTTTGTACTAAATTTCATCAAAATCGGACCATTCGTATTCTAGCTAGAGAGCGAACAGACAAATATATATATATATATATATATATATATATATATATATATAAATAAATATATACATATATATATATATATATATATATATATACAAATTTGAACCACCGTTATTTTCGGTCTCTAGGGGTTCTGAAACGCGAAATTTTCTAGTCGGCACTTCCGGATTGTTTCATTGTATCAACCCTATAAGCGGGGTTCCTCCCTATGGGGGAGGGAGGAACCGCGCTAAAAGGAAAATCAAGAGAAAAATAAATACACGTCATGGTAGCTAATAAATAAGATTTTGTTACTATATATTTTATTGAAAATATAAAAATAAATTGAAGAGAATAGTCTCAATCCGCTATGCTATAGCCTACGATGACTTGATCGTTTTTTAGTGATCATTACAAGGTTGTGAATTGGACACACGACTCTAACGCATTGCCAGTGCAGGCGTAATCCAACTTACTATCGACTTGGTGATGTGTTTACCGCTGATCACATTTTGGCGGAAATCTCATCGCATTCCTTGTTTGTATATTCAAGTCATACTTTTTATAAAATATAAAAATGATGTGTTTTATTTTGCAAAAACTCGTAATGTTCCTTTTCTAAAAAAGGAACGAACTCATAGTAAAAATTTTATGTTTCAACTGTTAAATGCTTTTAGTTTTACCGGCTTGTATTAAAACAGCAAAAGGAGGGTGCTACTGAACATATTATTATTCTCTATAAAACCACCCCTTCTCGCCTAATATATTGTGAAATAGTTTTCCGAACCGACGTGAAGTATTCCATTTCCCTTTCACAGTAATTCATACATTCATTTTGACAGGTTTAATGTTAATTGAGAATCTAAATATGTTGCAGAATCCTTTATCCTATGTGGGTTGTTGACGTGTTTTTACCGCGGTTTATTGATTTTTTAATTCACATTTCGTACGTATGTTGGACTCATTACAATAATTGTCAACAAAACATATATAAGGTAATTCATTCATTAGACAATGGCGTAAACGTAAGCCCAATTAGAAAATATAAAATACATTTTTTCGGACGTTGTTTGTGAAAAATCTGTATTGTACGTAAAAGGTTGGCTGATAATAGGAGTCACATTTCCAATATTAATAAAGGATGAAGTAAATAGTTAAACAAGTAAGAAGAAAGAAGTATAGAAGTAGGAACAAAGATTTTCTAAAAGAAAGACAGGCCTAACGAAAGCAGGAAAAGTTTGACAAGGGAAGTTTGCTGCCTTCAACGCAAAGCTTGGCTTACTGTTAACTTGGCTAGGACTCAGCTATTGTGATTTTCGATAGAATTGTGAAAAAACATTTCACTAGATATTTCTTGTTTTTCCTTACAAACCTTGAGAAAAAAACATTGAACTTATAAAAATATTTATTATAAATATCATAATTATGGAAAAGTGAACTTTTTCAATCCTCTGATTACATATCAGGTGGAAGATCAACAAACAATACAAGTTAACTACTAAATATGATGTATTAATCCCAGCACGACTAGTTTTCCACCTTTAGTGCCTCAAGAGGAGCTAAATGTAAAACTATTTACAGAAATAGTTTTACATTTGAGACTGTGAGAAATACTCACAGATTAGACAGACATTTGAATCTTTCAGGTATAAATTTCAGTCCATTATCAAGTCTATTTGTGAATGTTCATCGAAATCAGACTATACAAAATAAATGTATAATAATATTATTGCAATACGTAGTAAAATAAACGTGACTAAGGAACGGACGTACAGCAGACACCAGGCAATGGACCTGTCCTGAAAGATTTTGGGTGTGAATGTCGAAAAGAACACCTTCCAAAATGCATCGGACGTAACGTTATCCTGACAATATCAGCACTATATCAAGTTTTATCAGTAATTTTAACCTCCCCTTCGGTCGGCGTTTATACTTCAGAGATCATTTAACGAAGGAAAAAAACACTAAACAACTTATCAGCAGCAAGTAAAGACATAAATTAATAACTTAATATCAAATAGGATGTTAAGTAACGTTTGAATCACATTGTCAACATGAATTGACTCATAAAATTGGTCTTGTGCTCGTTTTATGGCAAATAGAAAGAACCTCCTTGGATTAGATGAAAAAAAACCCCGGTTGGTTTTTGAGTACTATAACATATTTTACAGCAATGCAAAGTAGTTAAGTGCTTTGTTATTATTTCTCTGATTACATATGTGCGCTTATGCCAATTTTAAGGTCATTTGATAAGTTGTTTTACTCTTGAGTAAGTTCTGTACACAACTACTCTTATTTGCACAAAAATGTTTCGTTACTTAATATCCTCTTAAGAAAATCTTTTATAACCTATTTTCATGATCTAATATTTTCTTTACTGTTTTAGATTATTCTATTCGGTTATTTTGTATATTTATTTTTAAGCCGATGAAGGCTAATAAAGAGACGTCGAAATCCCAAGACGTCCACAATATATATTTTATTATTATTATTATTTGACTGTTTTTCTTAGCCTAAACTTACCTATTCCTTGACTTTTTACCACACCGATAGCAAATCATATGCATTTCAATAACAGACATCTAATTCTTCCCTGGAAAAATCTACATATGAAAAACAAATTTGGCTTACACAAAAGTAAATTAAATATATAAATTTCAATCTTATACACACACAAAAAATAAATAGGTTGAATGGAGGGTTAATTATGAGCCCAGAAAAGGCTATTGATTCCCTAGATAAGGGGCTTCCAGCTATACAAAGTAGCAATGAAAGGGAAGCTGGTTGAATACCTTGAATGATTGAGTACCGCCCGCGGGTACTTGCGGCGTTTCACAAGGGCCTTAGCTCAGTTCGCTTTTCTTCTCATTACTTATCCATAGCTTTCTCATTCCATTCGAGGACCACATAGTGCCTTTATTACTTTTTCATCCCTCCCCCTCCGTACCCTTGTCTCCCTCTTTTATCTGGAAGATGGCGGTATTGGGGGAGAGACTAAGCCTGCTTAGGATACGGTGAAAGACTGGCGGATAAGGAGAAGAATAAAGTCAGCGCCGGATAGGAGGCTCGGTGTGGTTTTCTTCCTGAATCGCTTTTTCACGGTAATTCTCCTTCTTCAAATAAGTGGGGGAAGATCCGTATTTTTTACTCATGTCCTAAAGCATGCTCTCTATTGACTCTTATTGAAATTATACATACTATCCGTTATAGAAAACCAATACATGAAAAAGGTTGCCAGGTAAGCAGGACAACAACAAGAATATTATTCTTATAGATTATTCTGGGCGACCAACATCACCCATTAATTTTAGGAGCTATATTTTCTAATATGTTTGTGTGCAATTGTTCTGGCTCCTTTTTAATATTTATTTATTAATTTATCTACGTATTCATTATTTTACAGTTCCATACTCTATTCTAAATGTCGCGTTTTACCACAGTAATGATAAATATTATATGTTAAAAAAATATATTGCATTTATTTTGTGATTGGTATTATTTAAAATGTATAATACTTTGTCGATTTAAGGTAATAAGTCTTGTAACAGTTATCAATTATATTGTGAGAGTATTATTAACCCCATGGTTTCTACTAAATGTTGAGCAATTTTCTAAGATTTTGAGGACTGTCAGGGGGCCACAGAAAACTTCACACATTTGATGAGGGTCTTTTAAAATTTTATGTACATGGGGTTCTCACATGACGCATAATTAAATTATTCGTTACGTAGCAATATGAGCAAAAGGTTCCTTTCATCAGCTAGGTCATAAAAAAAGTATGTACTGTCCGCTCCTGATGAGGTGTCTAAAGAAAGTGGAATATAGTTTAGAGTAATATACACTTTTTAAAATAACTAAATAACGATATTATAACAAAATCATGTTCGTTTCTGATTTGCCTAGCTTTTCCCAAAGTTGCGTAAACGAAATATTTTTTTTTTCTTCCAAACTATAATAGGCGATTTTTTGTTTTTGGTTTTTATACATTCTATTAAGTGCATAAGAGCAAAGAATTACGAAAAATGTCTAAAAAGGCAAGTAAAAATAAGCTTGGGATATAATGGGTTAATGTATATTCTGAGTACTATTTTTCGAACCTATTTACAAATGAAGGGTCACAATTATTGCATTCAGAAATTGAAAAAATTATATGGGTTTTTTCAACACTATACAACGTTTTAATCTCCTAAGACTTTTCTAGGGAAATGGGTTACTAACAATAGAGACATTAAGATTGGGAAAAAAACTATAAAATCACTCTATAAATGGTATTTATATTGATTAATATGAACTTTTGATATCTATAGAGGAGTTGACAAGAGTTATGGGATGACAGGGAAAACCGTTTATCTAGACCATCGGCCATCCCTTGATAATATTCTATAATTGATAGAGCTTTGAGGTTGACTGAAGCAAAGGGACAAAGGACCAGCATGATGTTTATGATAATGGCTTTAGTCGCTTCTGAATTATTCAACATGGCGAAATGACTGTCTCACAGCTAAGCTTGGGCTTTATCAAATTGTCTAATCTAAGGCCCGATACTTAGTATCAATTACAATTGCAAAGATAATTATACGGTACACAACACGGTGTCGGTCGACGATTGGCTGTATTTTGGTTGAACAAAAATCGGGAAGAAATCATTTCAGCCGGCTGTCTAAAGGAACGCATCAGTTATCCGTTCTTACAAGATAGAGAGAACAGACCAACATAACGAGATTCAGACCGTCAAACCAGGAGTCTTGGGGGTCATCTGTCTGTGAAGGGAGGAAATTTTATTAAAACGCGTTCGTATAGGACACAAGAAAGTTAGTCTCTCATATTTGATATCAAAAGAGTTTGGCAACATTTTTGGAACACAGTTGATGAATTTCTCCGATATGATTCAACAAATTTGGCAAATTTCTTAAAACCAATAGGTTTATTCGATTAATTGTAGCTATAATAATGTGGAGTTCAATGTAAAATTACTCTGAATGAGGAGCGATTTCGGGTGAATGTGTGGGGGATGCCCGTTCCGCAGAGTGGGTGGATGGCTTTTAGATCCCTCAACCTTTCGTTGGGCATCCATGATCTCCCGCGGTTAAATACACCCTTCAAAAAAATAACAAATATATATATATATATATATATATATATATATATATATAAAAAAAAAAAAAAAATCAGTCCCGTAACAGGCCACGAGGGCCCTGAGGGGCAGATACTATAGAGGTATCTGATTCATGACCATACGGCACACTAGGGAGATAGTGTGGTCAGTACTATGCTCCGGCCGCCTGATTTTCCACTTGGCTGCTTCGACTCCTAGAGTCATTAGCACCAACCAAGGTACCCATTATTAATTAATTAATTAATTAAAGGCTGGGTTGGCCTAGGGACGGTCAGGGAGGCCGAATTCAACCCATGAACGAAGACACTAGAAGAAAAAATCTTTAGTGCTTGCTCGGGATTTGAACTCAGGCCTCCAGCTTATTAGTCCAGCGCTCTACCACTGAGCTAACCTCGCCCCCGCCAATATATATATATATATATATATATATATATATATATATATTTATATGTTATGCTAGTGTAAACCTCAACGTGAATGATAGAACAAAATAATATTCTTTTTTAATATTTCATGTATTTCCAATCAAATATATATGTATATATACATATATACCTTTTGTATATATATTTCTAGGTGGAAACCATTTTCGAGGCTAAGTGAAGAGGTTAATGCTTTTGAAAACGTTTGACATTCAACCAAACGACGAATCATATATACAATAAAAACACACTGAATCATATATAAAACTATTGATTTCATTTACAATTGTCATACAAATTCTTTTCCATCAGTTTTTGAGGAAATAAAAAAACTTGTTTATTTTCAGTTAACCGTGATACAACAATTCAGGCAACTTCTTCAAAGCGGGTGTTTATTTTTTAATCAATTTAACTGTAGTAGAATCGATATAGTATATCTTACTATTGGATACCTCTATGATATATGGTCAAGTATTGATTAAACATCAGTGGACGGGCAAACAGAACTATTTTATCTCCCGTATAAACAATCTTGTTTTTCCATCATTATAGCACGAATATTATAGTGTAGTGATCTGTAGGTGCACTATTTTATGTAATATGTATTTTAATCTGTAAATATTTTTTCAATTAATAAAAAAAAAATTGATTAAACATAGGCTTTTTGATTGAATATTCGGCCTCATAAATTGCGCTCCACAGACAAAAAGTTAAACAGTATGTGGAGCTAATTTCAATTTATATCAACCATTTTTTGTGAGAAAGTCTTACAAATGAAGGTTTTATCGGAGGTAGAGTAGGTAGAAACAATCTTTCCTTATTTAGTTTAGACAAATGGCTCATCATCTTGAGATAAAAATTGTCTGTAGAAAAATGCTGTAGGAGATATAAGACTTTGTTAAAGCGTCTGTTGAGGGCTAATCTGAAGCGAGGAGGCCATCGCTAACCATGTTACCTCTTGGTCGCCGTTATCTGCAGACCACTTTAAAATAATAGATATTTTTACAGTAATAACATTATTCCTATAGCGTGCTTCTCGGTCGACGCTTTCGCCTAAAAACATCATATTTTTCCTTCATAAGTGTTATTAAAATTCAGTGTAGTTAGGTATGTATATATATATCTTATTGAAATGTATGAATATATATATACACACATATACATATATATACACACATATATATATATATATATATATATATATATATATATATTTATATATATATAATTGAATGACTATTGTTATCGTAATGTAAGACAATTTTTAGTCATCACTTCCGGATTGCGTCATCTGTTCAATGTCATAAGCTTGCTAATAAATAAAGGAAAATTAATTATATAGGATGAAAATGGGATAGAGATATTTGAAGGAACAGGAACTCAGTAGGGATAAATAGTAGCCTCACTTGGAAGCAGAAGAGTAGGCCATTTTGTATAGAAATCCCTAGAAACAAAGGGGACCAGAGCTGAGCAATACATTACAGATATAAAGGAAAGGAAGAAAAGACAAACTGAGGAATATTAAATCCCTTCTGGCTCGAATATTGCTGTCTCACTTCTTTATATTACTTTGCAAATATTTACTACCCGCATCTTCCATAATTCAGCCATGTATACTACAAAATAATTTCCTGATGCCATCGCATATGGGAGTAAGAGGAAACGAGCAAGCTGATAATGAAGCTAAGAATGCGTTACATGACTCAGTCAGGCTATAACCATTTTTCTCTCCAAGAGATTGGAACCTCAACCATAGGAAGATGGTAATAGATAAATGGGAAGTAACCTGGTCAATCCGAAATGCAATCCTATCAAAGGTTAAGAAGACGGTTAGACCATGGTCTTCGGCTATTAGGAAACATCGGAGAGAAGAAATAGTTCTAGCCTGGCTGAGACTGCAAATTGACCCATTCTTATCTTCTAAATAGGCTCTATCCCCCCACATGTGCTCAATTTGACAATACTCTGCTCAATGTGGAACACATTCTCGCCCAATGCCGCCAATTCAAGGAGAAGAGAAATAAGTGGATGTTACCAGAAAATTTATCTGAACTATTGGGAGAAATTCTTGCCACCTACTCAATATTGTAAATTTTTTGAAAGGTGTAAATTTGTACTGTTTCATATAATTTATAAGGACGCCGCTAATGACTTCGGTAGAAGCGGTATAAATAAATAAATAATAATAATAACTTCCTGCGCAGCTTGTAATATCTTGTCAGTTGTTCAGTAATCTAAAGAATTTGCAAAAAGAGGTTGAACTAAAGAATGCTGTTCTGTGTTTTTATAAATTTAAATCATATAAGGGGAAATCGTTAAAATGTTTCTAACGGTCGAAATGTCTGTTACATTGCAACAATTTGGCCATCATGTTCTTCATCCAATGAAAAGCATTTTTCGTAGAATTAACTAAATAATTTAAATGGGAGGGTTAACAACTCGATAATCTGGTACAATGACGTTGGACTGAATTGTTTCAGATCTCGCAGTATCACCTCCTTTACAAAACGCAGAATCACACCCGTTTCCTATAGGTCAGATGATAGGTGCCTGTGCGCAGTCCGCTTAATCATGAAAGCTAGTACAGAGATGCTGCATCTTCACAGTAGACCATGGCGTACAGATGGACGTGCACACTGCTCCACGTGTAATCTTAAAGAGAAAGAAGACACTTTGCACTTCATTGCTTGATGACTTGTAATGAAGGCGTTCAGTAGAATACATTACTACTATCAAAAGTTAGTGTTTACAACAGAACAAAATTAAATAAAAAATTAATAATTTTGTCCGATTTCCATAATAAATATAAGTTACATAAGCGTATTTTGTATTTATATAGAGATCAATTGTCCGTAGGTGGAGAGTTCGATTCCCACAAGGAGTGATGGCTTTTCTTTAAAAAAAGAAAAAGCATTAGCACTATTCTACTAGATAACCCGCCTGTCATGTTTCACAAGGTTCGCTACTAAGGCGATTTCATTACTTCAAGACAATATTTCTATGGTCTAACCAACCAGCATAGTGATAAAAATGTTAATTTACTTATTCTCATAAACAGACGTTTAGAAATGTCTGTAATATGCCTGAAAGTCACTGGTTTTATCTTCAAATGAGATTGGATCGATAAGTATTCTGTAAGAGAGTCTTGTGTTCATGTACTGGCTGCTGCCTGTCAACAATTCGTTCAAGTCATGCGAATATTCGGTTTTGTCGTCTCCTACATTTCGTAAATAGGTATTATTCTGTATGTCACAAGTTGATTTGTTAAGTCCTTTCATCAGATATCCGTGTGTTCATCTTGTGTTGAATTGAGCATACAAGTTCTTCTCGTCTGTTACCATGGTAGCTAGATGTCCACTCCTGAGTTGTATTTGTATGATATGTACTTAGCTTATGATAAGCAAATTCTTCAGGAATATAGCGTTAACTAACCACCTTGCTGAGGAATTTACTTAGTTATGGGATAGATATTTTTTTCAGATTCAGTAGTATACCATTTATCCAAAGATACTTTAAAAACGGTATTAATTTAATATGTAAATTCAGTATGGGTATACTTTCTTAAAAATACAGGGAACTAAATTATATGTTTTAATTTGATATTTAATAATGAAGTCAAATTCGCCAGAGCGGGAAGGAAAGTCTAGACTTGTAGATGAGCTCTCTTACAACCAGAAAATCATAATAATAGGTCTATTTAATTATAGGTGTTAACATATCAAGCCCTTTTAAATCAATTCACTCTGCGATCATCGACTCCCAAGCGATGACATCATATTTCTCACTACGGTCTCATTTTAATTGCCATCTGATAGCTTCATCGTAGACAAGTCCCTTTTAATAATCATGAGTTATAAAATGACTATAACGGTAACACCCACCGGAGCCGGTGGGCGAGCCATTGTCACCACGGAGCAATTTGAATCTAATCTCTTTGACGGCCCTGGATAAGGCGTGAATTTACTACCTCAATTTAATGGGAAGAAGGGGGGAGGGGATTTTGACTAATTAATTATTTATGGACGAGGGACTCCAGGGGAAGCAGTTCCAAGAATAGAGTCATTTTCAAAACCACCATCAAACAATGGGCAGTAAATTACAAGGGAGGGGGATCTAAGGAACCTCTTTAATAGGCTATTTAAATATGAAAAAAATAATTAGGAATATAAATAATTTATCCTATTTTGGTTTAGGTTATGATTGTTAATAAAACCCCAGTATAACATACTGGGGGTAATAAGGGGTATTAACTGGGGGGTTCCCCTTAGGGTTAATAAGGGGTATTAACTGTAAATATGGTTTTTATTTAGTGATCTTCATACGTTATTATTGAAACATATTTGTTTATACTTTATAATATTAAAAATAAATCAGCCGATTTAAAAAAAAAAAAAAAAAAAAAAAAAAAATCTATAGTTTGTGAAGAAAGTAAAAGACCTCTTCGTTCCCTCAGAGTCAAAAGAAGAATATTCATTACACAAAAATATCTGCTAGAAGAGATTTTCTTCCCCCCCCCCGGCCTTTGTCTCAGGAGAAAAGGCAAACACAACTACTATAACTGGAAAAGAGGGACCGTCCAATAGGGTTGTCGGAAGAAGCTGGAAAAGGGCAAAACTAAGACTAACTTTCAAAAAAGACAAAACTTTTTCCATTGCCCCTAGCTCTGCCTCCGAGTGACGGAACTAAAAAGTGGATATAATGAACGTCTCTACTTTCCGTTAGAGACTTTTCTTACATTTTTTCTTTTCTTTTTATAGGGCATTTTATGCTTCCTACGGAGTTTTTAAAATATAAGGGCACCGAATGAGCTGGTAAAGACCGTTTCAGGAGGTCGGCTGAAAAAGGTAAACCGATTGTATTCAGTCTTTTCTCGACTTAAAATTCTCCTCCTTGAGTAGTTTCCTACTTATCTAGATGTACGTATTCTGATAATTAATCAGTTGAGTTATAGCATTTTTTTGTGTAATGAACTAAAAATTTCCATAAGAATGAATATAAGCAAAATATATTCAATTTTTTTTTTTTTTATTTTATTTATCAGGACCTTAGAAGAGTAAGGGCGAAACACGAATTCCGATGTTGGGAAATCGAAGTTAAAGTTCTAGAATCGCTTCAGGATAGCAAGGGCGATTACTTACTCTGTGGATTGCGCATACATAAATCTGATTGAAAAAGTATACAATTGAAATTCGATGTTTTAATCATAATTTTTACGCTCGATTTATTGGTAACAAAGTACTAGGAGAGACGTTTCAGACCCTTGATTCTCTTTTGAAAAAGGACACTAAATTTTTCATGATGTTGCAGCTATTCACTTTAACTTGAAACTGTGAGAGAACTAAAGGCGCACCAGAGAATCAAGGCGAAGCGTCATGTTACCTAAATCTTTCTGAATAATAAAATAAAATGTTAAAAAAGTAGATTTTTCTGATTCGCCCTTACTCTTTCAAGGTCCTGATATGCGGCGTAGGTCATAAAAAAGTACGTTTTTTTCATTTTATTTGCCTTTATATTTGCCATTTCTTCAGCAATTCCATCCCCCTGGATGCCAGAATGTCCCGTGAACCACTCTAGCTTGACCCTGCTCTGAGAGCCCAGAGTATTGAAGCTGTCCTTACACTCTTGTAACAATTTGGATTTTTTTTTTTCTATTCATGAACAGCGCTCTTATAGTCGATTGGCTGTCCTAATAGTGGAATATACTATATCGTTTGTCCCTAAGATATTCGCTATTCATGATGTCCGAGCATATACTTATTGCTATGACTTTATCACTATACCCAGTGGTGTATTGATACTGTGTGTGGTCTCTAACCTCACCCAAGCTCCTGTGCCTGATTCAGTTTTCAAGCCGTCAGTATAGCAATAACTGTTCACCCGGCTTGGAATCATCTTATGCTTCAGCACTGCTTCCCTGGACTTAATTGGTGTTTCTTAGTTTGAGGTAAATACGAGCTGGTCCTGAAAGCCCGATGGCATACAGAGAATATATTTACCTTATTAATAATAACACCTTCCCTAGCCTGGATAGGGCTTTTTATTATTAAATAAAATTTATAATCTAGTGGGGACCGAAGCCCGAGGCATGAAACGCTCACTCCAGTTTATTTCTGTTTATTTTTCATTTAAATTTGTACATCTTTCATGACATTTAAATCTTCATTAAGGTGTAGTGAGCTAACCAACCATTAGTTATGCACCTTCTGCGTGACAGACATTTCTGTTCATATAGAGGGCTCGATTCTTCGAAAACAGAAATAAAACAAAGAATGAAGATTTGATGAACATCAACAACAACAAAAAATACTTCGGTGTGGTTTCAGTTGCAAGTGGTGTTGACATTTTTAAAGCTATTTCAACAGATATCCTCAAGTACCTCAGTTTCTATTACCTCTCTCTGGATATGCCTTATGATAAAAGTGGGAATGCAGAAGGAAATTTCATCAAAATAACATCATCACCACTAGGGACAGAAGCCGCACAAACATGGTAAGAGAACATTTAATTAATTCCACATGAAGATGATGATATTGATGGATACATGCAAGTTGTTTCCACGCAATACTTCTTTTAGTGCTTTCTCATATTTATACTCAAAACAGTTATGTCTTTCCATGAATCAGAATATTAAAAAAAAAAAAAAAAAAAAGAACGGGAAAAAAAAATTAACCGCTTGTATATCTCTTAGTGTCACTATGAAAGTGCGGTTCCCTTGGGAAAAAACTCATTAAGAAAGCAGTATATTAGAGAGAGGGAGCCATTAAATGCATATTCAGAACTAAAGATGGCCTCGCTTCCCTTCTGGGAAAAACTCTCACTGGAGGTCCCAGCAGCTGGGTGGTTTACTGGAGTCGTGTCTCACCACCACAATTTCTATGGATTGCAATATTAGAACCATAACAGGCAATTGGGTATTCACTAATATGTCTTAAAGTAAGTCGCAAAATGGGTAACCAAAAGGACGAGAATTAAGGGTCTAATGATAAAACAAAAAACTTCACCCTATGAGTTTAACATTCCCCCTATGGAGATCACATGTCTCGTCAGGGACACTAACTAGTAAAAATAATAAAAAAAAACAAAACATCCTAACCACAGAAAGGTTAACATTCTGCTGCAAACTTTGGATACATTTGTGCATGCCAGAAGGGTCTTTCTAAGGCTGTATAGGTACTTTGTTTTTTACTAGTCTTTAAGCCCATGCAAGTGCATTGAAGTAGATGGGAAACTGATAAGGTGGTTGTAATCAAAATGACTAGTATGTAGAAGTGTTTTTTTTTTTTTTTTTTTTATCATTTGACCTTCTGCCCATTTTATAAAAATCATTGAGAAATTTAGGGTAATTATCGAGAATCAATATTTTTTTTATGTCACCGTTTTGGATTTATACTATGGTGAAACAACATGGGAGAAGTTGTTATAACGCCTATATATTGTCTGAAGTGTAAGAGATCATGGGAGCTCGATAAAATACCCCACTTTTTCTAATCCTACTTAACCAATTCCAGACGATATTTTTATCGAATAGGGTCCACAGGAACTTTTTTTCTTTTCTTTATATTGTTCATTTTTAATAAAAAAAGAAAATGTTTATTATGGAAATGACACAATTCGTAAGTGAATTCACATAAACAAGATTAGTACACACCGGGTGTGCAGCTCGATCTTCGGAATTGTTTTTGCGGAATGTGCGCTATGTGTGCAATTTAATCTGTACTTTACAGATTTCATTGGTTCAAGGAAAGTCACATTTCTACGACTAGCTTACTCAGAATAACTGATAATTGCATATTACTGTTTGTGCAGGCTGTCTTGTAGTCTCGGAAATCAATAGCACACAGGGTGTCCAATCGGTCTTGAATGGGTCGAGTTAAGTATCCTTGTTCAGGAGTCGATTTAAGCTACTGATTGTTGTCGCGAACTCATGACATGAATAGAAGGTTGTCCTGCGATTGTTCCAATTGGAGAATCATTAGTATTCAGATGGTCAACCCCTCTTACCTCCTTTCCTCGAGTACATAAAGATGGCGATCAATTATCAGTCTTAAGGCAATGATATAACTGCCGGCATAGTCGAAGGTACATACAGAGCAAATACAAAGCTCTTCCAATTACGCCCTGATGGTGATGAAGTCTCTCATTGGTTCATTTACTCAGGAATACTTCTCTATAGGCTCATTTTGAATTGAAACTTGACAGGCAGGAACTCCGTCATCCCAGCGTCTTCCCATATAATGCACATCTTTTTTTTTAGATAAGGAATGCTTGCAATTGAAACTAAACATCACACCTACATTAGATCGTTATCTTCGGTCGCAGGAAGTGATTAGATGACATCGAGGTCTTTATCAAAATTTTAGAAAGCTCAAAAACTGCACATGCCGGTTGATACAATGTTTTTTTTTTTTTTGTTCCTCGACTCCAAAATGTATGTATCAAACTTTGGGTGAATGCCGACTCAGTGGAACAGGTTTCAACTCAATTTATCGCTTTTGATTACTCAAAACTAATTGAGCTGAACATTCTTTTAGACGTTTAATATTCATAAAAACAATGATATGTTTTTCTTTTTATCATTACAATGCTCAACAAACTGGGCATTTAGCATTATGCCAAGTGAGTAACTTGTTGACAGCCTTCCTTATGTTATTATACTTGTTTCGTTGTAAGAAAGTTTTAAATGATGTGATGTTTAATTTAAATTTTTAAATTAATAGAGATTACAATTTCAACTATGTTAAATAAAGTAAAGTACTCTCTGTATTAAGCCTTGAAAAGAGAACTATCATATCGCACTAGTATTCCTAATGTGACACAACTCATAGTTGTAGTCCGTCATAGTTATGACTATCAAAGACATGGTAATCATATCTTTGTCAACCATCAAAACAGTATGTACCTAGCTGCAGAGCTTGTGCACCAGAGGGCACTTCTGTCACCCTTCCAGTCTTAGTCCATACAGTGATGTTCCGTTTTATTTGTCCTAGTTTATCATAAGTTGTCCAATTTATCCTGTCATTTTGCCATATATTTGTTATTTGAAGTTTAGCTTGTATCGTAAGATTTTGGTGAAAAATGTCTACTGGTTGTTTTGTAAAGACTTCAGTAGCCAAATGCGCTTGTACATCTTCAATCTTGCTAAGTCCAAGGTCTTTGTGTCCTGGCAGCCAATAATTGTTGTGTGCATCCATGAAAGTAGATGTGTTGCGTGATTTGAATAGCTTTAGGATGTTAAGTAAAGATGTTCTGTATAATACCTTCAGGGAACTAAGAGAGTCTGTATAGATGATAATATTCGTATATTGTTAACAAAATTAAATAAAATATTTATTGACACAGCCATTAATAACAAATAAAGTAGTAAAACTATTTATGTTCATATTGTATTTATATAGATCATTTTAAGAACATTCTTCAGGAATTAGTTGTAAAATAAACAAAATGCTGAGAAATGTGCTGAGTTATGCAGCTGATGTGTAACATAATTTTCTTCATTAGATAAGCCAATGCGATATACGGACTACATTTTGAAATATATACAATTTGACAGAATCAATTTGTAGTACTCCTCAATCTCCTGCACACACCAATTTCCTTCCTCGATACTCCATCGCTGTGAAACTAATTAACATCCTGATGTTTCGATCAAGTCGACATCGAAGAGGTATTGGGGTGGAAATCCTAATTACCATTGACAGCGAGGAAGTGTGGTCTGACTCGGATTACGGATTAATTTCAATCTGATAAAGGGAGAAGTCATATTATAAAGGCTGATAAGGCTAGATGTTTGCAACAGTATCAGTCAGGTTGTAAACAATTAAAAGAGATGTGAACTTTGATGGAATGAGGCGTTGTAGATCAAGGATACAAATATGAAGTTACCTTAAGACAAACTGACGTAATGAAAAAATTAAAGGAAAAAAAAATTAAAAACCCTAAGCTAAAAACAGACAACATAAGCTAAAAAAACAAAAACACGTAAATTGGTAAGTTGTTCAATCGATTGTTACTTATTATATATTAATTCTGTTACTTTATTTACATGCATACTCTATTTATAAATTTTATTTGGTATTGTTATTAATTTATTTATATTTATCTATATACAGAAATATAGCCTGGAAAAAAATTAACAAAAAATATAAATAAATAATAAAAAAAATAATAATAAGAAAAAAAAATAAAAAAATAGTATAAAATAAAAGAAGAAAAATAAAAATAAATAATTAATGTATATATTCTATACTTTGGACTCAGATGCATTGATTACATATAGATTTAAATGATATGTCGTAATGGACATAGTTCATATCCCCACAATTATTATTATATCATTATCTAAGTAAAACAATTATATTAGCCATATTAGTTTCAGAACGAATATAAAAAGTTTTTGAACATGATATAAAATTACAATTTAAGAGCATTCCCGACAATATACGTAGTGCAATTCACTCCTATAATATCTTTATAGTACAAAAATAATTTTCATTGAAGAACACTTCACAGGACGATGGTAATTATCGTTCTTAGACGTTCTTCGCCCTTAAACACTATTCATACATACATTTTTCTATGTGCGAGTCTTTGATTATGCAGTATATAGGCGAATGTTTTCTATGCTAATATCTTGTTCTGCAATTCATTTTTGTATTATCAACTTAAAAGTAATATATATATATATATATATATATATATATATATATATATATATATATATATATATATATAATGGAAAAACACATCTTTTGGCTCCGTTAACCCATAAAGGGCGTAAGAACCATCAATGAAATCTTTGACTAAAAAATTTGGTTTCCGAATTCTGTGTTCAATTTGTTGAGAAAAAAGAATGGATGGGGGGGGGGGGTATGGATTTGTGGAAATATAATTGTTAAATACAAAAAGGATGTTACTTTATGGTAGAATATGGGGCACATTAAGGAAGATAATATTCCTTATATCAGGCACAGCGGTCTATAGGGTAATGAGGTAGGAGAGAACTAACTCCAATCCAATTAGAGCTCCTGATATAATTCATGGGGTATATCTCTCCAAGTCATACTCTTATCGCTTCCTTAGGGATTCCAGTAGACCACAACAACTAGGTCGAATTCCAATTCTCGCTTTATGCACTTCATAAAATTTATTGGGTTATAAAAATAAATTAAGGGAGAAAACCACGATGCCTCAATTTAATTAATATTTTTATTCATTGACATAAACATAATGGCATTTAGAGAGGAGGCCTGATCTACACGGATCCACTCTTTCTAAACAAACTTGTACAAGCTCATATTTTTCAGAGCAAGCTCAGTGCTAAAATGAATAAACACCACTTAAGCTGGATTGAAAGCAGCTGCTCGTCTGTAAAGAATACATTAAATGTATTCATATCATCGATACAAATGCAAAGAATCGAACGTGAAAAATCGCATTCTTCATTTTCAATCTATACTCATTGCTGTTGGACTGATGGATGGCACACTCTTGAATCTAAGTTCACACAGTGAAATGGGGAAGTAGCCACTGTCAAAAGGTCGAATCTCCCGACTATTTGACTGTCTAAAAGTAAAGTAATGAATGACATTTATTTCACTCTGAAAATTAGTGAGTTTCATATCCGATACTTTGCATTTGTAATGACGATATCATAGTTTATTAAAATAACAACCATTATATTACAATAGTTGAAATTTTAATAAACTCATTTAGCTAAAACATGACAATTTCCTATGAATGATGAAACATTCTGTGAAGCAGGGGCTTTATAACCTAAGAATCAGCAAACAAGCGATTAAATTAAATATACTTTTTTTTAAAAAGAATTTCTTTAATTACATTAATTTACTCAGCCATGGAGAACGGAATGAAATTAATTTCAGGCCGATATAGTGAAACATTTTATGAGAACTTAAAAAAAAAAAATTAGGTCCGGGTGCTAAACGACGATGGAAGGGTTTGAAAAAGTTACCACATGTACCACATTTATGTGAACGAGATTAATATGTTCTGGTTAAGTTTCTAAGAGATAAAGTATTTTGAAAGCATTATATTGCAGATTTGAACTTTTTGTACATGCTAAAAATCCAGAAAACGGCTGAGAAATAGTGTGGAAATTGAAAATTTTACAGCATGGCAAATAAAGCCTAACTAAAAAGGTACTGGCGTAAACGTTGATAGGAAAAATACAGTGTGAGAAAATGCTGCGTGAAATTTCGGAAGTGTTGGATTTCTTACATAGGTGAAATTCGTATAAAAAAACAAGCGATGATGTTTCTTCTTACTATATTTTATGCAAGAAAATGAAAAGAAATACTTTTAAACACTTTGGCAAATTTGTTTATCTTGTAAGTATTACAAAGGCCAATTCTTTCTCGAAATCCAATTTAACTTTTACATTATATTGTTCTATATTTGTAATTTAAGTGCACCTGAAGAGACTTCAAACATGTTCAGCAAAATAAATGATTATTGAAGAATAGTGTGTGATAAATGAAATTTGACATTCTGCCACATAAATTATTATGTTGTTTTTTAAAATGCATCCTGTTTTAAAAAATATATTTATATTAACTCCCCT
Source organism: Gonocerus acuteangulatus (assembly GCA_946811695.1). Taxonomy (NCBI): domain Eukaryota; kingdom Metazoa; phylum Arthropoda; class Insecta; order Hemiptera; family Coreidae; genus Gonocerus; species Gonocerus acuteangulatus. The sequence goes on from OX328131.1 coordinate 44,197,515, forward strand.
GGGGTGGAAAAATAAAAGCTAAGAAAAGGAAGTCTTTGAGGAATGTCGAACCGGGAAATAGGAAAATGGACTGGTCGATTGACAGGTGGGGATTGGCTTATTCCTGAGGGAGGTTCTGTTCCCAAAACAACTCCCACTCACTCCAGAACCTTTTTAGGAAAATCACTTAACTCTACATATAGGTTAGTCTGCAAGTATTGATTCCCATTTCTATATCCTTATCTTGAACCGCTCCTAGGTGTGAACCTTATAATGGGGTCACATTAGTTTAGTGTGGTGAAATTGGTACAAACCTATACTCCTTATATACGCTTATGTCTGAGAGCGAAAAGACACACACACACATATATGTATATATATATATATATATATATATATATATATATAGGTATATATTTGTCTGTTCGCACTCTTTGGGCAACGATTGACCCTTTGCCCAAAGAGTGCGAATGCAGACGCACTATAAGTTTGACTAATTTCACCACACTGTACTAATGTTACCCCATTTTATGCTGGCGTATTACTCGTCTTAAACAAAGTTCACAACATTGGATGTCTATTCCCTATGTGGTTAAAGATCAAGCCCAAAAATAAGTCTCTTAAGAGTAGGTGGTTCATCTGAAAATCAACTATTCCCGAGGAAACTCGGAATATAATCTTCAGAGCTGACGGAGAGTTTAGTACGTGATAAAAGAAAAGTAGGTCCAATCGGAATTCTAGTTTACTGCGTAACCAAATTATTAATGTACCCGTATCTAACCTCCATAATGTGTACTTCCTTGCAATGCAATATGGTATACCTCGTGCACTATTAAGAAATATGTCATAAAAATAATTAAAATCTGTCCATTGGAGTGAGTGTTTACTCTGGAAATTACCTATTTGTCCATTCTTATTGTGCTTTGTTCTAATATTAGCTTGCAACGACACATTAGTATGGAATAATATTACCCTATTAGCTTGCGTACCTCGTTCTCAAATAATTAGAAAAATCCATTGGAAAAGTAAACAAAATCGCTCCATTAGTAAGTGGGATCTATCCAAACATTCCAATTAAACGTCCTAAGAGGAATAGTCAATGCTCCGTTCGACGTTTCCAACCTCAACCTACATAGACCTGTTCGCACTCTTTGGGCGAACCTATTTTCTAGATTTGTACCATACAGGTACACAAGTATATTGTCTAGAAAGACAATATACTACTCATTAAAGATGGTATATTATATAGATTCCAACGTTTCCACCCTAAACTTTCTACTCATCAAAGTTCTCACCCTATAGAGCTTCACCCACCCACTCTCTGCACGGAGGCGACTCAGAAGACAGTTCGTCAATGTGGCTCACCGATCTCTCTTCGATTCCAGCCACTGGTTGGAGCGTCCTTCTGGCGTTAATCGAGAATGAAGTTCGGAGGCCTTGAGCACAGAACCCTGATATTGTTACATATATCATACTACCAGATGTATTCAAATACGGAATGTAATAACCAATAAAAAAATCAATAATAAATAAAAAGATAAGCGGGAATTACTTGGTGACCATTGTAACCACTGGACTGCCGGCCCGAAAAATATAAAACTTCCGCCCAAGCCATTCAGTTTTAATTACAATATTCGTTACTAACCTCTAAAATTGTGATTTATGTATGGTATTGCTTTATTTTATTGTAAGTCTTTGTGGCCTCTATGTACGGCAGTATGTTAGCAAAATGTGCTTTATAACAACCAGCTTAGATTTTTAACACCTTCAGGAAATAAGTATTGAAGGTGCCATGGAAAATGAAAAAAGATTCGGAAGGAAGAAGGATGTCAGTACCAGCACCGTAGGAACTTGACGACATGGAGCACTGAACCCAATATGCAATCTTTTTCCGCGCCATCATTCGACAATACTTCAATATTCAATGCAGCCCGTTTACTTTCATTCAAGAAATAAGACGGAAAATATATGCCATCAAATAGGCGCCTCAGAACAAGTTGCATTTAGGGCATGTGCAAGATAAGGTAGTACAAAAAATGTTAACAAAATAACCCAGAAAAACAAATTTCGCCTTTGAAGAAATGTAATTTCTATTCTTTTTTCTATAAGCCTAAAACTTACAAAACTAGTTTGAGGTATAATTCAGTGGTATTAAGTTGCAGATAAACTATCCGTAATCTTCCCATTTTTCAAAGAAGGTAACACCTCAGGGCAAAGGATGCATAGATTGGTGTCCAGTATTCCCACAAAATCTGCATAGCTACTCCATGTTCGTATTATGTTAATGCGAGGGCAGCTAAATTATCTGGTATTTCCATAAATTACACATGTTCATTTTATTGACAGGCTCCTTGTCATAAGCTTATTACAGGCCTCAAACAGCTGGGAGGTGTGAACTGAGGATTTCGTGACGAAAATTATTATGATAATAAAATAATCTCTGAATAACTAACAAGAAATAGTTTAAAAAAATACTGTAATCATGACACCTTTTAGGCACATTTCGAAGTACAATTTTTTTTAAATTTAGTCTGAACACTAAATTAGTTTCAAAGAATATGTTTACTTAAATATAGAGCACGACAGATAAAATTCGATAACTACTAAAAAAAGACAATATAAAATTGTAACAAACTAACAACAAATACAAAATTTGTTTGCCGATTGATAACAGAATTCAACGCAGATAAAATTGTCTTATAACATTCTTTATAATTTTTTTAAATATTTTTAATTTTTTTTTACATTAAAAAATGTCCTAAAGAATTTTCAAAACAAGTTTCCACAATTTTCATGAAGGCGATTCTGTTTACATTAATTTAAATGCAATTATAATTACTTTAATTTTCATTTGTTTCACTTAAAATATATTTCAAGTACATTTTATTATTTATAGTCCTACTACAAGGTAGTAAAATGCCGCAGTACTAATGGACCATCTCCATGAAAAACAACCACCCTCAAAGAGACAAACAATTTACCTGCAAAACCATTCCACAGAGTATAGACCAGAGTTGGGCAAACGTTAGCGCGCGCTAAAAGCTGATACCTCTCCGCTAATTTAGCGAAACTGTAGAAAGCCAGCGCTAATAATTAGCGGTTAGCGGCGGCAGTGCGCTAACCGCTAATCTATTTATGAAATATCGTAATTGCTATAGTTACAAGTTGTAACTATAGCTTAAGCTATTAGCAATTACGATATTTCATAAATAGATTAGCGGTTAGCGCACTGCCGCCGCTAACCGCTAATTATTAGCGCTGGCTTTCTACAGTTTCGCTAAATTAGCGGAGAGGTATCAGCTTTTAGCGCGCGCTAACGTTTGCCCAACTCTGGTATAGACAAACAAATTACCTGTCGACCCTTATCGACGAACTTAGCTGACCATAGGAATATATAGTTGGACACCACAAACTTGACCAAGATTGCTTATGTTGGAAGCGCTCGCCTATAGAAGTCCTAACTTATATTATTCTTTCCCTTTAAATTAATTAATACATATATTCTGCTTGAGGTTACTTCCTTGTGGAAACGTTTTGTTATTAATACGGCTTTCCCCATCGGTTGGTTTTTTTTTTTTTTTTAAATGAAATTAATGTCAAGTTTGTTAACTAACAGAAAGGGCGAAATTCGCGTAAAAAAAACATTGCGCTTAAGGCTTTTCGTTTGCAGGGTTCCAGGTACACTTGTTATAGGATCTCTAACGTAGGGAAATAATTACCAAATTTCAAGGTAGTATCTGAAACTCATATTCGGTTTGGGTACTTAGAATCGCTGGATTCTAATTGAAATATTTTCTATATGTTTGAAATTCATCTAAACTAAGATAATTAAATTTTGGTTACATTTGGAGTTAAGGAAAAAAAAATTATAATAATACGCACGTTTTGGGATCTTCGTATATTTTCTTAAATTACTAGAAAGCTGTTAAATAATTGTGGTAATTGGAAGGTAACCATTCGGAAGCTTACGAAATTCTCAACAAAAAAAGGTACTCAAGCAATTTTTCATGAAGCAATGTCAATCTTAAAAATAAGTTCTTAAAATTGAAAATAAATATTTTTTTTACCCTTCATACCATCTTGTCCTGCTTCCTTGTTATGAGCAGTAGTAGTCTTAAGTAACATAACATAACAAGCCACTGTTTTTGGAATCAGCCACTACATCATGTTAGAATCCCTTATATTTTTATATGTTTTTTTTTGTCTTGTTTTACTTAGTTTTTTTTATTACACTCAACAGAAAAATGAGTATTTTAGTCAAAAAAGTTAGTTCTTTTCAAGGAGCGAAAGTTGAGAAGGCGGGTGGAGTCATTTCCACTTAGCATACCTGCTGTGGCGCCTTTAATCATCCCGTCTATTTGAGATTTTATTTTATATTTTTCACGAAAGATTAAAACCTACCAATAACTGCTTCTGTTACTTTACTAATGGTACTAGGGATATGAACGGAATCGCGCTAAGATGACTTAGTTCCAGCGAGTTGGCCTTTTATATTAATGATTCTATTTTTAAAACCTCGGCATTTGACGGTATTTGTATGCATCGTGCGTATGAGGACCGTTTTCGGTTCCATTAGGTATGATCGGCTAAGTTTCGAAAATAGATTTCAATAATTCTATCACGAGTACAATATCAATAGCTACATTTCCTCCGGAATGTTCTGAAAAATGGTTCATATAAATGTAACATTTTATTCATCATTGATTATATTAAAGTAACCAATTCCTTGAGCCATCCAACTACTCTGAATCTCTAGAAAATTGTCTAAGTGTAAGACCTTCTAAGTCGCCGGAAGGTGAAACGGCCCTTGACGAGGAGAGAGTAAGGTAAGGGGGAATTGCCCAATAAGCCCTTCCCATTTTGAGGATCCTCCTTCTAGGACTGAACAATGGCCTGGATTCTCTCCTGTGCACCTGCTACCTATGTAGGGGATCGAATTGATAGCCGAACCTTTGTATGTGTCAAGCTAAGGATCTTATAGGGATTCTAACATGATGTAGTGGCTGATTCCAAAAACACTTGGGCGATGTTATGTTACTTAAGACTACTACTGCTCATAACGAGGAAGCAGGATAAGATGTTATGAAAGAGTTTTTTAACCGGTAAAGATGAGGCGGCAAGCGAAGAAATGAGGTAAGTGCTCTTCCACCGATAAAGATAAAGACAAGCGAAGAGAATAAGACTTGTAGCTCTGCCAACCAAGATTGAGACAAGCCGAGAGAAGAAAGCTACTGAACCATGGATCAAGTCTTAACAAAACTACTTATTTTTATTTATTTATTGATAAAGCTCCGCATCTAAGGCGAACAGCATTCAATACCTTGTAGTAAGTTGATGTAGGATGCCACTCCAAAATATTAGCACAGACAATTATTAACAAAAGTAACAACAAGAATCAAACAAAATGATTAGAAGCAAAAATAACAACACTAAATAAAATATGTTCACTAAAAAACAAATGTAATTATATTTTGGAAAACCTGTGTATATTTTAAGGCATACCTGTTTTTAAACCATAAGGCATACTAAATACTTTATCCAAAAGCCCTCTGGAGAACTCTGAAAAGAGCCGAAGTTTTTTAACAGTGTAGCTCTTCAAGATTCGACTGGGATAATCGTGGTGCATTGAATCAAAACCTTTATTGGACGAAGATGAGTCAAAACTCCCATCTGGAGATGGTGCGGATCAGGTGAGAAGTGGCTGATACACAACACCCGACCGACAGCGACGGGTTTGAACTTAAACGTTTTAGATACTTTGGAGATACAAGGAACACCAACCTCGACCCGAAGGATATATCAATAAGGGGACTTCATGATTATTGGAAGGAATCACTTTAAATAGAGACAGCAACGGGCAGCAGTGCGCTACCCGAAGAAGCCTGAATATATTGTATTGTATTGCATATTTTAACCCTGGATTGACACCGCCATTTACATCTACGTTAATGACACAAAATTAAAAAAAGGAATAAATTTCAATTTTTACTTTTGGTCTATACAACAATGTATAGACCAGGAACATCAAGAAATAAATTCAAACAGTAATAAAACTGCAACATATTTATTAAAAAACACAAAAAAGCTCGGAAACCCTAGAATTTAATGTTCTCCATAAACCAAATAATTATCCTAAAAGAAATAATATAAAATATTACTTGACTGATAATTTTTTTTTTAAAAACAATAAAATGGAATGTTAAAATGCAATAAAAAATAGGAAGAATAGAAAATGCAATTTGCTGTTCAACTAAGGCTCGTTAACAATCAACACATTTTAGTGATCGGTGATCGAGGCATATCGGCCTTCTACACACAGAACATAGTGTTTTCGTCTTCTTGTCATCCTTTCTGTCACAAAAAGAAAATCTCCGGGCTTTGTCCAAAGCAACGGAAGATGTTGAAGGTCCATCAGGAGTTGATTCATCTCCCAAAACAACCTGCATCAGTGTCTTCAGTGGTTTTGGTATGTTCTCCAATTGGGCTCTAATTTCCACATGAGATTTCATCAGTTGGTAGCCCAAATCGAAGAGAAAATCTTTTCTAGGCACTCTTCTTTGCCAGTTCACCATGCCATGGTACATTTTTCTTCCAACTATGTCTGTTTTTACCAATATAAACGTCCATTTTTGGTACTTTTTGTGGAGGTTCTATACGTGCCTCTCCATTTGAATCAAGGCTACACTTATTATGTGAAGCATTTGACGTACCTGGAAAAATATTGCTTAATACAGGACCTCCTTCTACAGAGAAATCTTCGGCGTCTTCTTCAGAAGCTGAATCCTCTCTTTCTTCCTCTTCATGTTCAGAACATCTGTCGTCTTCAACAGGATTTTCTTGTTCTTCTTTCTCCAGTTCATCTAAAATACGACTAATTTCTTCTGATTTCTATACAGTTTGGTAAACGCAATTTTTTAACTTTGAAAGCCGTAACATAAAACTGATCGACCCGTGAAGATATTATGAGATGATTGAAAAAGACATACGTTAACTACACCTTGGGGTAAAAAATACCCCATGCACAATTCGCGACCTTCTCTAGCAGCGATTAGTAGACAACTGGCTTTGTTTTGTTGAGGATATACCAGGTAATACACTTACGAGTATTTAGGAAGAAGAAGGTAGTCTCTAAGATTTATAGAAATCGAGGAACACGCTATAGAACAAAGTCTGGGGTATTTTTAACCCCACGGTGTCAATCCAGGGTTAAATATGTTAGGGCGGAGTGAATTCATGGGCTATCTCCTCTCAGTAAGTCGTAACAAATGTTTAAGATGCTGCATTGTATCCGTCTAGTAAGTATGAATGGGTAAGTACCGTGTGTCCTATCAAAAGCCATGAAAAAATGACTTCGTCTCGTCAAAAGAATTGTTCTTTTGTACAGGCTTTATGTAAGTCAAGATTTATGATTTTTGGGAGTTCTCAGTAGTGGAAACATTTCAATCATATTTAATATGGTGGAGGGCTAATCCCCTTTGTTGCCGGTGCTTACAAATGAATAAAAAAAAATCATGTGGGAACCTCGGACAAGCCGTGCAGAAAACGATCGTCCACATCTCTCACATTTATGTCATCAGACTCCAAGATAAACTAGAAAACGCGTCCCCATTGGCCTGCAAGTCCACGAACCATCTTTTAGACAACTTAAATATTATATTAATAGATAAATTGATTTAAATTATCCCAAAATATCGAACTAAAACTCAAAAAAAAATTACAACCTGAAAGAAATAATCTTTCCACAACTCACTCCCCAACGAATCCGCAATATTCCAGGTCCACAGGGAACAAAGAGTCTATCTAATTCAATTAAATTTCTCATACGGTGTAACTGGAAGGAGGGTTTAATTAAATAAGTTGGAACGGAATACTGGACTATCGCTCCAGCTAATCGTACAATGTACACGCCAGTAACCTTCCGGATTAAAATGAACAATCAACCCTGTGTGCTTATGAGCTGAAAGTTCTCCTCTTGATTATCTACTCAAAAGAGTTCTAAATAACAACAGCATATATATATATATATATATATATATATATATATATATATATATATATATATATATATATATATATATATATATATACACGTAGACTCTCCCTAGTCTGGCGTCGTCGGGATCGGGGAACAGTCGGATTAAAACGCCGGATTACAGAATTCATTTAGAAGCGGCCACTTATGTGTTTGGGAAAACCTTATTACTTTAGGGTGTAATTATGTGGAACATTTTTAATATTGCAGACAATCTAGGTATGGATTTATAAAATAAATTCAAAATATCTAAATCCTTGCTGGTGTATTATTTACAAGTGCATATGCATGTTAAAAGTGTTAGGGAATAAAAATATGTAGACAGTTAAACTAAATAAAAAATACATAATTTCTAACTAAATCATATATGTTGTTTGTTTGTTTACTTGTGCTTAAGGGCAAAAAACTGCGAGGTCATCATTGCCCGAAATCACATATGTATACATATTATTATTACATTATCAAAAACTAGTTACATGGTAAAGCAGGCGAGCCGCAGCTGCCTTAGTGGAAACATTTATTTTCTTAATAGAAACACAAGTTCTTGACTCTAAAACGAAAAATTGAAAAATGGAAACACATATAGGTATACATATATATATATATATATATATATATATATATATATATATATATATATATATATATATGTATATATATACATAAATAAATTATGTTACTCACCTAACAAACAAAAAAAAAACACATTTTTTGATGCAAGTAGACCTTCATATAACCAACCAATGGGTAATACCTATTTTGAACTCTCTCCCTTATTAATTCACAATTCAGTTTACTTTACGGTTATTACGCTCCTGAATGTGCGTGAACATAAGTTCACACATCCGCTCTGATAATAACTACATGTGTATCTTATCAGCAAATTAATTAAAATAATTTATTCACAAGCACCAGACATTGACTATGATGTATTTACATAAAAAAAGTTTCTCACATTATATAGTACTAATGTCTCACAGATAAATTAAAATACTACACGCCATATGAATTGTGATATTTCATGATGAATTAGCTGCCAGTTTCTAATTTCATATTACTTTTCACTATCCCGGGTAACATTTAAAATTATGTTCAGTATTTTGGGAATGTAAAATAGAATAATTCATTGAGAGGAAATGTTGAGACCGTAGGGATTGCGAAGGTAGATATCATCGGGGTTCGGTCGAGTTAAATAAAACTACAGTCTTTTAGAAGCAAAATGTGTTATATTCTTTTCCTACGTTTCGGGTTGAGATTAAAATCAAGGATGGAGTTAATAATAATAGAAATTTTATATATACATAAAGGAAGATTAATGCTTTAAATAGTGTTAATCTTAAAATAATGATAATATTTAAAGTAAACATTGATTTTTTATTTTTGAAATTAAACTTTTTTAAAATAATCTAAATTAATTCCTAACAGTTGTGCAGAATGATTAGATGAAATAAAATATTTGTCGATATAGTCAGAGCTTCGGTTCAACCGACCAAGTTTCGCAGAAAGATGGTTATTATCAGTATTTTAGACCTAGAGTATTCCAGTAGATCTCAAAGTGTGGTTTTCTTTAGACAAACTTTGTGCAGTGAAGTGTTCCTCGATCTCAGGTAATAATCAGGTATTCAACACGAAGTTCTATTATTTTAAAATATCCCTAACTCTCTGTTCAAATCTTAGGAAGAATGCCGAAACAAAATTTCTCTATATATGTATGTTCTCCATATTGTGCAGTATATTTGAGTTATACCAGTATTTTTGTTCATCCTCATTTCTGAAGAGGAAGAAACTGATTGGAAATTATTACGTCACTGGACGAGATATGATACTTTAACAGGCCGAATCGTAAAAGAAAATACAGACGCATTTTTTTTTTTTTTTTTTTTTTTTTTTTTTTTTTTAATAAAAAATGTTGTCTCCATTTGTTCATCTTCTTCAATGAACCCTTCAGAGTATTTTATTTCATATGGTTTAGGCATAGGTAGGAAAACTAAAATTAACGTTTATCCTGATAAAGAAAATACTTACTAAACCTACATTTTTTATGTTTGTCTTATTTATTAAAAGGAACAAGCACACAAATTATATTTAAAAAAAAACAAAAACATTTTTGCCAGAGGTTAATAAGTGAAGCACATTTCACAGTTTTGTACCACTTCATTTAACACTAGATATACCAGACCAGTCATATTGACTGGTCGTGCAATTTCCAATCAAAATTTCTGCAACATATAACATTTGCTTTCTGAAATGATGTTATGACTTTTGTAGCTGTAAGTAGAGGATACATTTAATGAACTTAATGTTACTTTACATATATTAGTAACAAGTATATTTTTTGTTATGACATATATAAATTGTCATTGGAGTTTATAAAATGGGCATGTTTATTCCAGACCTTTTGTACGCACAAGCCACTCATGGAACTTCAGTTTATTATGGTTTCGGCAAATTTCACTTATCCTAGAGTGGTATATGGGAAACAAATTCCATGAGAAGACGGAAGAAACAAATAATGAAATGTGATACGTTCATTAACCTCCGTAAAAAATGTTTCATTTTAATATAATTCATGTGGTTCCTCCTGTTAATAAATAAAATAGGGCTAAGATAAGATAAGATTGTATGGTATCTGTTATTTTCATTTGGATACACCTCAATTTTGGTTTCATAACTTAGATGATACTAGTGTCAGTTGAATAAGGCCGACTATTCAGATATCGAACACTTCCTATTGGGACCATTTGGCAATTCACTAAGCATGAAATTAATTCACATCAATAAATCAAATCGAAGGACTTCCAAAAAATGAAGATATATCAATACATAAAGAAGGATTGGGTCTATAAAAAAAGAAAATCAATTTCCACCGGAATCCCCTCTGGGCCCAGACCTCCAAGAATAGAATCTCCCAGAAAGACTCCTAGAATCCCAAACAGCCCCGCAGTCTTGGATCAGCATGCATGCAACCTCGTACGTTCTAAGATACTAGTGAGCTATTCACACTCCCAAAGGGATGGCTACCATACCCGGAATACATAAAGTATTTCTTTCGCCTTCCGATATACTGCAGAATATCGCCTCTGAATATACAAATCTATTTATTACCCTTCCGGATCATAAGGTTTTCATGGAGAGAAGGACATGATCTAATCCAAAACTCCGTTGAGGTATTGTAGAAGATAAATCCATTTGATAATCAATATAATTACTTCTTAAAATGGACAAAAGTAATTATTATTGGCAATGCCGGACCCCAGAAAACGTGATTTGCCTATTTCAAGTAGAACTTGCAGCTGACATGTAAAAATTAATTTTGTTCTTTTCTGTGTGTTTATAAAAAATTTATTTAACCAATTTACGACAGTAAAATATACCAATATTAAATATTTGCACAATACTTAAATACTAATAAGTGCTGATGCAGTTTTAATTAAATGCAGAAACATTTTGTAGATTTTTTAATGAAACTCCAACCTAAGAATTGGACATACAAGACTCACTCACACTTATTTACAAAACGAGACAAGCCAAGGTGCGAGACATGCAACGTTCCTTTAACAGTGAAACACCTGCTAACAGACTGCATGAAAAGAGACAATCTACAAGCACCACGGGACCTAAGTGAGCTATTATCAGATAACAGCACGTATATTGCTACCATACTGACTTACCTACAGCCCACGAATACATACAATGAAATATAGTAATATTACAAATAACCCACAATTTTCCATTTGCATGGTCATGTTTATATTTTTTTTTTTTTTTTTTTATCCCACTGACCTTAGTTTTGAGAAAATTATAGGTAATTTACAACTGAACCTATAATTTAATTAAAACTGCATCAGCACTTATTAGTATTTAAGTATTGTGCAAATGTATAATATTCGTATATTTTATGCGTATTTTTTTTTTTTTTTTTTTTTTTTGCTTTTTTTTCTAACAAATGTTACCACTAGTTTAATTATTTTTCTTGTTTTTTGAAAACCGAGACTCCTACATCTTCTGTTCCCTGCTTCATTAAATTGATTCTTTGTGGCTTTCTTTCCCATCCTCACTGTAATCAAGATAATGAACATGAAACCAGATAGGCTGTTCCTCGTAGCAACTCGTTAGAACAGTGAACCTACCTCGTTTTTTACCTTGTTATGCCGCATTAAATTTTTCTGTAACCTTAGAAGGAATGTACATTAAAAATGTTGAAATTACTCATTTGGCAAAAATCATTATAAAAGTGTTTGGTTTATAAAGGTGAAATACCCAGAAATTGTCATTCGTTGAAGAAAGCAACAAGTGATTATTAATAATCTTGCTAATCAAGTGTAAAAAACAGGGGTTAACACCAGAGCCAAATTGTTAATTTGTCATACAGGCTGTTATTTTTAAGTCCTTGCAACGAAACTTAGTAGATTACATGTACAAATATTTATGAACACAAAATCGGCTCTTTAGTCAAGGACAAGGGTCTCCCCGTGGTCTAGTGGCTAACGCCTTAGACTCTCATACGAGAGATGGTGGGTTCGAGTCTCACCGGCAAAAGGAATTTATTCATCTCATGGCTCGCTGAGCAGATTCCTCGCTGCACTTTGGATGTCAAGGTTTCCAAAATAAATAAAAAAGCTATACTATTTATTTTTAATAATATAGATTATTTTAAGGCGATTCTTCAGGATCGTGACGTAAACTAATGACATTTCTACGTTATTTTTTTTATAACAAATGTAGTATTATTAAATCTCTACGATAAACGGTCTGGTCTTAATTGTTTGTTTTATTTTATTTATTTATTTTATTTTATTTTTTTCATTTTCCCTTATCACCGGTTGATCGTCCAGATAGAACTATTTTTTTGTTCTGTATTACATACTATGTATGTACGCCGTAGGACATTTGTTTGAATACAACTTTGTATTATTGAGCCTTTTGTTTTTATATATTTTTATAAAGTGACACAACTAAAAAAAACGGTTTTATTCACTCTGTCATAGTTATGACTATGAAAGACATGGTAAATATCTCTTTAGCAATCATCAAAACTATATGAAGATTCAGACCTTCCGAGCTTGAACACCGGAGGGCACTTGTGTCACCCTTCCTGTCTTAATGCTAAGCCCCCTAAATAGGCAAGAATGTCACATTTTCAATTGAGTTTTATTTTGTTTAGAAATACTAGTGCGATATATACAATATAAATTTTCGTTAACAAGCACTTCCTTAATAATAATACTGCTGAGCATTAGTAGTATTTTTCACCATACATCTGTCGATTTTTCACGATGCACATTCGCTTAAAACGAAAATAGATTTTTGGAAATTCAATATTAATCTTAACCGTCAAAACATGCCAATATATATATATATATATATATATATATATATATATATATATATATATATATATATATATATTGTTGAACATATGTTCAATAATAAACTGTATCAAGGTTCGAGAGCGGGCATTGTCCTCTCGCCTATCTGCCAAGCTGCGGGAGCATAGCACTGATAGCGATCAGGAGCCTGGGGCAGAGCGCCAGTACTCGCCAGCAGATAAACTGGCTGACGTTCCGGACCGACGGCCTACCCACCTATTATTAACTACAATTAGTCATCTGCTCCAGAGGCCGTTCCTAAGCCGGGGCGTATGCAAATACGCCGTTGTTAGCGGAGGCAGGACGGCGTACCATCTATCTCGCCTTGTATACGCTCCTGTCTTCGCCGCAACGGTTTTTATGAACGCTCCCGATATACGCCCGAACAACTACTGTTATTACTAAAGCGTGATGTGAAACTTTTTTGTTTTGTTGAGGAGTGTGAGAAAGCTGAAGAAATTAGGTGCTCAGTTAAATAGTTATGATTCTTCTCGCTAAGGTCTAAAAAAGGGTACACTTACTTTGAGTGAAAATATTTTTAAAATCCAACATCCACTTATACAAAACAAAGATTTTTTGGACGTGTTATCTTCAGACCACCAACATTTTCAAGCTAGGATATGTCTTATTCCTTATCATTTTATTCCACTCAATTATAGGCCAAAATGTAAATTTTATTCTTTTAATGTCATTTATTTTCATTCTTTTTCTGTTTCTTTATATATATATATATATATATATATATATATATATATATATATATATTTATATATATATATATATATATATATATATATATATATATGTATATATTAGCTGTTACCCGGCGTGCCGTGCTACACCTACTTTCTGCATAAATAAAAGCAAAAATAAATTAGAAACCAACTAAGTAATATTAAAATCTAATAACGCAAATCTATAACTATTTGGGTTCATTGTTTCGAGCCCGTGACCTCCGAACTGTGAGTTGAACCCAGCCTATGACTCTCCCCGAATCAGGACCTACATGTGTGACACGTTTAGGCAAACGGTGTGGATTCATATAAGGAACAAACATACAGACAGACAGCTGGTAGACATTTTTGACCTAGACTATGACACTCGCCGTATCAAGACATACCTGTGTGCGAAGTTTGGTCAAAATAGGTCAAACGGTGTGGATTTGTATAAAGAACAAACAGACAGACACGTGGTTTATATATATATATATATTTTTTTATTTTATATTTTTCATTTTTAACGTTGAGTGACGTTTAAAGAGGTTTTCTCTTCAGTTGCGAAACTCTATAAATTAAACAAAGAAAAAATAATAATAATAAATAGTGCCTGCTTTATTTTTCCAATTCCTCACCTACTTAATCTAAGTGAATCTGTAAGCCCATTAACGAAAACCGTAAGCACTCTGATATATTTTGAGTTAATTTTGCAAAAAAAAAAAAAAAAAAAAAAAAAAAAACATTTTTCCAGGAAACGAATTTTGTCGGTTAACGAACTTGACCATTTGTTGTAACTCAGGAGTATGTTTATGCAAACATTCATCAAAATTAAACAATTTTTGAAAAGTTTAATATTACATTTAAATCCTGGTTAGTTTAAAGCAGGTTTTCCTTTTTAGTTAAAAAAAAACAAAAAAACTTGTTTCATTTTAGACAGAATATTTTGCATACTGTTACCAAATTATAGTTGTAGAATATATTCAAAAGGCTTCTCAATGTATTAACTTTACTATAAACTCTTCTCAAACAATTGAAAAGTATAGGTTTGTGTAATTCTGATGACAGTTATGTAATTTATTAGAATCAGCTAGGTTAAATCTGATCTGGAATCAGCTGGCAGCTTTAAAAGAGTTGTGACCTAAAAACACTCAACAAAGAAGAAGAAATGGCTTTGAACGGAACGAACCTTAACAATGTAAGTAAGAACTTTACGAATCTACCGTTCATCAGATTTCTTACTATAAAAATCACGTCATCTCCAAATGTGTCATTTAACAGCATTAGTCCATTTATTGTAGACAAATGGCTATCTAGATTCGGAAAAAACATACAAGTAACAAAAAACAGAAAGTTAGGAACGTTACTCATAAACTGTCCTAATACTAAGATAGCTAACACAATATGCCAAGCAAAAACGTTCAACGAACACAACATAACTGTTCATCCTCATAAATCACTGAATTTTATAAAGGGTGTATTCTCTTGTGAGGAAATTGACTACCTAGAAGATAGGGAAATAGAGTATGAATTGAGGAATGAAAACATAACTCACATTAGACGATTCAAAAGTAAGAAAGCACCACATAGAACTATTTTCGTTGCCACCTTTAATAGAGAACGTTTGCCAGAAAAAATCAAAATCGGCTACCTTATAGTGCCCATCAGAGCATACATACAGAACCCCCTTCGATGCTACAACTGCTGGAACCTTCACCACACAGCCAAGAACTGTTCGAAGGAGACGATATGTGTACATTGCTCTGAGATTAAGCACGACGGTCCTTGCAATAAACTGCAATGTAGCCTGTGCAAACAGGAACACTCTAGTAAGGACAATCGGTGCCCAGTCTACAAGAAAGAAGTAGAAATATACAAACTAATGTCTCTCGAGAGACTTTCTTACAGAGAAGCAAAGCAACGATCAACCAAGCCAACAACTACTGGTTACGCAGCTAAAACAGCAGTCAGTAATAATACAGCTAATTTAAACGATTCAAATATAATGGACATGATATCCGTGAAAATTGGGGAATTTTTAAAACCTCTCCAACTTCAAATGTTAACCATAGTGAAGAAGATGGAAGAGAATTGCCTAAAGAAGTGCCCAACTACATCCGTGAAAGAAGTTTCTCTGAAACCAACTCATCCATGGACATCCGCAGCTGAAACTCAAACCGAAGAAGCAGACCAGTCTGATGGAAGTACAGCAGATCTAGAAGCAGCTAAGCAACAAACTTCTTCCACTGATCATGAAGACAAGAATTCTCCAACAAAATCAGCAGGTAACCATGTTGATTTAATACCTTCCTTTAATTCACCTATTTTACATTACAATACTCCTATTACACGATTAAAATCTGCACAGGGTAAAATTCAGACCAAAACTGAGACTTTAAATACTAGGACAGCTAAAAAAAGAGATAAACGGCAGGATATAAATAATCAATGAATCTATCACATGATTTGTTTTAATTCATATTACTTGCACATAATCCGTGATAAAACCAAAATGACACAAATCCCATATGGTCCTAAATATCTGGAAATGGTGAAGCATATACTTCAACCAAAAACATTTATTAAATTTATTAGAAAATCTAAGATTCATCCGGTACATTTAAATTATACCCCAAAACTAACACTAACCGCACGATTCTCTCCCCATATTTACATCATAACAGCACATCATATAATTTTACTATACCACATTTGTACCTCAATAACTCACATACCTAATTTTACTCAGTTCTTAACAAATAAATGGCTATTCAGGCGTTTTTTAAGGAAAAATAATTCAAAAACTATAAATCAACATACGAAAGAATTAATATTCTAAATAAACGTATTTTTCTTATACATAAATCCGTACAAGATCTAGCAAAACTATTGGAACTGCCATCCTCTGTGCTCAGCTATTTTCAGCACTTAGAAATCATCTTCATATGTCCTTTTCCTTCACATAAAACATTCTGTTTGATTTACTTGAATAGACTTGTATTACCTCCTTCTCTATTATGCTATGATTCTTCAATGGAACTTAAACGGCTTGCAAAGACATCTAGATGATCTGAAATATCTTATAAGTAGAAACAGGCCAGCCATCTTAGCCTTACAAGAGACACACACAACACCAGACAGACATATTACACTAAAAGGGTTCTCAACATACAGGCTAGATTACACACTTGGTGGAAAAGCTTCAGGAGGTGTATGCACATTTGTGAGGAACACTATACACAGTGAGCGCCTTACTATCCGTACTACACTACAGGCTGTAGCTGTGTACATCCCTTTTCGCATAACAATATGTAATATATACCTACCACCAAGCGGACGTATTGACCCTACCGACTTACACGACCTAATTTCTCAACTCCCTCGACCAGTCATGCTACTAGGTGACGTTAACGCTCTTAGTACGTCCTGGAATTCGACAATAACTAATACTAGAGGTCGAGTAATAGAACAGGTACTGGATAATAACGATCTAATCCCTCTTAACGATGACTCTCACACCCACCTATGCGCACGAACAGGAACATACTCTAATATCGACATAACTACTTGTACACCCGACGTACACACAAAATTCGACTGGAAAGTAAACTATGACCCGATGAAAAGCGACCATTTTCCCATCCTCATTAACACAGATTACACGTCGGAAATTTACCTTTCGACTCCAAGATATAACACTAAAAAAGCTGATTGGACCACATTTCAACAATATTTTACAGAGCCTGAAAACTCGAACACCATAAATACTATAAACGATTTCAACAACAAAATAATATCTGCTGCAGACCTAACAATCCCTAAAACAAACCCTATTAAAAAACTCAAGCCAGTCCCTTGGTGGAATGAGAAATGTAGGCAAGCCGTAAAAGAAAAACGTAAGACACTAAACGCATTTAGACGCAGCCCTACAAGCGACAATTTAATAAAGTATAAAAAAGCCAAAGCGGTCGCCCGATACGTAATTGTGGAGAGTAAAAAACAAAGCTGGATCGAATTTGTATCATCCATCAACAGAAACACTCCTTCAAAAGTAATATGGGACAGAATGAGACGAATCTCACACAAAAAAGAAAGCACATACATATCTGGGCTTAAAATACAAGACTCGATTATCACTGACCCTAAACAAATATGCGACCATCTTGCTGAATACTATACTAACATCTCAAAACCGCCTGACATACAGTTACCTGAACACAACTATCATGATATGACACTCTTATCCACTCCTTCCGTTACTACACCTTTAGACGAACCCTTTTCATTTGACGAACTAACTTATGCTCTAACGAACTCTAAGATAACATCCCCAGGACCTGATAAAATCACGAATGACATGATCAAAAATTTACCTCAGAATACAAAATTCAAACTACTACAAATTTTCAATAATATCTATAACACAGGAAATTACCCTGACTGTTGGAGACATAGCACAATTATACCTATACTAAAACCAAACAAAACAAAACCTGACCCTTCCAGTTACAGACCGATTTCCCTGACAAGCTGCGTCTGCAAACTATTTGAAAAAATGCTCAACAAAAGGCTACTATGGTATATTGAGTCACAAGGTCTCCTCTCTAAATTCCAATGTGGATTCAGGACAAATCATTCGACAACCGACCACATCGTTAGACTAGAAAACTCTATTCTTAACGCATTTACAAATAAAAAATCCCTCCTAGCAGTCTCATTTGACATAAACAAAGCCTTTGACACAATCCGGCAAGATGTTATCCTCAAACAACTCTCTGAATGGGGAATACGAGGAAAACCTTTGGCATTTATTGCTGGGTTTCTCTCTAGAAGATCTTTCACAGTAAGGAATGGCAACTGTTTCTCCGATATATATCAACTAGAGACGGGAGTACCTCAAGGGGGCGTACTAAGTACAACCCTATTTATCATTGGAATGAATACAATTGTCGAATACATACCCCCTGACATTGAATATAGCCTGTATGTTTTAATATTCTACACTTCAAAATCCACTGAACAAGCCCAAGACCGAATACAGAACGCAATCAATACACTTACACTCTGGAACGACAAAACAGGTATGAAGTTCTCGACAACCAAAACAAAATCTATATTATTTACAAAGAAAAGACGGAACATAGACTACCAACTTACTATGTACGATACAGACATTACAAAAACAACAACAATAAAATTTTTAGGAATTCATTTTGACAAACACCTCACATGGGTTCCCCACTTAAAAGAACTTCTCGTTAAATGTAAAAAATCTCTGCATATTTTGAGAGTTCTAGCAAACACTAAATGGGGTGCAGACAGAAAAGTACTGCTAAACTTCTATCGATGTTACACCAGGTCCCTTCTGGATTATGGATGCGTAGCATACTCATCTGCCAAGCCCACTACACTGAAAATGCTTAACACAATATCAAACACAGGACTACGTCTAGCACTGGGTGCCTTCAGATCAAGCCCAATATGCAGCCTGAACGTAGAGGCTGTAGAACCTCCACTAGAGATCCGAAGAAAATACTTAATTGCAAAGTATTACTACAAAATTAAGTCTCTCCCTCAGCCATCCTGCACAAGGGATATCATAGAAAACCCTAATATTAATCAATACCAAATAAATAACAAGCATGCCCGACCTCTTGCTATAAGAAGCTTAGAAATAGAGGAGATTACAAATCTACAAACTGAACCAATACAGAAACAGACCATTTCACTCACTCCTCCATGGCTCATTAAATTCACAATAGACACATCCCTCTCCAAGTACAAAAAGTCAAACATATTATCCAAACATTTATACAAAACTAACTTCTTGGACTTCTTAAATCGACAAACTAACTACATCCTTGAATACACCGATGGTTCAAATACAAAACACGGCATTGGATCGGCAGCTATTGTAAATGGCACTATCTACAAGCAAAAACTCCCGGCGCTGTACAATATACTAGAAGCTGAACTCCATGCAATATTTCTTGCCCTCACTAACACTCCTCCATCACAACACACAAACATTATCATCTGTACAGATTCTCTCAGTTCACTACACATATTACAGAACTTATACAGTCAACATCCCAAAGCAATCCAAATCAAACAACACATCTACAATTTACAACTTTCAGGCATACATACAACAATATATTGGCTGCCAGGACATGAAGACCTAGGACTTAGTACGACTGCAGGCGAACAAGCAAAACTGGCTACTCAAGACGCAACAATTCAACCACTAGACATTTTTTACCAAGACCTTACGAGACAGGCTAAACACCAAATCACAAACAAATGGCAAAATGACTGGACACACCTATCTACCAACAACAAACTGCGACAAATAAAACGGAACATCGCGGAATGGCCTTCCAGTCACAGACAAAACAGAAGAGAAGAAGTAGTACTAACTAGACTCAGAATTGGACATACACGAATAACACACGAGTACTTAATGACTAAAAAAGAAAAGCCTACATGTAAAATCTGTAACACCGAACTAACCGTAAAACACATACTAACAGAATGCCGACAACGTCAAAATCTAGACTTACCGTATGACATGACCGAATTACTTACTGACAGCAGTCCACACATACCAGCAATCCTTACACACCTCAAAACTATTAATATGTATGGAAAAATTTAACACTTTCACCCCCCCCCCCCTTTTTTTTTTTTTTTTTTTTTTTTTTTTTTTTTTTTTTTTTTTTTTTTTTTCTTTTTTTTTTTAACCCCATCTCAATACTATATTCAAACAAGTGCAATAAAAAACATAAGGAAGGTATTACGCCACTTGGTAAACTGTAAAGAACGATAACATTTAATTAATGAATTAGTAACTATGTCTAATTGTGTAATCCGATTGATCAACCAGATGTATATAAATAATACCATTTGTTTATATATGTATATATATATATATATATATATATATATATATATATACGTATTGTTTGTTTTTAAATGTATATATGTATACCATTTGTCTTTAGATGTTTAGATGTATATATATTGTCATTTGTATATACTATTCGTTTTTAGATGTAAATATATTGGCATTTCTACATATAATTTGTTTATAGATGTATAATGATAGATGTAATATATATAAATGTGTGTGTGTGTATGTATGTATGTATGTATGTATGTGTATGTATATGTGTATATATGTATATGTATATATATATATATATGTGTGTACATGTATGTATGTGTATGTATATATGGATGTATACCATTTGTTTTTAGATGTATATATGCAATAACTGTTTGGAGCGAAACGCCTTAGATGCGCATGGATGCTCATAAATAAATAAATAAAAAAAAAAAAAAAAAAAAAAAAAAGAGTTGTCAAGGCGGACAAATCAAAGATACCAGTCTGCAGATGTGCAGTCTTCGCTGACAATTAGTAAGATGAGGCTAAATTGATATGTCATCAATCTTAATCAGATTTCCGTCTTAATCATTGATAAGAGTCATTGCGTAATGGATTAACGAAACACCAGTCTTTAATGAATTGAAGTACTGTTGACATTTCAGCTATTGATTAATTTAACGTTTTCTTAATTTGAAGCAATTTATTCTTAATTTATCATTTAGAAAGATAATATAATTGAAATTCCCTACAGAACAAATGATCAAAACTCATAAAAAAATTTATATTTTCACGGTTTTTGTTTATGTCTTCAGTACATTTTACTTTGTCTTTGCACAGACTTTTTTTTTTAAAATAAGCTATCTGAACCATAAACGCCAAAGAATTTGGTCCATAAAATGTATGGGTGTATTATTTTATATTAGTGATAATTTTTTTTTTTTTTTTTTTTTTTTTTTTTTTTTTTTTTTTTTTTTTACGGCGCATCTACATCTTGGCCATTAGCGCCGAATTAGTGATAATGTTTCCCATTTTCAATGAATCATTTCTTCGTTCGGAAGAAATGAAGCTAATAATGGCTGCAAATTTGTTGTATACAACTATCTTGTTAAAAGACACACACACACATATACAACAAGATAGTTATCAAATTATTGGTTCTTTCGCAAATACACTCCTCATAATACATTTTCATAAGGAAAGAAAGGACAGGTTCGTTTTTCCGTAAAATTAGTTCATTTAGTGTAGATGCAAGAATAAACAAAATCTGCTTTCTGAGGAGGTGTATCTGAAACCTGCAGTATTAATGATTCTTTAAGGCAGTAATGGTTTTCGATTTAAACTCACTATATAATATTCATAATTAATAAAACGACATAAAGTAAAAAAAACCAAAATCTGTCAAGTTGGGGTAAAGGTCACATGAAGTCTTTTTATCACACAAAGCTAAACTAGCAATAAGACGTTGGAAGCTAATGAAAAACATTTTGTAAATACAAGAATTTTGATAATAAATATGTGATGCTACATAATAGAATGTAGCTAGTATCATGATACGTTCTCTGTAGGTAATCAAATATTCCCCGGAATAAAACCAATTATTAATATATCACTTGGCAAAATAAAAATGTATTTACACATTGCGCGGAATGTGCTGGCCTGTATTCACTTAAAACGTTATGAGTTGTTAAAAATTACAAAAAAAAATAAAAATAGTAATGTGAGGTAGTATGGACTCATTGACATTCGTTTCACATTTAATATGTCTGTTGAATGTTAATGGTTAATTACATATCTTTCTTTTTAATGTTAAGGTGTAACTTTTTTTTTGTCCCATTTATAGTGCATCAAAAGGCTATAGCTCTCGCGTATGGTTTTATGACATCGGTGACTTTTTTTTTTTTAGTTTGGAAGAACATTTTAACTGTTGTAGATACGCATTTCGTACTTCATTAATTATTCAAACTGTAGCAGCATTAATTATACGTCCACCAAATGCGCAATTCATTTCTTTTATGACCTAAAATAACTTAACAAAAAATTAATGCATTGCTATAATTCTGTATACCACGTACTCAATACACATGCGTATTGCAATAAAATGAATAATGTTTTCATTTCACATATCCTATAAAGTATAATATAATACTAAACAAGGTATCAGGTCTTGCAACACAGAAACAAATATAGCTTCCGAACATAGAATCAAATGAGACAACTTATAACAAACCAAATACAAATTTAATCGGAACACTACCGACAATAAAGTGCGTCAAATTAAAAGGTAGTAAAATGTTTATGGTAGGGGTAGCACTAGCTCGACTCCATTCTCTACATACCTATGGCTAAACAATATTCGCTAATGAACTGCTAACAATACGACATAGACTGAGGGATTGTTGAGGACAAGAACAATTCATAAACCCATTGATCTTGCAATAATATATATATATATATATATATATATATATATATATATATATATATATATATATATTCTGGTGCACCGACAGTTATGGTCATTAGCACCCTATGCGGGCGTGAGTAATACCGTACAGTTATTATTATACCAAACAATGGTGTAAAACACACCCATAGTTCAGGGCAATAGTCAGATGTTGATGCAACATTTTCGAAACAACTCAAATAAACATAATCGAGATGAATCCAAATTACTGCGAATAACTCCGAAAATATTTACGCAAGAGGCCTTTCCAGGTCGTCATAAGATTTGTAATGAAATCTCCTATAGCGAACTGTTAAACTTTATTCGCTGACGTAGAATAGCAATAAGAATATAAAATAAGGGTAAAAAATAGACACTCATTTAATTGTATTTTTTTAAATAGTAGAGGATTTAGGTGTTTTACACTTTACAGATTGAAAATAGGTCAGTTTAGGCCGCTTGGTGAATTTGTTTAAATTATTAACAAATTTAATATCTCCGCAGATTTTCAATCACATTGAAACACGTCCATGTTAATCACATCCTGCTACCTCACTTAAGCTAGTATAATAACACCATTTCACCGTTACGTGTGAATAATGACGGAATAGGTCAATAGAGTGCTCATCCTAGAAGTCGATGCGCCAAAACAAAAATTTCATCAGAGAAAATTCGACAGAACAACAGACAGAAAATGTGTCTTCTAGACCAACGAACAATTTATAGAGAAACAATGACGCAACTGCACTCAAGAGTTCAAATTAGGGTGATTCTAACCCCTGGTAAATGAAAGTAAAGTATATATTCTATCTCTATTCAACCACCATTCTATCTCTATTCACATACCATTATTTTCAGTCACTTACAGTCTTTTCTATTATAAGTTTTACAATAGTTTCTTACTCTCCTGTAATATCTAAGTTTTTTTCATTTACGCCACTGTTCTACCGCGACGGCGATTTTTGAAATAATTAATAAAATAATAATGTTAATAATCTACACCATGATCGGGGTTTCCTTCCTATAAGAATGGATGAAACTCGCTTAAACCAGCCAACGCTGTCATGTTCTGAATACTATGTGTCTTATGCAGTACTACAAATTCAAAACGAGATTTGCGCTAACGACCTAAATATGTTCTAAGCCCTAAAGCTTTGTGGACAGCTGCCCTGCAGGATCTAGCTGGCTGCTCTAGTGGAATGCGAGAACAATGTACTCGCTGAGAAGGGCTCCGCTGAAAAGACAGTGATGAACGGCCTAGAATTCTCGGCTGAAAAGGCCCTCGCTAAGCTTCTCGCAGCTTTAGCCGTAAAATATTTCATACATCCCACAAAGCTTCGAAGATTAATTCATTAATCCTTACTTATATAAATATCCTTCAAATTTTAATTGCTTTTTGGCAAGTGTTTCAGCATAAATTAACTTTGGCCAAAATAATAAAAATTGAATAGAACATCTTCTGTAAAAACACCCAAAACTTGCCGTGACAAGCCTCCCGAATAATTAGTACTTGCATCCAATCACCTACAAGTAAAAATAACAAAACCACACAAAATAGGTGATACGCAGCATGATGCTGAACCAAAGATAACATAATAAGGGAAATAAAAATCAATATACAACAATGTGAATCGAGAGGACAAAGAAAATAGTAGTTATTCTCACAAGATTCGAGGATTCGACATAAACGATTATTTTCGCGAGACAACAAAAACCATTATTTACGGTTAAGAAGTCGATAGATATTGAAAAGGTTCTTTCTTAGAATCCGAAAACTACTCCATCTAAAGTATTCAAAGAGTATAATAAATCATAGATCTACATAACATGATGTAGAAATGAGATAAATAAAATCTGTTTAATAGCATTTGTTAACTAATTACAGAACCTAGACTTCTTCCTAACGGAAGCATCAGTAAAATATTTTAAAAAGACATAAAACCAAAATTAAACATTAACATACTTTAGTTTATACATATATATATATATATATATATATATATATATATATATATATAATATATATATATATATAATATATATATATATATATATATATATATATATATATATATATATAAGTTATGATGTTATTATTTCTATTTCGTTTATTATTGTACTAATTCTGATTCTGAGATTTTTTTTTTTTTTTTTTTTTTTTTTTATAGCCCTTTTCAGAAAAGTGCAGCCCTTTTCCCCAAGAAAGTGCAGCGAATTCAGAATGGAATTCTAGTTCTTGCATAGATTTGTTTCGTAGGTCTCGGAGAGTCCTTAGAAGGAGAATACAAGACATGAAGTAAATCTCGTGTGGAGATCTTGTCTAGAAATTGCTTTTAGATTGCAAAGTCCACTCCTACACGCGTCAAGGCTCCACAACCCTTCCGACTTATTGTTCAGACTTATTCCTACTTAAGTACCCGCGAACTTGTGCTGCTTGCGACACGCGGAGGCGTCCGAGCAGTATCATCCTATTAATAAACTATTTTACATTCCTACTCGGCAATAAAACAGCCTATCCTCCCACCAGTCTTCTGGGCCGAGTCTGATTAACATAATATTAGCATAGGGCAAGGGAGGAGCCAAGTTTCAGATACATATCTGCGATTGGAGACCCAGGAGCGCCAATTATCGATACTTAACCACCTCGATAGTGATCGTATAGGATCGATTCTACCAAGATCACATATGAATGTTTTTATTGGGTACAGGAGACTTACACATTCCGTACACGCGATTCAACTAAATTGCACCTTGTGTAGGTTCGGGAAATACGTCCTTATTATTCCCTTTAACATATGGTCTCTTGTTTCTCGTTGTCTCTCATTGGTTCCTTTCGCTTCTTGTTGCAATTCTTGGCATACACATATATATGCCAAGAATGCTTCATGTGTACGCGTGCTATGCTACACTTATTTTTATTAAATAGCTGTTACCCGGCATGCAATACTAAACCTACTTTATATTGTAAAAAAAAATAATAAAGGAAAATTAATCAAAAAGTGTAAAAGTATGACTGAGTAATAATGTAATAATCGGCCTAGAAGAGTTTTCTTTCAAATCACAATTCTCTACCCCCCCCCCCCTTCCTCTTCAACATAAACTAAGAAAAGTTATCATAATCAGCAGTTTTTTTATATATATAGATCTAGGTAATAGATATTCACGGAATGCAAAACCTGTTTCATTACTCAGTTAAATAATAAATGTGCTCATAGTTAGTGCAAAAGTAAAATAAATTAGAAACCAAATAATTTATATTAAAACCTAATAACGCAAATAACGTTAAAGATCCTTCTTAAATTCTTATATATTCCTACAGGGCGGTTTGATCTTGGAACCTTCATGATATCGGCAACCAGAAATGTGAAAGCAGCAGTGGAGGGGATAGCATATAAAGTAATGGACTTCAATGTAATGGACATGTCCAAAAACCGACAATGTGCCACATATGATAGAAAATGATGTTCCGTTACGAACCGTAATTGAGAATATCTCATTTTTTAACGATTTTTTCCACCTCTTTCGGCAATTAACCAATCGCTTAATGGCATCAGCGGAGGAGGCAACATACATAATTGAGTCTCAAGTCGGGCGTAATCGTCCGTCCCAAATATCGATTTCCCGGCCCTCTCTATCTTCCTCTAGGAATCGATTTTGAGGGAATTGGATTAGGGGAAGAGCACTCCGTAGGCCTAATACCGTAATCACATTTTCTATATTGGCTTCATCGGGATTAAGCTGTGAAAAAAAAAAAAAAATCTCAGAAGTAGTACAATAATAAACGAAAAAGAAATAATAACATCATAACTTATATATATATATATATATATATATATATATATATATATATATATATATATATATAAGTTATGATGTTATTATTTCTTTTTCGTTTATTATTGTACTACTTCTGAGATTTTTTTTTTTTTTTTTTTTTTTTTTTTTTTATAGCTCTTTTCAGAAAAATATACATTATACGAAGGTTTTCCCCAAGAAAGTGCAGCGAATTCAGAATGGAATTCTAGTTCTTGCATAGATTTGTTTCGTAGGTCTCGGAGAGTCCTTAAATTCTAATCATAAAAAAAAAAAATGTATGTTTGAAATCAATATTTCCAATATACGCTTTAGGGTTTTGATGCGGTCATCAGGTCGAACACAGCTTAATCCCGATGAAGCCAATATAGAAAATGTGATTACGGTATTAGGCCTACGGAGTGCTCTTCCCCTAATCCAATTCCTTCAAAATCGATTCCTAGAGGAAGATAGAGAGGGCCGGGAAATCGATATTTGGGACGGACGATTACGCCCGACTTGAGACTCAATTATGTATGTTGCCTCCTCCGCTGATGCCATTAAGCGATTGGTTAATTGCCGAAAGAGGTGGAAGGAGGTGGTGGTAGAGAGGATATCCCCATTCATCGAAACAGCATTAGTACTACAAAGGTCTTGTTGACTTGGGGAGAGTTTGTGGCGGACAATGGGGTGTTTGCTTTCCCATTCAAACGCAGAATATTACACTCATTTTTTTATTTTCTCCTTATAAAATCTAAGACCTTATAAAAACAATTCGGGGAGGCTAATAAGTCGTTATGCGTGATAGCAACGGGGACACCTTTTAATGGCGTTCTACGTTAAAACAATGAGAGTGGCTTATAAAGGCAAAGTGCCTTAGAGCTCCGATTCCCAACCTATTGTACTGATACCACACTGATGCTACCCGAATGGTTCATTGGTGGTGCAGTCAAAAATAATCAATAATGACATCAAAAATTATAAAAATATCATAGAATCGTTTTTTCTCTACAATTCATAGAAAAAAAATACTTTGACTAAATGATATTTTTTGTCAACACGAGCAGTCGATGATAATAAACAGTCGATGTGTAAATACAATCACTTTTACGAAATGGTACAGCTAGAAGAAGGTTGGGAAAACTTGGAGGGAGTGATTCCATATTATGCCTATCCCTTTTGCTAAAACAAATTTAAATACTCAGTAAAAATCACACTCGTTATTAAAAAAAATGAAATCCCCGCCTGAACGAAACGTCAAAGATAAGTAGTATTTTTGACACTAAAATCGTTCCAATGTGTTTAAAGGTTGAGAAAAATATCCGATTACTGCCGACCTCACACGAATGTGCTCGACTTCGGTTGGATTTTCATTCAAGAGCTTGCAGTAAAGCGAGATTTTTTTTTTTTTTTTTTAATTTATTTGTCTAGTTCCTTTATAAAACCATTTTACAACAAACCAATTTAAAATACTGAATAAAACAAAGACTGATATGAAATAAACTAAAACTTTCGACATTTCTAGCCGAGATTTTTCTGACCGTCATATCGAAACAATGTTCAAAACATATAAATAGTAAATTCAACAAGTAAAACAAAAGAATTGATAAATATATTTTAGCAAATACCAATCAGTTAGTTTTGCACCTTTAATGCATCATCAGAAGACAAAGTTAAAACTATTTACAGCCACAATAGGCAAGTAAATCTTCAACGCCATGACTACAGCTAAGAACAATGGCGGCTGCAGTTGAGAACAGTCAGCTGATTCGACCAAACATCGATACTAGATATAATCAAATAAATAAAATTTAAAAATTGATATTAATGTCTATTATTAAGTATGGGTACTTTTTTAATATCTTTTATTTTAGTTTTTTCATACACTCCGTACTCTCTTCTTATTTTTAATTATATGTTTATTTTCTTTGATTTTGCGCCTATAATCCTAACCTAGCCATTATCAAATTTACATATATGACCAGGACTTTCCTGTCAAGATGAAAAGGCCTTAAGATTGGTTATTGGTATTTCAATATTGCGCCAACTAGTTCACCTCAAAAGCGCCCCTTATAAAACGAAAGAAAGTATCTACAACTATTTTTTCTTTTATTTTGCCTTTCATTTAGCAAAATTAATTAAATTTAATTAGTGTTGAAGCTCCTAAGTAATTGGTAACCGGAGAAAGGGCGGCCCTATAGAAAACTTATGACGTCGCCCTTTTATATAAACCACCTTTTGCACTAAATTTCGTCTAATGAACCATTTCTCCAAGGTAGTTTTATGTAAGTATTTATGCGCACTTTGTTTCTGTGAAATTTTGAAAATTTTAAGAAACGAATTACATTTTTCCACGATGGAGATAGTCGCGGTTCGGTCAAGACGGATTAAATAAAACTAATCCATACCTCTAAACAAAATTTAACGGTATGGCCCAGTGGTGAGAGAAGTGAATATTGGGCGAGATACAGGAGATGAAGATAAATATAACTCAAGAATGAAACTACAATTTGAGAAAAAGTTGTTTAACAAGCCAACGGTGCAAAAATGATGATAATATTATGGAAGAAGAAGGAGAATACAAGACATGAAGTAAATCTCGTGTGGAGATCTTGTCTAGAAATTGCTTTTAGATTGCAAAGTCCACTCCTACACGCGTCAAGGCTCCACAACCCTTCCGACTTATTGTTCAGACTTATTCCTACTTAAGTACCCGCGAACTTGTGCTGCTTGCGACACGCGGAGGCGTCCGAGCAGTATCATCCTATTAATAAACAATTTTACATTCCTACTCGGCAATAAAACAGCCTATCCTCCCACCAGTCTTCTGGGCCGAGTCTGATTAACATAATATTAGCATAGGGCAAGGGAGGAGCCAAGTTTCAGATACATATCTGCGATTGGAGACCCAGGAGCGCCAATTATCGATACTTAACCACCTCGATAGTGATCGTATAGGATCGATTCTACCAAGATCACATATGAATGTTTTTATCGGGTACAGGAGACTTACACATTCCGTACACGCGATTCAACTAAATTGCACCTTGTGTAGGTTCGGGAAATACGTCCTTATTATTCCCTTTAACATATGGTCTCTTGTTTCTCTTTGTCTCTCATTGGTTCCTTTCGCTTCTTGTTGCAATTCTTGGCATACACATATATATGCCAAGAATGCTTCATGTGTACGCGTGCTATGCTACACTTATTTTTATTAAATAGCTGTTACCCGGCATGCAATACTAAACCTACTTTATATTGTAAAAAAAAATAATAAAGGAAAATTAATCAAAAAGTGTAAAAGTATGACTGAGTAATAATGTAATAATCGGCCTAGAAGAGTTTTCTTTCAAATCACAATTCTCTACCCCCCCCCCCCTTCCTCTTCAACATAAACTAAGAAAAGTTATCATAATCAGCAGTTTTTTTATATATATAGATCTAGGTAATAGATATTCACGGAATGCAAAACCTGTTTCATTACTCAGTTAAATAATAAATGTGCTCATAGTTAGTGCAAAAGTAAAATAAAATAGAAACCAAATAATTTATATTAAAACCTAATAACGCAAATAACGTTAAAGATCCTTCTTAAATTCTTATATATTCCTACAGGGCGGTTTGATCTTGGAACCTTCATGATATCGGCAACCAGAAATGTGAAAGCAGCAGTGGAGGGGATAGCATATAAAGTAATGGACTTCAATGTAATGGACATGTCCAAAAACCGACAATGTGCCACATATGATAGAAAATGATGTTCCGTTACGAACCGTAATTGAGAATATCTCATTTTTTAACGATTTTTGACAATTCACTCGTCCGTAACTGTTCGGGTTCACAGTTTCGAACTCGTGACCTCCGAACTGTGAGCCCAAAACGATTTTGACCTAGCCTATGACTCTCCCCGGATTAAGATCTACCTGTGAGCCAAGTTTGTTCAACATCGGTCAAACGGTGTGGATTGGTATAAAGAACAAGCAGACTGACAGACAAAGTGCTGAATGTTATATGTATAGACATAAAACTTTTTTCTTTTGATTTTAAATGTTTTAGACACGGACGAATGCTTTTTTTTATCGTTTGGAAGGATGTATTTAACCGCGGGAGGTCATGGGCACCCAACGGACGAATGCTTGTTATCATCAAATAACCTTTATTTAACTGATTAAGTAACTCTACGTCACGTCTTAAGCAGGCCGTTCTCGTTTCGATTTGCAGTACGACTTACTAGGTCAGCTAGTTCGATAGTCGACTCCACTCACGCTCCGACTGTCTAAGCAACTCGCGATCCAACTTTAGTCCAAGCCTGTTTTCACGACTTTGGTACGTTGCTCACGAGCCGAAAAACGTAAAGAGTGCAGACCGAAGATGCCCGAAGGACAAGCACAGACTGAGCTAAGTTGGACGACTTTGAACCGACTCCGTCGCCAGTCGGATGTCGGACCTTTGAGTCGTCCCTCTTCATGTTCCGACTCCTCCAACAAGCCCATTCACGATCCAACTTGTGGTCCAACTTCCGAAGTTAGACCTCAAGTCGTACTGCAAATCGGAACGTGAATGGCATGTTTTAGATAATATTATGAAAACTATCTAAAAGAGAAAAAAGCAAGCAAGGAAAAAAATATTTTTGTTTACATTTATAAAGAGCATATTTTACAAGGATAACATTTTAATTTACTGCTTTCTAAACGGTGTATAATCCAATTGGACACTATAGCCAAGAATTGGCAATAAAGCAGCTGTTATACGGTCATCATTGCTCATAAAGTCTCATAATTAACCAGGCGAGAAATTCCCTCTAATTCCAACTTCATAATCGATCTCATTCCTAGGAAATGACCCGACTTTTATTAGCAATTCACTCAGACTTTTATGATGGCGAGTCTTTAATTGGAGTGATTAAACTGACTTCAATAATGGGAAGCCTCAATACTTCAAAACTAATTTTCATAAAATCATCTCCCAAGTAGGAAAAATTACATTGATTAAATAATGAATCGATTAATTAAAATGATTGGTCAACAAGAATATAACATATACAGAATGACTATTGATATCAATTAGGAAATTTTAATGGGCTCAGGTTGGCCATATTTGGCCTACAGACTAAATTTGAAGAGTTGCTGCCCTTACGAGAAGTTGTGCAGTATTAAGGAATATTCTCTGCAGGTTCTCTAGGAACAAGACTCTTCATTAAATTAGTGCCAAAACTTGGCCTGCTTTAGGAGCGGAACATTGTCTTCATCAGGGGCCATTTGTTCAGATTAGAACGGAGTCAAATGTCAGTTCTACCTTAGCCCGATTTCGGGGCAAGATGGCCTCGGGACTTCGACTACATAGAAGGTGAGTAAAACTAATTCTAACTTTCCATGGAACCTTGGGATGCGAAAATTCTGTTTATTGGATGAATGTAGCGGTAGGCCATTTCGCTTACTATTGACCAACTCGCCGAACAAATACAAGATAGATGACAAAAATAATTTACTTTTGATTAGTAGTGGTTTACCAATTAAACTGACTAGAAATAAAATTAAAACTCCAAATCTAAGTTCTCTTTGTGGACATTTCTTCGGAATGTATGAAATTCCTGAAACATTTTTTCGAACTGATGTTGTGAAATCCAAACAAATAAGTTCTTTATCTTCTAATAGCCCTAACGAGGACATGAAATTCAAGCTGAAACTTTGGCAATAAATAAAAATTCTTTTAGCAATTCTTTATTGGAAAGGAACTCTAAAAGTTATTAACTCCCATTACAAACTCAAGGACCATTTATTACCTTTCGTTTTCATATCCCTCCTTTCTATGGTTTCTCTCTCTTATCGGAAGAAATAAACACCAAGTTTAATGAAATCATTATCAGTACTGAAACTTTTCTAATTTTCAGACTTTACACTCAAGAAAGTGCTCTTTATCTTGGCCAACTTCGAATCGTCTTTTCACTAGGACCAAACTCAAACGTAGCGTAATGCCATTATCAGATATATTCAATTGGTCTAATGTTCGTTTGATAATGACTACATTGATCTGAGAGATTTCCATCGTGAAAATTGATTCTATACGAGGTCTCTAGTGCATTCGATAAATGAGTAAATAATTTATGTCGAGAGGCCCGGTGGCGTGAGCACTTAAAACTCTGTGCCAAAGGTCGTGGGTTAGATTTCCACTAAAGGTAGAGGCTTTTATTTTTTTTAAAAAAAGAGCTACTCAATGTTTTGTCTATTTTAAAAACTGGCTTTTTTAAAGAAAAACTGTGTTTTTAGGATTTTTGATCAAAGTATCGTAAATAACGATAACATTTTTAGAATTTACACGAAATTTCCAATAAGAAAGACCCATTATTGAAATATTACCATGTAAATTAAGAGCTATATTAAAAGCCATATAAATGAGAATGTTTAACATTAGTATTTTATTAAATTATTCAATATTTTCTTAATCAGCTATTTTTAGACTTAGAGGTTTGCCTCCGCCTCTAAAGTTGCATTATTTAATAAGCTTCAAAATGGTACCTCGTAGTTTAAGAAAAAAATCTATTTCAATCTATTTTTCTCTGTCATTTGTAAGTCAAAACCAATAAATGTGCTTTAGCGTGAAGGAGCCATTCAGAACAAATTCTTTAATTTCACACGGTGATGTCCCATCCTTCCCAAACTACATGAAGTTTATTAAACAAGCCCATCTACCAAATATGAAGTCACTCTGGTTTCAAATGGATGGTTGCCAGGCTGATAATGGACGAGTGGTGACGGAATGGCTGAAGAGTGAATTCCCTAACCGTTCCCACACTACGTAAACACAATTTTTGCTCTGATAAGGGTAGGGGACGATTTGGAATCAAGGGTGATAGAATTCAGAAGAACATATTGGATGTAATTATCATTATTGTAAATACAAAGAATACATGTAATATATGGTTATACCTTGAGGGTTTTATTTTATTTTATTTGTAATATTAATTCTATTCTATTTAATAAAATGTCTGTTTAAAAGGCAACTGGTTTATAAATTACAATAATTTGAAATAGTATCTAAAAAACTCTCTCCTCCAGATAAAAAGCGGGGAAAAAATACATATAAATGAAAGGCAACATCAAAATTTGCATTAAAATGTTACCTCGTTTTCCTCGGAAAAATCTATAGAAATCTATGGGTGAGAGAAAAATGGTTATTACTGTCGACTAATAACTATTAGTCCAGTAGATTTTAAAAATGTCTACAAATATAAAATTAACGTCTAACTGAATCCACGGCATTACGAAGGAAGTCTTGTCTTTGAGTTCTCATGAGTGGGTCCACTACCTCCTCATTTCCGGTTTCTGAAACTGGCTTCTGAGTGACTATAGTCGTCCCTGGACCGTTTCCGGACGAAATTGAGCAACTTGTGACCACTTCCGGTTTCTCAAAATTGCTTCCGGGCACCAAATTCATCCCTGGACCGTTTTCGGGTGAATCTAGGCAGCTTTTGACCACTTCCGGTTTCACTTCCTGGTTCTCAAAATGACTTCCGGGTCACAAAATGCTTCCCTGGACCGTATCCGGGTTAATCTGGACACCTTTTAGTTACAACCGGTTTTACTTCTGGGTCTCAAAATTACTTCCGGGTCACTGCCGGTTCACTTACGGTCTATCATGAGAGCCCAGAAGGCCCATGGGTACTTCCGGAAACGACCAAGGGATGAATATATTGACCCAGAACCAAATGTGAGAGACCGGAAGTAATCCAGAAGAGAATTGAAATTACCCAAAATTCGCCTGGATCCACCCGGTTACGTCTGAGAGAGAAATTTTGAGAGACCGGAAGTAACCCAGCGAGAGGCATGAGTCGACCAGAAGTAATCGAAATTGAAATTGATGTGATCGGAAATCATTAAGATTGAAGCGGAAGTGGAATAGGAATTCCCCTGGAAGGTGCTCAGAGCAGACCGGAATTGAACTTTGAGATGACAAAATGTTGTAACTATAGGTAAAGCTATTAGCTATCTCGATAGTAAAACATTTCATAAATAAATTAGCGTTTAACGCCCTGCCGTCGCTATGCGCTAATTATTGGCGCTGGGTTTCTACGGTATCGCTAAATTAGCGTTGAGGTATGACCTATTAGCGCTCGCTAATTTTTTCCCAACCCTGCTAAGAATGAACTTAGACATAATGCAGAACAACTTATTTACCTACTGACAGCATTTATCATATCGGCACTATAATTAGACATTTAAAACATATAAGACCATACAAACAAATATAAAAATAAACTTACTTCTACATTAAATGATGTCGTAGTTAATTTATTTAGTATTTCATTTTATCCAATTAGTCTCGTTTTCTTTGTTTGTTCTTGTTTCGATCTATCTTTTTTTATTTCTATTAATTATTTCTTATTCTTAATTTTTACCTTTTCCATTTAATTATTAAATGTTTTTTCTTCTTCATTTAAAACTTTATTTCTCGCACAAATGAAACGCAGAAGAGTAATTCCACGTTATTCAATAAAAATGTGGAGGATTGTAAAATAAAATAATAATAATAATACTTCCAAACTTAAACATAATTAATACATCTTAAGCCCCCTAGGCAGTCAATATTATTGAACAATATGCATTGATCAATTACATTGAAAGTCTCATAAATTCACTTCAATATGCGAGCAATTCGATCACTTGATATTTTTAATTTGACTGTTGGTTGTTCTTGAAAAGTTCGCGATCTTTTGAGCAAGTTTTTCTTTTTTTTGCCTATTTTTTCCCAAAACTAAGGAATGGTATCTGTTTTGATCGATAGTCACTAAATTGGGATAGAATCACATCACAGAGTCACAAATCACATAAAATAAATTATTTCGTTTAGAGCCATCTGCTCAAATTCAGGAACATAAACATGCTTTAGGTCCACCCGACAAACCTATGTAATCTACTGTATAACATCTGGTCTTCTTTTTCGTACATGTCCACCGCACATGCGCGAACGCCAGCGGACACCTTCTTGTGACACTTTTTTGTAACGCTAGGTCCACCCGATAAACCTATGTAATGTACTCTATAACATCCAGTCATCTTTTTCTTAAATGGCCACTGCGCGTGCGCGAACGCCACCGGACACTTTTGTGGCACTTTTTTGTAATGGTTTTTTTCCAGTTTAGTCACCGCTAAAGCAGATTTATGCTAAAATAGATATTTACTCACGGAGCACCAATGGAAGCGTCGGGCAGGTGATGTCTTCTTCTGCTCTTGCTGAATTTAATGGCGGGAATCAAAGGCGCGAATTTTAAATGTGGAGCATGGCGGGCTTATTTCAATACCGAACAGTCTTAAATAGAGATATGGCACTTCTTAGCTTGACTTAGAGTGTGTGTAGCAAGGGAAAGGCAAGGTATTGTACAATTAATTTGACCTGCATTAATTGTACAATACGAGAAAACGTTTTACGCACGAACGTGTGCTTAACCATCTTCATGTCACAAAACCAGAGGATTATAAAAAATTCTGTTAGTATTTTCAATAGCCCCGTAGTCATTATTGAATTAGTACATGATTTTTTTTTATCGGCCTGCATACATATCGGTAAATTAATAAATTCAGCGGTTTTTGCTTGATTGAACCACACAAGTAAAATCAATTCAATAACATTTCTCAAGGATCTCTAGAAATAGCTATAAAGATATATTTTCTAGAACGTTTATAGTCTCATCTATTTAAGAATGTTAAGCGATGAATATTCCCTCTGGCAATCTGTCCAAACGTGAAATGAGAAAGTTACATTTAAAATGTAAATTACGAAAACTGTCAAGTGTTATGGTTTTTTTTTTATTAACACATCAGAGTCCACCCATGCACGACAACAGGTAATTACGAATTGACTGATAATTTAGTATGCATAGAAAAAAAATAATAAAATGCGTTTGCGTTAAAAGTTTCATAGCTTATTAATGTCGACGGTATCTTTATCCCTCGTCCATCCTTGAAGTGTCAAAACAAATAGAGAGAAAGACACATAAAATTAAATCCACTTTAACTGAATCTCGTCCTGAGGTTGACAGATCCATTATAAGTCTGGAGTATAAATAATAATGTGTCTTTGTATTTTAATTGCTCCAAAAACTAATAAAACATATGCTAAATTTACTATTTTTAAAAATCGTGGAATATTGCCATGCCAACATTGGCTGGAAAATGTTTTACGTTGAAATATCTAACAATATGATGCAAAAATTCAACCAAAAAAGTTTAAAATTATTCAGATTTCTTTAGAATTTAAAAATGTATCATAACCCCATAATCTTCAAAATTTAAAATTGCCAGGTGACGCCTTTCTCAATTTTCTGAAATAATTAGAGAACTTGCTTTGCCATTCATTTTAAGAGAACGCTCACAATTTTTTTTTTTTTTTTTTTTTTTTTTTTTTTTTTTTTTTTTTTTTTTTTTTTTTTTTTTTTTTTTTTTGGAAACCGTTTTTTTTGTGATTTTAATAAAAAGTTAAGAGAAAAACTAAAATATTGGTTTCTCATGAATAGAACAATTTGGACAAATTTTAGAGTAATTACCATTGATAATCAATTATGTAAGCAATTTGATACGTGTCTATTTTCACACATTGACGTTTCTCGAACATTGAGCCTAATCATTTCATGATTATTGTAACTAGTTAGTTAGTACTAGTGCTGTTCAACAGTAGCTGTATCCATGTTGCTAATGCTATGACCTCATAGAGCAACGAATAGGTCAAGTCTCCGTGTTGTAACACCACTTTACATCTGATCCGACATCTGGGCCCAAGTTGTTTCGAACTGAATTTATATACAAGCTGTCGCGATGTTCCCTTGCTTACGCATATTTCCGAAGAACAATTGTCCAATTTATTTGACATTGACACAGAAAAATGAAACAGTACAACAAATTAAGCGCAACAGGTTATGGTGCAATATATTTTAATTAAACTATAGCTGAGAACAGCAATATATGTATGAACACAGGACCATTAGTCGCTACCAGAGTTGGATTGTTTACTGGATTAAATTTGCACCAAGAAAATGTAAAAGAATGACAAATCTTCAGTGAAGCAGCTTGTCGGTGGAAGAGTATGAGCTTGTTAAAATAGAAACGTATTGATATAGTAATCCGATTTTGTGCTTCCATTTCACAACCACGTTTTCTAAAGACAGAACATGATTCTTGCATCTCTTGAAAAACGATTTTTTTTTTTTTGTTGTGTCACATTTCCAGTAAAGGTGAGATATGAGCAATGAAAATAGACACCGCTGAATAGGTGCGGTTATTTGTGTGTCCTCAAAACAAAGATTCCTATATATTTACCCAATTTGAGTGAGACGTATTGTGGAAATAAACAAAATCAGGCCGTTAGAAGTGAGGATATTTTCTTTTTTTTAAGAATTATGTTACATCAGCCGATAATAACAAACATAAAGAACTAAACTAACAAAATAATAAGAAACATAAAGAACTAAAATGTTTTTGTTTATACGTACTAATAATATTTGTTTTTGTGTTTGTTAGGGTGTTTACCGATCGACGTCATTTTTGTTTTTAGGAATTTTTTGTCTTCAAATCATTACAAGTACAGAGGATGGGAAATTACGACAGAAAATTAAACGGAGTGTTTAAAGTCATACAATTAACTTGAATCTGAGCACTTGTAAAATGAGAGCAGGAAAGCTTAATCAAAACTTGCTACATGTAAGTACCACTTATAACTTACAGCCGGCACTTAGACTTCCCTCGGAGAAAGCCCTAAAGCGCTAGGACTCTAGCTTTGTGTCACTATAGGATAAATTACACGAAACATTTCTCCGCCATTAATAAATCGAACAGTGCATGCTAATAAATAATTGGCAATAATTTATTTATCCCTTCTTATAATTATAGCATCTTCATTGCCCTTAATTAAGGAGAGTCGCTTATGAATTCGGGTAACCGATGTGGTGTCTCGACTAAACGTTTCGAAAAACCTATTTTACTAAACCAGTTTTCAAATTTTCATATGTAACTACTTCCAAACGGATTACTACTTACAAACCACCGAATCTTGGCAATAAAAATTAATTAATCAAAACAGTTGTTCCCTGCAAAAATGGTATGTACATATGCAAATACAAGCATGGCTAACAATAACTAAATCTAAATATTGGAATGTTCCGAAAAATTCCAACAGATTCTTGAAAAGGCCAATGAACACTACAAAACAAAAACCTAAATAATAAAACATAATCTAGGAAAATTTAAATTTGATTTCTACATATTTGTTTTCCACATTGTATTTTAACTGTGGCTTTACGACCTTAAAACTAAAAATTGCAATATATAGAGTTACTGGTAAGTCGACCCACATCCATCCGGGGATATACGTTTCGTCGAAACCAACAATTTTACGCCCATATTGGCTTATTCAAAGTTATCCAATTCCAAAACACTTCATATTTTAGTTTGTTTTTGTTATTGTTTTATTTTTTTAAAAAAAAAGTCATTGTTACTTAAGTTTTGGGGATTTGTTTTTAATTCTAGCATTTGGTCTGATTTTTTTTATTTATTATTTTGTATTTAAGACATTCAGAATAAACTACTAATTAGAAAAAAACTATGAAATGTTTACGGCATAACGGATGGTTCGACCCAATATCTAACATTTACATTCCCCCCCCCCCCAAAACCTTTAATTTCATATCTCACTTAAAAAAAAATATTAAAAGGTATTCCTGCAAGTAATACGAAAAATATGTCTGTTAAAGCCAGGTACATTTGAACAACCGTTGTTTTCGTGATCTATGGGCCCTGAAAATTTCGAGTTGGGACTTATTAATTGCGTCACGAGGTCAACCTCATAAGCGGGTCTCCTCCCTACATAGGAAGAGATAAAAGGAGCTAAAATAATAAACACAGAATTACATTTTTTTTTAAATTATACCTTCATATCTATTGGGCAAGCTATAGCATTAGGAAATATGTCATTCGTTCAGCTCATAAAATGACGGTACACTTAAGTAAATGTAGTTAAGGGGCTTCTGTTTCCGTCCACAGAAGACGAGAGCTGATTCGTTCCAATGCATAAATTTTGCATAAATTAGACAAGGTGTCTAATCAATATGCAATTAGGCGTTTAGAAGTGGCGGAAAGTTGCAGCCACAATTACAGGACTTCTACCTCAATCATAGCCCGGGGTGACGGACAGGAACTCGCTTCAAGGGTTTTCGGGGAGTTAAATTCCTGTTTATTCCTTCTTGGGATAGCTAGCGTTCTGACGGACCATCAAATAGAGAAAGGGACTAGACACTATAATTTTTATGCTTATGTCAGTGTGTTGGTGCATAAGAAATATCACATCAGTGAAGAATGACATATGTTTATTTATATAAATAGGCATCTGAACGGAAGGTCTCAACATTCACGGGTTTTATTACTTTATTGTAAAGGTTTTTCACAGGAATGCCTCCATCTTCTGTTTTAAAACATAATACGGGTTTCTTCACTTAATACATGGACTGTTGATTGATTTCTTTTTCCTTACAGAAATAATATATCAACGAAACCTATTTGTAATAAAGTAATTTTTTTCGCCTGAGATTGAATGATCTGTGAGAATAACGACAAGATTACACTCAATCTCGCACCACATAAATTGGCAATATTCATAAAGAAATAGAAACAAGGAAACACTTTTTAAACTTTAGGCCCGAATGTATATTCCGCCTGAGGTCGTCATACAATAATTACAATTAATTTATTATAGTCATCCTTTCGTTCAGGACATATTGAGCTTTCGGATCACCACCGTATAAGTACTCATTATTTTTCAATTATTTTCGAAAAATACCAAATGAAATGTAGCCACCAACCTGCTCATGAATGCTGATAATGTATAATAACCTATGGGAGATATGGCCTTGTCTGCCCGTCATATTCTCATTATAGTTGCGAGTATCTACCTTAATTTTCTAGAAAAGTGCTCAAGATAAATATGTTGATAGGAATTTCATTTGATCCTCCCTTATTGTATATGAGAGACTATCAACCCACATTAGT
Source organism: Gonocerus acuteangulatus (assembly GCA_946811695.1). NCBI lineage: Eukaryota > Metazoa > Arthropoda > Insecta > Hemiptera > Coreidae > Gonocerus > Gonocerus acuteangulatus. The sequence continues at coordinate 44,238,762 of OX328131.1, forward strand.
TACCGTTACTATTTTTCTGCGGTAATCTCACCTTCTTTACTTCATTAAAGTACCCAACATTTTTTTAGAAGCATGTAACCAAAATCAATCCATCTGAGTTTGAAGTAATGAAAAAAATTTAAAAAAATAGAGTCTAGAAGCAAGGTTCAATTGAGTAAGGGCCAATGCAAGGGCATTAAGACTAAGTTTCCGAAAACGTTATGCTAAAAACAACACTAAAGTGAAAATTGAATTTTTTTGGTCTTATTTGTTTAAGGCGCACATCTCTAATTAGAATAAAAATAAACAGATGTTCTTCCTTTGGAATACCTCCATCTCTACCCCTCTCTTGTGCTGATTCATTACATGCAAGTTTGAAAAAGCTGTGTAGCCTAAAAGTAGTAATATTATAATAACCTTTTTATTTTTGAGCATATTGTGAGATTTCCAGAAACCTATGAGTTGTTCAGTGGCTCAGGCAAGTCACGTAAAAGTAATTCCGTATTTAGCCCAGTTTAACAGAAACTCCGAGCAGTTAAATTCGAGCAGTAAATTCCCTTTTCTGTTTTGCATAAAGGAAAACACGATTCGTTACCCGTGAGCCCATGGAAAGCGGCTTACCTGTTCGAGCGTTGTTTTGCCCGCTCGGAGGTCAGGAATCACTTTTTGCCCTTCTCCCGCCGCGTACACAGCAGCAGGCAATTCCTAACGCCGACATGGAAGGCTTAACGAGCCGGGGCAAAACCTCTCCGGCCCAGTAATGAAACTTTACCAGAGTGGGAGGATTTAATCAAAATTCAAAAACACCTAGATAGCCGAAGTGTGCCGAAGGGGGCCGAAATCCGACCTTATTGGCGAAAAGGCAAAAAGCGACCCTCATATCCGGGGATTTTCATATAGAAGGCCGTTTATAAGATTCCGGGTATTATTACGCACTCTATATACATTAGAGTCGGCTTTAATCCCAGGTAATGTACATAACCTTTTATGCATTCCCATACAGTTTTTCAGTGTCATATTCCTTATTGCATACCCTTCTGTTTGGGCTTTTATACTACTGCACCTGCGTGCTTATTGATTTTCCGGCAAATCCACGGCATCCCCTTTTATTGTCAAATAATCCCCAAAAGCCTTGACATTATAAGCCTTCGCGAACTCATGTCAAGGCATTTCAAATTAACAAAAAAAAAAATCCCCAAGGATATGCTTCATCTTATGATTTATTTATTTATATTACAGTTAATAATTCAGAAAGTCCAACACCCTCACAAGTAAGGAAATATGAAAACATACAATAAACTCCACGTTACCACCTATCGCAGTATCACGTCCAAATATTTTTCATAACAATACAGCGGCAAAAAAAAAAAAAAAAAAAAAAAAAAAAAAAAAAAATCTGAAGATGAATAAAAGTTTCTTCCGCAGGAGTAACGTAAATTGAGCACATTCCTTAACAGAAAGAGACTACAACAAAAAAAACATTAATTTTTGCTCCCTTATGTGTCTAGGTTGAAAGACATTTTTCAAAAAATCGTTCACGAGAGCCTGCAATCTGAACGGCTAATATACTTCTAATATATTAACGGGCTAACAGAATATAACCCGAATTTCCTGATAACCTTCATTTTGAAATTTAGGATGTTCTATGTATCTTGTACATAGTTGTAAATTCCAAAAAAATAAATAATAAATAGGATGTTCTAGAATCGAACATATTTTTATATGACAATATAAAAATATGACCTGGAATGAGTAACTTATTGAGCGGAGTAAGACATTTATGTACAAATTGTGAGTTTACTTACGAATATTACCCAAGCATAAAGAGTCATGCTCAAAGACACAAAGGCAAGTACAAACGCTCACACTCAATCGAATAAGTTTGAATTATTATTTATTTTAATAAATTATTAATTATTAATTAAAATAATTATTTTAATAAATTCTTTGGCGCTAATAGCCAAATAGTTGATGCGCCGTTAAAAATGAAAAATAAATGAAAAAAAAAAAAAAATTATTATTATTCATTATTTATTTTCAGGTAAATGAAAGACTAAATGCTTGCGATTACATTCTCTTTTATTTTCAAGTCCCTCTCAAAAATGTGTAAGTATAAGGTATCGTTACATTATAAAAACAATTTAATCCGTCAGGGGTAATTACCCCCCCCCCCCTTGAGATGGACCTATTTTGCTGGTTAAAGATCACTTTTAGTATCTATTAGATACTTAAAATGAGCTCTCATAAAGGTTGTAGATAAAGTATGAAGAAATATTTAAAGGAGTATATAAATACAAATAATTCATGAACAATTTTCTAAATTAATGAATAATTTATTACATAATGCTATATGTAAAACCAAAAAGAAATTATCACTATAATGAAAGGACCAAAAAGGTGAGATTATAGAGTAAATGGAACTCGAAAAGGCCTTTCTCATAGAACCCTCTCCTCTCCATCCATGACACCCTCTCGGCCTAAATTACACCTAGCCGAGGAACTTTGTCCCCCAAAGGCCATGAATATCATTGAAGTCTCTGAACTTGATGAATCCCAATTTCAGGGACGGAGTACTGCCATACATACTAAAGACGGACATCAAGGCAGCTTTCCGCTTCAAGAGTAGAACTGAGTGAGACAGGAGGCTAAAGGTAGTAAATAAGAAAGATAATGGCAGAGAGAGGTCGTATTTAGAAAAGTACAACTCGCAGAAACTACGCCATCTCAGCGATTTTCTATAAAATACTTATGTCTTGTGTGATTTCTAAAGATAAAACTAAACTCTTAATATATTCCAGGTATTGATAACGCATTCGAAAAGTTCAAAAGACTTCTGTCTATTAATAATTTTACATACCTAACATTCATGAAGCTGAATATCAAACTTGCGAAAAAATTTGCTAACTGAATCTGTCGTTTTTGAGAGGCCAAAAAGTTTCAACTGTCTTCATAAGCTTTTGAAGGTTTTTTCAAAATGCTATATATACGAAATGGATAAATTTCATGTTCACAGGCAGGAAAAAATATATTGTTCAATGCCTAAGATTCGGTACAGGAGGAACAATCAAAAAAGCAATTCTAGACTTCCTTTAAACATTGGGACTCGATAAAAACAAATAAGCTCATTTTTATTGATACCCTGGGAATTCTCAGCTATCGCATTTATGGGAGATAAGGACCTGAGATCATTTTAGTAGAGAACCATGACAGTTCATCTGGCATTATCAATTAAGAAAGCAGTTATATGCAAAGGTTCATAGCAGCCCAATTCCTTTGGGGAGCACTTTTTATTCCGCATGCCAAAATAACTATGAAATGTGTAAGTATAAAGCTCTTAGCAAACTTGCAAACACTACAATTTTATAGTTCGATTTTTGCCAGTCAAACAGTATTCCGGTGGGCTGAAGATACTAAAACTACATTAAGATTCATATAATCCTTTTTTTATCCTTTAAAAAAACAAGAATTATAATTTACAATTACATTAACATTAAATGTACTATTAATTGTAACATCTTTAAATTTATTTCAAGGAGCACAAAAAACATTGTAATAGACAATGAGGTGCTCGAAATAAATGATGTTTTTTAACACGTTTTCATCCTCAGTCCATAAAAGTTAATCAAATATCTGGCTTTTTAGGATTAATTATTATTTTTGATCCTATCAATAATAATTTTCATCTTTTTAATATTTTTCTAATCGCTTCTATGATACATGTGAAATAGTTGTGATTAATATAAAATTCAGCATTAAGAAAAAAACATCCTAAAATAACGAAGAACTGGTGAAATTTTAATTAAGAATTCGGAGAGATATTTTATCATTAATTAAATAATGGCGTTCTCCTGTTATGTGAGAAGAATCCATTAAGATTGTAATAATCAATACAGGAGTAATCATTAGGAATTGATTAAGTTTTGTAGTCTATCCTAGTATCTTAGCTTGTTTCCTCATTATTTTTTTCTAGGAAGAGGGAACTTAATTTGCGTAGCCGAAATCTCTTGTTATTTATCTAAACAGCTTAAATTTGAAATATTTATTTTGTTAGAATTGGCGACAACAAACTGGGAATAGCCAATTCAACTAGCGGGAGATGTGCGATATACGGGAATATCTGGGGATCCGGAAGATAAAACGAATGAAATGAAATTGGTACGATTATAATTTATATTTTCTATCTTATAGCTGGTTATTTATTACCAACATTATTTTCTTAGGCTACAATCGAATAGAATTTAGGTCTGAGAGCAACCAGGCTTATGGTGCAATTAGACGCTGACTTATTAGTTTTCAATATTGTAAGTAATTCCAGTGTATTGTATCTACTAATGAACAATAACAGAAACAATCACAACGACGCAGACCAGGATAAATCTCTCCTGGATACCCCAAGTATATAAGAGATATTAGAGTAAGAGCGTGTAGATAAAAACAGCAACCTTCGGATGGAATATTCATCAGAACCTCCAGTATTACTCCCTCCCAGGAAGGCTATGCATAGCTAACTAACTGCTAACAGAGGGAAATTTTATCTTAATCCAGCCGTCCAGATCCAAGGGATCGACTCCAGCTCAATACCTGTTGACTGGTTAGTTCTCCGTCTATCTACTTAACCCTTGTCGAATATTCTGCCTGTTCAGCTTATAAGAATACACTGCTGGGGTTTTTAATCTACGGAACAACACTTGTAATTACTAGACATTATTAGAATTTGTACGTACGATATAGTTTAAATAAAATATTAGGTGATTTTGGCAAACGAGTATCGTCTGAAGCGGACGTCTTTAAACTCCGACTCGTAATAGTGGATTTCGCGATTACAATTAATCAATCGTTAATCGCGAATTTCGCAATTAACGATTAATCAATTGTAATTGCGCAGTTCGCAATTAACAATTTATTCTGCAATTAAAATGTCAAGTGCGGCTGCTGTTTAGCCATACTTAAAGTTAGGTAAAACTGCAGTTTAGCGTCCTCCTAACCGATTTCTTTCAAATTTTGTACAATAACGTATTTTGATGCACTAAATACGAATCCGTTAAAAAAAAAGTTCGCATACTTAAAGTTAGGTAAAACTGCAGTTAAGTGTACTCATAACCGATTTCTTTCAAATTTAGTACAATAACGTATTTTGATGCACTAAATACGAATCCGTTAAAAAAAAAGTTTGCATACTTAAAGTTAGGTAAAACTGCAGTTAAGTGTACTCATAACCGATTTCTTTCAAATTTAGTACAATAACGTATTTTGATGCACTAAATACGAATCCGTTAAAAAAAAGTTCGCATACTTAAAGTTAGGTAAAACTGCAGTTAAGTGTACTCATAACCGATTTCTTTCAAATTTTGTACAATAACGTATTTTGATGCACTAAATACGAATCCGTTAAAACAAAAAAAAGTTCGCATTCAACTAGGAAAGAAGTTATTAAGCACTAAAATTCACTGTTATGGGGGATATGATAGCTTAAGTAAACAACTAACTTTGTCAACATGCGCATGCGCGGGTATGGAAAAGTTCGTAAGAAACAAGTTTAATTGAAATTTACCATCAATTATTTAAATTCACTAGCAGTTATTTATTAACAACCTTTTTTTAAAATAATACACTCTTCACATCTTGTTTCTTTCACGAAAAGTATTATGTAACAGAAATCCCTAAATAATTAGCTAAAGCCTTTACAATTATTAGTTCGTTCTAATTCTAACGTTCTAATTTTTAACGGATTCGTATTTAGTGCATCAAAATACGTTATTGTACAAAATTTGAAAGAAATCGGTTAGGAGGACGCTAAACTGCAGTTTTACCTAACTTTAAGTATGCGAACTTTTTTTTTAACGGATTCGTATTTAGTGCATCAAAATACGTTATTGTAGCAAATTTGAAAGAAATCGGTTATGAGGATACCTAACTGCAGTTTTACCTAACTTTAAGTATGCGAACTTTTTTTTCAACGGATTCGTATTTAATGCATCAAAATAGGTTATTGTACAAAATTTGAAAGAAATCGGTTATGAGTACACTTAACTGCAGTTTTACCTAACTTTAAGTATGCGAACTTTTTTTTAACGGATTCGTATTTAGTGCATCAAAATACGTTATTGTACAAAATTTGAAAGAAATCGGTTATGAGGACACTTAACTGCAGTTGTACCTAAAGTTATAAGCGGTGCAAGCCCCGGGGACATGCACCGCAGTTATCGTTTTAATTTCCGGATATACGTAAAAAAAAAAGGTAAAAAATAGCACTAAAATCTGCACACATTAAGTGCCGGAAGCGAGCCCTTAGAGACCCGGAAGTGACACTGGTGGATCTGAACTGACTGGAAGTGGGCCGGGGTAACCCAGTTGTGAGAAAATTTTAACTAGAGTAAAACGGAAGTGGACCAGGAGTGGACAGGAATGCCATTGGATGTTGCCCAGAGCCGACCGGAAGTGGACCAGAGTAGATCATACGTAGTTTGGGATGTACTGGAAATGGCCAGAGTTGAACGGAAGTAGCCGGGGTCGACTAAAATAGGACCGGAGGAGGATCAATTGTGGGCCGGAAGTGGATTTTGGAGTGGTATTTATGTTGAATTTCCGCGGTAATTTTTATCAAAATACTGTTTTACAAAAAATCAAAATGAATTTAATTGCAATTAAATCAATCGCGATTAAATCAATTGCAATTAATCAATCGCGATTAAATCAATTTCACATTTGCAATTAAATCAATTGCAATTAAAATGTTTAATCGCGATGAAATTAATTGTATTTGGCGATTAAAAAATAAATCGCGATTAAATCAATCGCAATTGATTTAATCGCGATTGATTCAATCACGATTAAAAAGTTAATTGTTTGGTCATACGATTGAAAAATTAATTGATTGATGCCCAACTCTGTTTCACACCTAATGATCTAGTCATCCCAGCAATCACTACGCAACGCTATTATATGGGTTGCCAAATTGTGGAGGGAATTTAATTTTAATTGTTGCAAGTTTCTTCAGCATTTTTTTCCTCGAGAATCAATACTTTTGTGAATTATTATTTTTTTACTTTTTTTTTTTTTTTTTTTGTAAATCAAAGTTTAAATTCTAAAAAAAATTAATATTTAATGTTTCATGATTTATATTTACAATAATTTTCACAGTTTTCCTACTAGAATTTTTTCTATTTTAATGTCGTCTATGAATATCTAATTATTTTAATGTTTGATTTTTCATGTTCTCCGTCAGGAGGTCACATGATATATATATATATATATATATATATATATATATATATATATATATATATATATATATATACATACATAGGTGGGTTTCCTACCTATCACGGGAGGGAGGAAACGCGCTAATATACACAATTGAAAGAGAAAATTATTTAAACTAGTAGTGAATTAAAGAGGAAGAATTAGATTCAGCGAATAGTGCAAACGTTCTTACAAACATCACGTCAATGTGGTTTATGTCAGGACAAACTGGTCGTAAGAAATCTTCTAAACATTGGCAAATTGTACCTCACAAATCTAAGATCAAAAGGAATTTATGTTCCCATCTGGCAAAAAAAGGAAAGATGTAAGTAATGGACATGTGGCTCACATCTCATTATTATTTAAGAGCACAAATCTATTTATTTATTTAACTTTTAACGTCCACTTATACATTAGATTTTTGGGATGTGTTATATGGGGGTTAACATCCTTTCCTAGCCAAGATAGGTCTTATGCCTTTTCTTTCTTCGAAGTTAAAGCCTTCGCACTCACGGGCCTCCGGACAAATTTTTATTTTACCTTTAATTTATTACCTTGATGTTTGAATGGTTTATTTCATAAATTTTCTATGCATTTCATACAAAAATAAAGCCTTAAGAATGCTTGCAGTTTAAGCCAGTGTGAACAGGACAGATGAGTTTCCAGTTGTATTTTCAATTTTCTTAATGATTGTTTAAAATATTTGTTGCCGAAATGTTATATTCATATTTTTCGTTTTGGTTTATTATGTAATCCTAATTTGTACCAAACATAGATTATTATGAAAATATGTGTTTTTTCTTAGGCACAACGCATCCAATCAGTGATATGTTTTAATAATTTTTTTTTTATTATAATTAAATAGGAAATGTTCAAAGAAACGCCAACGTTTGTTTCAAAGTTGCTACAGAATAAAACTCTTGCACTTAAATAGTCACTAACTAAACATGAATTCATAAATATTTCTCACTACTCATAAAATGACTGTTTCCATCAACAGCACTTAGGAAAGAAAGAAAAAAAAACAGGAAATTAATAGGCACAAATTATTTCTGCTATCTCGAGGAGACGTAAATAACCAACTGTCCCGTATATTTAGTGAATGAATAATTTAAAACTTTACAATTTAAAAATAGGAGCAAAAAAACAGGGACCTTTATACCGTTGGGGGCAGGACGAAATTTAAAATGCTCCATGTTAGAGGAGCAAAACAAAAATAATTATTAGAATACCAAATGAGGACGTCGCCGCAATAAAACTCCTACAAAGATTCTCATTATTTGTAATTTAGTCGCAGACTTAATTCGAGCGTAAAAAAACTGCGGGAGAGAGTAATTTGTTGCTCAATTTCTTTAGGTTTATTTAAAGGCCTTGCGAGGTAGTGACGTCGGATGAGAAACAGAACCGTCAATCATGACTAGTTCAATCAACCACGGTGCACCGGAAAATTATAGGGAAATAATCCATTTATATACAAATCGATAGTTTCTATTTCTAGAGCTTCCTTGGTCTAAACGCGCGAGGTGACGTGAAGGGCTATTTTTACAATCAAATCTCCCACGTCATATTACTGCTATTACCTTTTTTAAATATCCTTTCAAAGTTCAAGAAAATACTTGAAGGAACTCCTTCGTCTTAGAGAGTTTCCTGGAACTGGAACGCTAAACATATAAACGGGTAATACAGCCTTCCTAAGAACGATACAAGTACTTCCGAAACTTCTAGTGCCGTTTTCTACAACTCATAGAATAAATCAATAAATTTGGTGCTAATTAATTTATTTATTATTTTCTTTTTTGGAGATGTTCCTTTTTTTAGTTTATATATTTTTGTTAAATTTTATTTTAGTTTGTATGTCAAATATATTTTATTGGAGTAGAACCTTTAATATACCTGGTACCAGAAGTACAAAAGATTGATTCGACCCTGAAGGGAAATATTGTTAAATAAAATAATAGTAATAATGATTTATTAGTCACATTACACTACCGAGTTCAACCTTTTTTGTAGATAACCGAACAAAAGTTCAAAAATGCTTGTTTGTTAACATAATATTTTAAATAAATGCTCTATTACACATATTTGCGGAAACTCAATCAGCCCCCCCCCCCCCATGTTAAAATACCTGGAATAATTTTGAGGTAAATCAGAAAGCTCAACAAAATTAATAGATTCAGCTGGTTAACAAATTTGAATTTCCATTTTTCATTAAGTATTTTTGTGTATTATTTCACAAAATAATATGTTTATACAATGTATGTAATTTCTTAATTCTTACGTTTAATAGTCTCAATATTATTATAAAAATATCAAATCAGAATAATAAATAGATTATCAAATATATTTATTTAAATAAATTAACTAGATTTAACTCGGTAATATTTTGGCACTGGCCCCTTCTGTCTGACCAAATGCTATTAGCACCGGGCTGTCTACAGGTTGCCACCCTTTTATAATTCCAACAGCATGTGGTCGGTCACCCATTCAGGTATTGACCACGCCCGACGTTGCTTAGCTTCGTGATCTACGGGAACCGGTGCATTCAACGTGGCTATGGCCGTTGGCGTTTGATATTATTAACTTAACTTTAAAAATATATGTGCATGATGGTATGACTGATATTAAAATTTTATTGCCTAAAATACGAATAAACTACATTTAAAAGTTGATTTTGCTACATTATTCAAAATGATAGTTAGCCTTCAAGGGGATAAGCAGTCCGGTAATAGTTGGGATCTGGCTAGGAAAACATCAATAAGATTCTTTTTAAAATCTGTATTAACGTCGTTTCGGCTCGTCTTTTGTAGCCTTCGTCACTTAAAAGACAAATTGTGTTTTCTCTTTTAATGTCTCTTTTGTCGATTTGTGTTTTCTCATTTAGCTGACGAAGGCTACCAAAGATTAGCCGAAACGTCCTTAAAACAGATTTTTACACAAATCCTATTGATGTTTTCTTAGCCGAATCCCAACTATTCCCTCGCTGCTTATTACTAAAAATATTTCATGGGTGTTAACGAATTTGTGAGATTTATTTATTTATTTTATTAATGCATTACAGGAATATCCTCATTGCATGAGGAAAGAATTATATAATATGGATTAGTCTAATATTATTAAGATTAAAAATTTTTAATCCATGCTTAATCTAATAGTAAGTTACAAATATAATACACTAATTACATTTTCTTATGTTTAATATTATAATAGCAAAAATACTAACAAAAAAAATTACTAAAAAATGTGCGTTTATTCTGTTATCTATTGCTTAATCTACACTATTCAAAAAGAGCTCTCTAGTTTTTAGTGCGTGAGACAAAAAGTTGTATATGTTCATGTATGTAGAAGGGTTTTTGGAGTTGAACAATTGAAAGAAATCTTGCTCCATAAAATTTGGCCTAATCGTCAAAAATGTGTTTCTAAATTTTTCATATAACTGACAGTATAAAAAAATATGCAGGATATTTTCTTCCAATTTACAATGTTTGCAGTTTAACTTTGGGCTTATATTGTAAGAGTGATTTCTGAATGTGAATCTCATCAATGAATGTAAAGTTCTAATTTGGTCAATTACTTTTATTATTGGGAATGGCAAATTTATATTCTGGTAATTTTGTGGAGACTCTGTTAAAACTATTATGTGTGTGTATAAAGGGCTGAACGAAGAGTTTCTATTGTCTTGAAGATTTTTGTTTATTAAATTAGATTTGTAAGCTCCAATTATGCGGTTGTTATTTATGTGAAATTCTAGCGGATTTTGATTAAACCAGATGTTCTCCTCATTTATGCTATAAAAAATATTCTTAATTTGAGTGACCCAATTAAATTTCATCTTATTTGATGGAGACTGGTCCAGTATGACTAGCCTGTTGTAGCAAATCCTAGCGAGGCGAGAATTGTTCGTCAGTAGTATTTTGCTGAGCCAGTTTATCGATGTTTTCAGGAGTTGCACACTAATATAGTCACTCCTCACTCCAGCCTTATCATGTGGTTGGGAGTTGAGCGAACCAAGCCTAGAAGCATTTTGAAGAAAGATACTTCTGCCTGCTCTAAGTAGCTCAAATATCGGAGGCTCCAAATCGGTGCACCATAGACCAGAGTCGATCTCCCTATTGCGCGGAAAATGTTTCCAATAGCTAGCCAATTGTGGCATTTAGAGTTTAAGAGTGTCTTGAAGACTGAGGCAAGCGCTATTTTAAACTTAGAAATTGCATAGTTTGTGGCGTCCAGGAAGAGAGCAGAGGATGAGAATTGAACACCCAGATAAACAAAACGATCGACTCGTTCCAAATCATAACCATCGTATTTGAATTTCGGAGGGTTGTTAGGCATTCTACCTTTGTGGAAATACATGATTTTAGATTTCTCTACATTGACTGTCAGTCCATTTTCAGAACAGTATTCCTGTAGGATAAGCAATTTTTTCCT